>OU015743.1:44464750-44481017 GCA_907169655.1 Acomys percivali | reverse complement strand
AGAGAGAGAGAGAGAGAGAGAGAGAGAGAGAGAGAGAGAGAGAGAGAAAGAGAGAGCATTCTAGTAGGAGTTGTGCTGTGGCACTGCACATCTGGAAGCAAATGGTTTTGTTTCTCTGTGGCTTGGGACTATGTTGCTGTTATGAGATGCAGCTTTGGGAAGACCCTGCACATTGCACAGGTCTCTAGATGCCTTCATGGACTTCTCTGTTTAAATGAGAACAAAAGCTGAAGGCTGGAAAAGGGGTCCTTGAATCAACACTTCATGCAGAGAGTGCCTAAGTCAGCATTTTATTAGTGACTGATAATGGCTCAAGTCATTAAATTCAGATTTTTTCCAAATCTTTTTGCTGAAGCTTTATTTATGTTTATTTTTATAGGTATGAGTGTTTGCCTGCATGGATGTTTGTGTACCACATCCAAGCAATGCCTACACAGGCCAGAAGAGGGCCAAGAATGCCCCAGAGCTGGAGTTACAGGCAGTTGTGAGCATCCATGTGGATGCTGGGATCCAAACCCAGGACACATGCAAGAACAGCATGTGCTCTAACAGCTGAGCCATCTCTCAAATCTTAGGCTTAAGTTTGTTCATGTATCCTTAGTGACTGCTTGTGCAGAATACTTTTATGTCCACTTGGCACATGCTAAAGTCAATTGAGAGGAGGGAACTTCTATTGAGAAAATGCATCCGTAAGATCTAGCTACGCACAAGCCTGTAGGGCATTTTTTAAACTAGTGATTGGTGGGGGAGCCCCAACCCATTGTGGGTGATGCCATCCTTGAGCTGGTGGTCCTGGGTTCTATAAGAAAGCAGGGTGAGGAAGCCATGGAGAGCAAGCCAGTAAGCAGCACCCCTCCATGGCCTCTGCATCAGCTCCTGCCTCCAGGTTCCTGCCCTACTTGAGTTCCTTTCCTGACTTCCTTTGGTGATGAACAGTAATATGGAAGTGTTAGCCAAATGAACCCTTTCCTCCCCAAATTGCTTTTTTATCATGGTGTTACATCACAGCCAAGACATTTTAATCAGGAATGCAGCAGTTATAGCGCTGTTAAAAAATAAAATAAAATACGGAACTCCAAATATTTCAATAGGTTACTATAGCAAAGATTTTTTTTTTCTTGTTCAAACCCCTGTTTCCATGTGGTAACTCAGTTCCAGCTGGTGAACAGGCTGCTGACACTAGGTCAACGTCTTCTGGTCCCCCATCTTAGAGGAAACAATGTTCTAAGGCAGCAAGTCTCAAGCTGTGGGTGAGGACCCCTTTGAGTATGAAGGACCCTTTCACAGAGGTCAAATACTAGCTATCGTCCATACCAGTTATTTACATTGCAATCCATAACAGTAGCAACATCATAATTATGAAGTCACAACAAAAAAAATGATTTTATGGTTGGGGGTCACCACAACATGAGGCGCTGTGTTCAAGGGCCACGGCGTTAGGAAGGTTAAGAGCCACTACCTTAGGGGATCACGCTCTTGGAATTCTGTGATCTGACCCAAAACAATCAGATCAATTCTGATCACAACTTACTGTACAGAACTAGTCACGTGACCCCCCTCCCCCCCACACACTGCCTTCAAGGTCAGAAAGTGCCGTCCTCCTGTGAGCCAAACGTCAGAAAGGCAGAAGAAGTCTTCAGTGAACAGCACGGATGGCCTCGGTGGTAATCAAGGTGAAAAATCCAGCCAGAAGAGAAATCCCCGCAGCTTTAGTGGAGCTCTGCCTCTGTGCCATCAAAGCTGCCAGCAGTAAATGCTTAACCCCTGCTATGTGCCCGGACCCGCATCACCACTCAGCAGACACTGATCTGATCATTTTTGCTTTTGCTCCGTCCTGTCAATGCAGCCTGCTATTTCTCTATCAGTAGTAGGTAGGCTGTTCGGAATCATGGCCGCCGGCTCCTCTGATTGCAGAACCCACCATGCAGATGAGCTGGGGCTGAACAATCAGCTCAAGTGGAAACTGAGGGAGCAGTCATTTCTGAATAGACTCTTCCGCAACGGAATGGGGCGTTTAATGTGATTTGACGCCAACCTGTAGTGGAGGTGCCTGAAGAGGCCAGAGAGCATGGGGATGCAACGCTCAACTCAGAACATGGCCCTGCTAAGGTAGTAGTACCTCCCTGGATTGTTATGTAAAAATCTTGGATTTGAATTTTGGTTCCCCATTCCCCCCCGCCCCCGCCCGCCCTCCAAACAATGGAAATACATTTTCAAAAACTATGCCGTGAACTTAAAATTACACCTCATGAACCAAATAAAGCATTTCCATAAAGCAAAGTTCCGCCCACAGGCTACCAATTTGCACCCTCTGCTGAAAAGGTTTGCGTTATTAACATAGCTCCCATGAGGTGGCTTATTCCTGCCAAGCTCAGTGCTCACGCTTCAGGTAGCTTGCCACAGGGTTAATGATGGAAGGTGCATGCAAAGCTACAGGCTGCGAGAGGGATGCTCTGCTGCATTTGGATTACCGAAATAGACGGAAGGGGAGCGTACAGTTTACCTCCACGAACAAACACCTTCCAGAGAAATGTCACTAACAAATTTAAAGGCACTTGTGCCTAACAGCTAGTATCTCCTTCTAAACACCGGGCAGGGGAGAAAGGTACCAGCAGCACTTACCACATCCCAGCTCCCTAGACTGTACAGTGATAGTTTCGCCTCCGTTAAAGGAGTTCTGAGTGGCTTCGCCTCAGTGACGCGAGAGTATAGCTCAGTTGTTTCATACTGCAGACTTCAGGGCCAAATCCACGTGTTACCATACCAATCTAATATGTGTCCCACAGGCTCAGGCTTTGAACACTTGTTCTCCATCTGGTGACCTTATTTCAGGAGGCAGTGGGACTTCGAGGAGGTGGAGCCTGGAGCTGGTGGAAGTAGGTCACTATCGCAAAGGCTTGGAAGCTTATATCCTGGCTCCTGGCCAACCTTGACGTGAGCAATCTCTGCCCCTTGCTCCCATTGCTAGGCATAGAACAGTGAGTGCGCTGTTCCCTTTTCACTGTGATGAACCGAAACCTCCAGATGATGGGCCAAAACGAACCATTTCTTCCCTACATTCTTTCTGTCAGATATTTGTGGGCATGGTGGTGCAAATCTAACAAACACACACCCTTCACTATGTGATTATAGGCAAGTTACACTGCTTCTCTCTAGTTCAATTTCTTTACACCCCCCCCAAATCACAGTAGCATTTTAAATTAACCAGCTAATTAATTACCTTCATGTGTGTGGGGAGGAGAGACACTCAAGCCTGTGAAGGTTGGAGGACAATTTAGTGGAGTTAACCCTCTGATTCTGTCAAGGATGGAACGCAAGTCCTCAGCATTGCGGGTAAGGACAGTTAGCTCCCGGGCCATCTCACCTACCCAAGTCATGGAATCGTGACCCTCAGTTTGCCGGGAGGGACCAAAGGTGCCAATGATGTGAGCGAAGAGCATTGAAACGTGACTGGCACAAAGCAAACATTCAGGAGAAGTATTTCAAATTGTTCCCTAAGACTTTCTTATGAACCCTGAGAAGGGTGGTGTTTACCCGTCGCTGAAAGAAAACATTTTTGAGCTCTCCCCAGCAGACTCTGCCCCCAACAGCTAATCTCTAAGCATCACTCAATGTCTCCTTTCACAGTAGAGGAATCTCCCTCAGCTACAGTCCAACTTTGCCAAGACGATTCTTTCATGGCAGGGAATTTCATTTCTAGTTTACACTACAGTGCTGGCCACTGCTTGGGACACCCAATTTTGGCTCCTGTTTCCCACATCTTACTCCTCAGAAGACACTTTAAAATAATCCACTTGAACACCATAGACCAATCATTGAGCACAGTAAACAATAATTCCTTTGCAGGGGCCTCCAGGGAACCTGCGGCATTTTGGCCATCGGCAGCCATGGAAACAAGAGATGAAGTGCGTGGGCCATCGGAATGCTTTTAACTTGTGCTTCCAGAGGCTGAGGCTGCTAATTGCTTCTAACTAGCCTTTCCCCCAACCTTTTTTAGAGAAAGCTTGCACTTGAGCACATTGCTGCAACTTCCCCTTGCACCTTAATGTTGCCATGCAAATGTTCATGCTGGAGAGACTAAGCAGAGATGCTGTGTGTGCCCTTCAGGAGTTCTTAAAGGGAAGGTGGGTACCAATTGCCTGGAGGATCAAAGGCGCCTTTTCTCTGTAGTGATACCTTGTTGTGGGTATGATGGCTGGAGCTTCAGCAGCAATTTTGGCCTGTAAGATTTATAGTAGCAGTTATGAAAGTATAGACTGAGGAAACATAAAGAGGCTTTCCCACAAAAGTCACAGGATTCCCTCTTTTCCCAATCATATACATATTCTTTATGAATTCTTTAATCTTTCATATATTTGAAACCAAGCAATACAATGCAACAGGAGTATATTTAGTAGCAGATATAATATTCAATTTCTTTTCTACTAAGCCAGATGGGAGTTGGTAAAAAAAAAATAGTGTTACTCCTCTCAATAATTTCTTATTTTGTAAAATATAATTATTTTTCATAAATTTATTATTGTTCCCATGCAGTGAGTGTAAATTTTATTTTTAAATGAATTAAACAACCATATATTTTAAACTCAGTTTCATTTTATAAAGGGAAAGTTCTTTGTTGGGTAGGATTAATAATTTTTAAGTATAGGAGGTTAAGATAAAAAAAAAAAACTTGAAAAGTGGACTTGTCTCACACTCTAGAAACAAGGAGTTGGGATACAAGGTTCAAAGAGCCACATTAACCTCAACTTTCCTTTCTATGAGAAAAATCTAAACTTATGATATCTGTAGGCCACCCCCTTAGCGGGTTCTGTTGTAGTAAACTAGATTACACTTTTTAAACAATATTTCCCCCTTCTGTGAATTGAAATTAGGTCATGGCTAAGAGCAAACAAAAACAATTAGAAGCTGGAACTGTTTCCTGAATGTCCCTCCACTGAGGGCATCGGTTTAACTCAGGACACTGAAGCATCTCCCCTGGCCCTTTTATGCCTGGATTGGTCTCACTGGAGACCTTGCTGAGACCTCATCCAGTTAGCTCTTCCTGACTCCACACCTATTTTTAAGGGAACAGAATGGACCTTGGTGGACTTGTCCTGGCGCAGTCAGGGTGGGAATGGGAAATTCTTCTGTTTCTGAGATTCAGGCCAGGTCCATTGGCTGCCAGGAGCCTCTTGGCAGAGTGCCCAAGATGGGGCTGCAGGGGAGTGGTGGAGAAGAGGCCATGCCTCTGGGAAAGCTGGCCTCAGTCTCCTAGGCACCGCCTGTGTTTCTTGCATCACAAAACATGCTTGTGGGATCCCAGCAGCTAGCTGATGGCTGCCAGGAAGTAAGGGACATAGATTCTAGGGCTGTGGGAAAGGCAAGGTGTGTCCAACGGAGCCCCTTCTGTCTCATCGCAAACCTGGGGAGGATTTGAAGATAGTAGCAAGAACTCTTGCACTTTCTGTACTCACACTGAGGGCCAACGGGAAGCCACAGAAACCTCACACAGAAGATGCCATCAAACGTGCCATGTGTCCTGTCGGGGGGATGAACCCGCCACCTCTAAAAGTTCAGTTTGCTTCTGAAGCTAAACCTGGTTTTGTGTTAATTGCTCAACAAAGGTGTATTTGTCCTAATCTGCAAGACTATTTTAAAGTACTTCATTTTCAATTGCAAGCCTTTTGAAAACAATAGAGCTGTGTACTTTCTTTTAAGACTTGCCTTAAAATACATCAAGTGACTGCCATCCTCCCGTGAAGATTTCCTCTTCCTGCCTTTCCAGTTTACCACTGCACCTCCAGCACCCTTACTATTATACTAGGACTGGGGCAGACCTGTCCTTGCTCATGGAGTCTTTCCATTCTTTTCATGAAAGGAAAGAATTCTGACGCAAGATGCAAACAATTGGGCAGAGATTGTCCCATTGAGTTCTGCATTATAGATTTAAAAATATTTTGCAGATATATATGAGGTGGGTGGCACGCTTGTGAGGTAAGGTAATAAATACATTTCCCCTCCAAGATCATGGTGAACTAGACAGGATCTCCCTTTTAGAATCTATCTTTCTATGACCCTCTAGGAAAGTCCGTAGGAGGAGGGATCAAACCCACAATGAATACAATAGTATAATAAAGTCAGGGTCTTGTGAGGACTTAGACCCATTGCAAGCATCCATGGGTGGTAATGTGTCCTGATGCCTTTGTTTCTGATGCAGCAGAAACAACCAACTGCAGCTTCAATGGCGTTTACCACAAGCAGCACTCTAACCAGGATACACAGCTACTACGCCATGGTTGCCATGTTCCTCAGCTTCTTCATATCTAAGCCAGTATCTTGCCATTTGCCAAAAGCAAGAGGATTTTCCATCTTTCCTCCACAGAAACACATCTTTACAAGATCCTTCACTCAGTCTAATGCCACAAAGCAAACTAGTCAGAAGAGAGACTACGTTGTTACATGTTGTCAAGAACTCAGTGTTCAAGTGTACAAGTTTAACTGAGTAGGAAAGACACTTGAGGATGACTACAGGCACTGAAACATCACCAACGTACATGTATTGCTCAGTTGTGTGAATCTAGTTTCAAAGTTTATGTAGGTGACTGGTTTTCTCTTCAGTTCTATCCTGGAGAAGCTGCTTCATCCTAACTCAAATAAAACCTCAATGATATTATTATATTTTAATTGAAAAAAAAAGATGTCTGATGAACTAAGTGAGAAACTAGGTCTACTCTGACTTGGATGTGTCCCAATAAAGGGGTACAGCACCAACACTGAGGCCCGCTTTCCGATAGTACTGCAGATGGTGACTCTCAGAGGGTGATATCTGCTGCTCTGTGTTGTGTAGGTTTCTAATGTCTGGTTAGTTTTTTGTTTGTTTGTTTGTTTGTTTGTTTTGTCAACTTGACACAAGCTAGGGTCATCTGGAAAGAGAGAATTTCGATTGCGAAACTACTCCCATAAGATTGGCCTGTGGGCAAATCTGTGGAGACATTTTTCTTGATTAATGATTGGTGTAAGAGGTCCCAGCCACTATGAGCAATACCACCCCTGGGCAGGTGGGTCTGGGTTGTATAAGAAAGATAGCTGGGAAAGCCATGAGGAACGAACCAGTCAACAGCATTCTTCATTCTCCACTTTGGTTCCTGCCTCCAGATTCCTGTCTTGAGTTCCTGCCTTGGCTTCCTTCAGGGACACAGTAAGCTATAGAATAAGCTAAACCCCTGCCTTTCTCAAGTAATTTTCGATCATGGTCTTTATTGGAGTGAAAGAAAAGCAAAGTAAAACACTAGCAGCATATCCCTACCATAGGCCCTGGGTGTCTAGGACACAGTTGGCAGACAGCAAGACAAACCATGTGTGTAAATGAGTGAAGAAAGGACAAGGTAGCCCCCAGCAAGAGGTAGGGAGTTGCGTGAACTGTTTTACAAGCTTTTCACTGAGTTCATCTTTTATTTCTACTGCTGCTTCCTTTTCTAAAAACGAGGGAGAGAAGGAGAAAAAGAGAGAGAGAAAAAAAGAAGAAGAAGAAGAAGAAGAAGAAGAAGAAGAAGAAGAAGAAGAAGAAGAAAAGAAAAGAAAAGAAAAGAAAAGAAAAGAAAAGAAAAGAAAGAAATTAACTGTGGCCAAGGATGAAATATTTTGGCCTAGGATAATGAAGACACAGAAATAAATTAAAAGCAGTGAGCACAAGCCCCTGCTTGCTGAGCCCTGCCCTCCCTCCCTCCCCAGAAGGACTAGTGCCTCTATAAGAGAAGGCACTTCCAGAAGGAACGCCTTTTACTGCTAGATCCTCGGATATGTGCAGTTAAATGTGTTAATCTCACTGGTTGTGGTGGAGCCTGGCAGATATCACTCATGGTGTTGCAGGTTAGATAAAAATTGATATTAAACCAGATAAGCAATTGGAACAAAGGTGTCTCTGCTACCCAAGCCTCGCTGTGCATTAGATGCTATCAGGCAGTCATGTGCCTAAGGATGCTGCTGGAAAAAGAGAGTCAGCCCGGATTTAAAACAAATACATGTGGGAGTGTGCAGGGTGAGAGGCTAATGATGCTTGAAATGTATTTACAAATAATGATAGATAGATAGATAGATAGATAGATAGATAGATAGATAGATGATAGAAAGATAGATGCAATATAGATAGATATAGATGATATACATAGAAATATTGGTAGTTCAAGTATAAAAGTATAGAATGCAATAATATATATGTAGTGAGAACAAAGATATTCTTATTTTCTCAAAGTATTGTTTCTACATTTGCAAAATAAAGTAAAAATAGTTACTTATTGTAGTTGTATCATCAACTGCTATAGTTTGTAGTTTTGTAGAGCTTTTTAGTTATCGACTGTTGATATAGAATGATTGTATTACAAAAATCCATATCTTTTGACTATAGTAAATTTGAATAGTCTAAGTGAGATACATAGTTGATTTCTATTTAAATCTGGTAAATTTGAATAATTAACCTGTGACTGAAGTAGGACCATGGTGAGGTTAGGCTGTGACTGTTAAACACAGGATGACATTCCAGTTGCTCTGATATTAGTGTATGCAGTGCTCACACATACAGCGGTTGCTTGTCAGCTGCTTGTTCCCCCATTCTCCCTGGAGGTGAGCCCCAGGACTCAGAAGAGGCTCGGCTTGTTCCCAAGAAGCTTCTAGCCCACAGCAGCTGTGAACCAGCATGAGCAAGAGAGGATGATGAGAGCAAAGATTCAAAGGGGAAAGAGGAAAACAATCGTAGTGATCTCGTCAACTAGTCATTGGAGAAAACCCAAAAAGCAGGATTCAAAAGGTGATAGGTCAAGTCTACACGCGGAGGAAGTCCCCCTCAGTCACAGTCATAGGGGAGTAAGGGGAAAATGGGAGAGAGGGAGGATTGGGAGGATACAAGGGATGAGATAACCAATGAGATATAATATGGATAAATTAATAAAATAAAAACAACAACAAAAAAAAAAAAAACAGCTGTGAAGATGAAAAAAAAGGTGATAGGTCATCCGGGATGTGAACAAGAAAGGTGTGGCACACCCAGGAGGTGGCAGTGAGAGATAGCTCAATGAAAGGTGGACTAGAAAACCAGCAGCAGTAGGAGAACCCATTGTCATTCCTGGGGCAAAGAGTGTCAGATAGAAGAGATGCCTCCAGAACCGTAAGAAACTCTCTGTGGCTTCTGGTAGAAGATGACACTGTGCCGCCATGACAGGTGACCCACCATGTGACATGTGACTCTCTTCCATATACCTTCTGCCTGTTGAGTGTGAGAGAAAGATGGAGACCAAAGTATACAACTGATTAGTCCAGGTACAGACAAGACAGAGGTGGTCAGCCTCACATCTCAGAAATTTCTTATTGTATGTGTATGTGCATGCGCACACATGTGTGTCCCGCACCCCTTCCCACTTAGAGTTTAGTTTCTTGGAGGGAGCAATGAGGCTGGACTTATCTTGGCACACGGGAAAGTATTCTGGAAAAAATATATAATGACTGATTCATAGACAGTGTAAAAACTGCATTCATATTCTTTTACTGGAGAAACTTAGCCCTGTTAGAACTAGCTGTGACTATAGGATGAAGAGATCAAATACGTGTGTGTGTGTGTGTGTGTGTGTGTGTGTGTGTGTGTGTGTGTGTTACATGAGTGTGAACGCATGACTTTTTGAGCTTATGGGTACACATGTGGAGGCCAAAGCAGGATTTCAAATGCCTTCCTCTGTCTTTTCCCTCTCATTACCTTGAGACAGGATGTGTCAGCCAATAGGAAGCTCCCTATTTCAGCTAGGCTAGGTGGCTAGCAAACTCTCAGGATCTATCCTCCTCTGTCCTTCAAAACATTAGCAGCCACGATTGCCTTTTATGTGTGTGCTCGGGATTTGAACTTGGGTCTCCATGGTGGCAGATCAAGTGATCTTTCCCACTGAACCAATGCCAGGGTCACAAATAAAGGTATTGTATGCAGTGATCTCAAATCTTCTGTATGTAGCTCTTTTGTGGTTGTAGAATATCTTTAAGGAGTTAACACACTAATAGCTTTGATATGCACTAATTAAGTAATGACAAAAAGTTATTCTGAATTTACATCTATTTATAATTTATTAATGAAAGCATCTGCATTCATTCAAAATAGTTGTATGCATTACACAGTAATCATTGGATGCTTGGAGTCCATATGAATCTCAGAACTCTTTACAATAATTCCATAGTTAAGAGGCTCCAATTAATTATAAATGACAGATACTCTAGTCAAATTAGCATGAACAGAAAAGAGAATTAATTAATTAATTAACCACTCAAGAGGCGGCACTGCTTTAAAATAAGGCCCTAACCAGCCATTTAGATAGAGTGACCAGATCTCTCTCTCTCTCCTCTGACTGCAGTCTCTCCAGGGGTATCTCCTATTGGTAGGAGAGATGGCTCCCAGTAGTTGCGGAGGTGTTGCCTCACTGCTGTTGATCCCGGAAAAAGAGAAGCCTCTTCCGCTCAGTAGCAAGGCTCCTAGCCCTCATTGGCCCTGATCCAGTCCAATGCTCATCCCAACCTCAACGGTAACTAGGGAGGAAGACACTCGATTGGTCAATGGAGATCACGTGATGACTAATGAGGGCAGATCAGTGTAATCCCGGATGGATAATTCAGAAAAGGCAGAACGCTGGCCAGGTTAGCAAACTGCAAGTCGGTACTGCTGCAAACCAGGGAGTACAAACAATAGTCTCCTTTCCCTCTTTTTCCCCTTAAGGCACTCATATATATTTCCTGAGTTGCTATTGACGAACTAGCAAGCCTATCTCTGTCTTACGTGGTTTCTGTTTACAGTGCTCACGTACCCTTTCAAAAATAATGGACACACATTATAAGCAATGCTTTACCTGCCCAGCATACATCACTAAGTAAATATGTACTGAAAATTAAAATGAAGTGAATATGCGCTCCTAATTGATTTTTGTTTTTATTGAACAATATCTAAGATTCAATTCTAAAACAATGAATATGATTTGCAATTACTAAAATGAAACAGCCACATCTACAATTATCTGTTGATCTTATTGCTACTGCAGACAAAATAATTCAAGTTTTATACAGGAAAAAAGGTGATCTTTATGTCCATTTTTAATAACTTTATGACTTGAAAAGAATTTCTAGTCATTCATAAAATGTTGAAGAGATTATTTTTGGCCTTGAATAATTGTGTTGCACTTTTATCAGAGTCATGAGAAAGTTTTAAAACAAGGTAATTCCTTACAACTATGAATTGCATGTTTTGTTCATAAGTTATAGTATTTGAATTTTAATGCCTTAATAAATTTTTTGAATTTATAGAAAAGACTGTGCTACTGACCTTTTTAATATTCTGTTCTCTCATTGGCTACCAGCCCCAACCTTTCTTCTATATTCCTAGCAATTGTTTGAGAAGGAGGAGGAGTGGAAATGCCAGCCAGTCAGAAACCAGAATATTGAAAAGGTCAACATCATACAGTTTTCAGCTATAATTCATAAAGACATTAAACTTCCAATATTTCATCTCAGTCCCAAGATTGTAATGAGAGAGGAAAATGGCACAACACTAATTCATCGTCATGACAAATATTATAATGAGAAAGGAAATACAGGAGCTACTAGTATTTGCTTACTGTTTTAAAAGTATCTTATATTCTTCATAACATAATGAGAGTAAATTTATACTTCCTAATGTTGAGTCCTCTCACTAAACACTTATTGCCTTTTAAATTAGTAGGATTCTTTTGGGAACCTACTGCAATTAGGCTTAACCCTCCAGAGAGCTACTAATATCACCAGGTTAGAGTAAATAAATATGAAAGATTTTTATTACAGAAATATAAATGAACTGAAACTTTATTTGGGGTAATATTTCGCTGTCATTAAAGTAGTTGAACTGGTTACACTTCTCTTGCCATGTTAAACTGAATTATTCCGTTAGGACTTTGATGTCAGGGTAGCCCCAAATAAAGGAAGGTCCTTGTGGTGCTCTTTCATGTGCCGGTAGTTTCAATGTAGCACCATTAGGAACAGAAGTGAGGACCTGTAGGTTCAGATGTGAGCATGCTCAGGCAGTGAATCTGCGATCAAGAGAGCAAAGAGAGAGAGACAAGGTGAAGGAAGCTCTAGCTGCTTCTTGGGACCTGGGTCTCCCAGCAGTCAGAGCACCCTTTTGTGGTTAAACATGCATGAAATTGCAATCAGGTCATTCCCAATATATCAGAAAGGAACGTACATGGAATTCTCCACGTCTGTGCACTTATGACAGGTCTGCAACCTCAAAAGAGGCACAGCATGATATAAGAGGAGAAGAGTGTCATCGAAAGTGTCACCTTCCTCCATGAATAGCCTAGGTACCTCATAAATATTCACGAAACGTCTTTAAAGTCCACAAGGAAGCCAGGCGTAATAACTTGCCTTTAATCTCAGCACTCAGGAGGCAGAGGCAGGTGGATCTTTGTAAGTCTGAGGCCAGCCTGGTCTACACAAGGAGCTCTAGGACAGCCAGGGATACATGGTGGGATGAGACCTTGTCTCAAAAAGTAACTAAATGAAAATAAAATCCTGAACTCAGGGACCAGAGATGGCTCAGTGGGTAAAGCAGCTTGTTCTGAAAGACTGACAACATCCCATGCCTGAGCATGGTGGAAAGAGAAGGCTACTCCACAGGTTTGTCCACTAACTTCCATCTCCATAGTATAATGTAAGTGCGCACACACATGCGTGCGCAGACACACACACATGCGCGCACACACATAATTGGCAACACCAAAAACACTTGGCTGTTTCATGCCTTGGGGACTCCATTCTAATCTCTGGTTGGAGTATTCACTTGGCTAAATAAACTTGTGCTCTCACTGTCTATGTCTCTTGACTAAATTTTTTTTTCTTCCAGAAGAACAAAGAGACACCTCATTAAAAAAAAAAAAAATCCATTCAAATCAGGTGAAAGCCCCACAGGCACTCAACATAATTATGTATTTTCATTTCTACTACTTTTCAAATGTGCCTGTGGGAAGTGGGAGGCGGGAAAACTAGAGACTTACCGAGAGGCAGACGCCAACTGGGATGGTTTGAGTGCAGTGAGAACTTGTAGAAGTGTGAGCAGGAAGAGGGAACCAGTGTGGCCAGAGACCAACAACAGCAGAAATTCCCTCTGTCCTCTAGTCAGAAGGGCAAAGAGAGATAAGCTGCCACCAGGTCTGGGAGAGCTGGAGCTCTGGCTGAGGAGCAGACAGTAGGAGTCACAGTCACTTGAGGGGTAAAGCTTCAGCAGGAACATTGCACAAAGTAAGGGAGAGCTGGGTAGGAATGCCAGTATCAGTGAGTCAGGCACCGAGGTCAACTTCCTGAGCCCAGGGCAGGATAGGGAAGGGAAAGGAAGGGCAGGGTTACAGAGGAGTGATAAGAAACAAGGAAACAAGTGATTTTTCAGGAGGATTGCCGGAGGCCATACTTAAAGACGCTGATAGCAGAAGGAGATAGGATTGGGTGGAACAAGAATTAGAAGTGGAGTTGGAGATGATGGAAAAGATCATCCAATATAGACTGGGACTTGGTAGAATTTTGACAGACTTTCTCTTAGCCTATTGTTTGGATGATGTCCTTAAATGATGCCACAAAACTAATGCATCGCATAAGCCCATCAAAGAACAGACAGTATAGAGAACCTTCTAGAATGTTCATTTTGAGGTAAGAAGAGATGCCGACAGATTGTGACCCCACCTTCACCCTCAGTTCTGTTTCTCAAAGCAACCACATGTATCCCCTATATGTGGTTCAATGCTCTTTTCTTTTCAACCAGATCTTGATACAGAGGGATCCAACTAGGGTGTTGAGTGACTTGTTAACAAGAGCATGATTGCTCCCTGCCTTTTCCCATAGCTTATTTACCACTAACACACATCATCTTGTGATGCTAATGAGCGCCTTTCACCCACTGGATCTTGGAGTGCTTTATGAAGTAGGAATGCAGGAGCAGCTGAAACAGAGCTCTCTCTGGGGTGGAATAAGACAGCTGTTCGCCTCGCAGAAATGCTGTACAACAGCGTGAGTGGAAACCAGGGAAGGGTGCTCAATCTAATTGAAACTGCAAGAAGAATTTAAGTTGACGGACTAATTGCTGAGGCTGGCATGTCCTTAAGATGGGGCTTGTTCTAGTCTTTCCTGGCAGTGAGTGGCACATCAACTTAGTTCCATTGAGTAAACCCCATTGCTTCCACTAGGACATGAGGACTCTGAAGCTCAGGGGAACAAACTGTACTTAAGGAATGGGATTGCATCGCATGTCTTTTGAGTTTCTGGTTGCTATTTATCGTTTGAGTCATACGGCAATCAGAACATTCAGTTACAAAGCAATAACTCAAGACCGATGTGAGAAAAAGGGCACGCCCATGCTGTGCACATATTTTGCAGAAATCGGGCTACCCTGGGAAGGTCGCCATGTGATCTTGACTCAACTTGACTTTCCCTAGTTTGGGAACTCAGTCAAGTTACAAGAGCTGAAGGTGACCGAGATGCACCACATTATCATGCCTATAAGAAGCAGTGGGTCGTGAGTCAATGAAACTTCAACTGATTACTTTGCAGTGAGCTCCTCTTGCCTAACACTCCTTTCATGCTGTAATGTCACATTAATTGGTTCTTAATTGAACAATGTGCTTCCAATTTTCAAAACCCAGCAGTGTAGAAAACAGAAGACACCAGAGTCTCGCTCTCTGGAACAGGAAGGAAGTCACGTGGGCAAAGACATGGGGCACAAGAATTCAACTCTCACTCAACTCAGAAGACCATACAAATATTCGCAGGGCCTAGTAAAGAGCGGTTCTTCGTGTTTTCCGATTTATGCTGAAGGCAGAGTTAACACCTCTCTTTTGGAGGGCAGCACCCATCTGAAGCAGAAGTGCCACGCCCACTCCGCTAGAGTCTGTGTGACATGCAACCTTATCGGCTCGGAGGATGAGCCGACATCTATAAGGTGATGGGGAACCAGATTCGCACGGGTCCCTGGCAGAAGCCCAGGTATTTGTTGAGACGAGCATCCCGAGTCCTGGGTGTACAGAGCCTGGCTATTGGCCTACTTCTGCTTTTCCTCCTTCCTTGCTCTATAATCATTCATGCATTCTTATTAAGTCCACTTCCAGGGCAAGGCTGTTCTTACCCTCTGAACATCTCAGTAACTGAGAAACCTGATGTGAGTCCATCGGGAAATGAACCAATGGTGGCCGTGGATGAAGTAGTTCCACAGAAAGCTGAACGTCTCATATTAAACATTACCAGAAACATGACTGTAAATGAAACTACACCTTGGGGGTGAAGGTGTTTGTGCAGTTGATACAGAAAGAAAATGCAACTGTGCAGGAGGCACTTGACAAATGGCAACAGCTGGGGTATAGGCTAAAGAATTCTAGGAAGAGAAGGCATATCCAGGAATGTGAGGATAGCGAGGAGAATGAAGCAGTCCTGGGAGTTCCCAGTAAAACAGAAAATGGGACAACTTAGGACTGGATTGAAGGGAAATGATGGCAGAGACCCAAATACAGAGGACCAATAGCTCTAAGAACCACTCCCTACCCTCCATTAGCATATATAGGAGTGTATGATGAGGATTTAGCATGATGGGTTACTAAGGATGGTAAAAAGATAAGATATTAGGACCTGAGTCCCTGGGAAAGAATCTTGAGGGCCAGACCTCCATGGTGCACTTTAACTGCAGCAGAGAAAAATGACATAATTACACAACTCACCAAGGTAGTAGTAAAGTATGGCACCCCATGGGATTGTTTTGGTTTACAATGTATGGGACTATCAGAAATATTAAGATGTGTAAAGGAATATAACAACTTTATCTAAGTATAGGCTGCAGACGTGCAGACTTGTACTTCTCTCATGGGTAAAAGCTGTTAATAATAACATGCCTGAAAAAGGTGCCAGCTTTGCCTAGCTGACTATGAATTCTAAGAAAAGCTCATGCCACCTTCTGAGGTGATTAACCACAGTCTGTCTCTGGCCCTTCCCCAGCTCCTCGACTTCTGAAGATTGCTAAATGTGGCAGCATTTTGTATATGGTTAATTATCCATTCCGTCTTCAAATACACAACGTGATCTTAATTTGTGTTCTTCAAACCTTAGATGGTAGTTGGTTGAGTCCTAGACAGGGAAGTTCCCCTTTTCTGCAATTAAATATAAGCCAAAGGGTCTGCTTTCCACCTGAAATTAAAAACCTGTTTGTTCTTGTTTCTCTCTCTCTCTCTCTCTCTCTCTCTCTCTCTCTCTCTCTCTCTCT
>OU015743.1:44443687-44458682 GCA_907169655.1 Acomys percivali | reverse complement strand
AAGAAGAAGAAGAAGAAGAAGAAGAAGAAGAAGAAGAAGAAGAAGAAATTTTTGTTGCTATTTCATAACTGTTATTTTGCTCCTGAGCAGTATTTCAGACCCTAAGACCATTGAAAATATGTGTTTTCAATGGTCATGAGCCATAGGTTGAGAACGACTGGTTGAGAAGATGACCAGTTTCTTGAGCTAATTATTTTATTAACCTAAAGTCACTTTTTACTGCCATATGAGTAGGAAAATTAACATGTGTAGTGCTCAGCAGTGAGCTCAAATCCTGCCACTTAATCCTTTGTGTAGTCACTTCTACCAAGTCTTATCACTATGAGATCACATGAAGGACCCATAGAATTTAAAAGAACAAGAAGAAATCTCTTATCTTGCTCAAGGCTAATGGTGTTTCTGTATGTTTCTGAGCCTATGGCAGAAATCCATTCTGGTCTCTCCTCATCCTCAACATGCTCAAACGATACAGTTCATCTATACCTACGGCATGAAGAGATAGTGTCACACTACTTCATGGCACATCTTTCCTACAAACTTACCCTGGATTTCATCTATAAGCCTGAGAGGGTACAATCTTGAATGCCACAATCTCAAATGTTGGGGTCCTGAAAGATAAAAACTCCTCAAGTTAAAATCCCAAAAGATTACTGAAAGTACAATTTTTAAAAATCATTTAAAAATTCTTCAAGAGGCATTTTGTGAAGAGATGGAGAGTGAGCAGTCATGTGCTACCTGCCCGCTGTTAGCTTTGGTATTTTGGCATAGGAGAGGCAGTCCTTTCTCTCCTTCCTCTTGTGAGATTGTTTTGATCTTCAGGTATATCTTCAGCTTTGTGAGAAGCCTTTTCATCAAAGGAGGTGACTAGCAATGGTACCAATGAGACAGATCCTCGATGCATGAACTCTCATGTCTTCATTAGGAATCTCAACACTACTGTGGACAAGAAGCCTGATGGCGAGGCTATCTTTTCAACCTACGGCGAAACTGTGAGTTGCGCTGTGCATAATGGTTTTGCCTTCATCTAGTATGTTAACAAAAGAAAAGCCTGGGCTGCTGTAGCTGGAGAGGATGGATGAATGACTATTGACCAGGGTTTAGATATTAATCTGGCTGTAGAGCAAAAGTGAACTGAAGGAAAGCATGTGTGATATGATCTGCATCATAGACGTCTCAGAACACCCTTCTCTGTCCCCTCCATTCAGCTCTTCTTTTACTTGGACCTGAACTTCTGTGGTATTCTGAATAATTATAACCCCCACAGACTCATGTGTTTGAATGTTTGACTCATAGGGAGTGGCACTATTAGGAGAGAGGGGTGGCCTTGTTGGAGGAAGTGTGTCACTACTGGGCTGGGCTTTGAGGTCTCAGATGCTCAAGCTAGGCTGTGTGTGGCACAGAGTCTTCTGCTGCCTGAGAATTGAGATGCAGAACTCTCAGCTTCTTCCCCAGCACGGTGTCTGCCATGTCCCCTCCATGATGATAATGGACTAAAATGCTAAAACTGTAAGCCAGCCCCAATGAAATGTTTTCCTTTTAAGAGTTGCTGTGGCCATGGTGTCTCATCACAGCAGTGAAACCCTAAGTAAGACAAACTTCATGAGGATTAGTATAAAAGGATATGCAGTTACCCAGCACATCCTCCTCCTCCTCATCCTCATCCTCCATCTCTCCTCCTGCTCTATCTTCTAAATGACAGTGTGTGTTTAGAAACACCTCATGATGGGGCAAAAGTGGATTCAATTTTGAAGAGTGGAAAACAAGGACCTTCTTCCAAGTCTGGAATATTGAAAGTTGATGACCTTCAGGCCAAGGAGAAGGAGCCAACTCCAAAAAAACAAAAAAGGTGGGTTCTCTGCCAGAAAGTCTGGAGAAAGGGGAATAGTAAAGAGCAAAGCAAACAGGCAAACAAACAAACAATCAAACTTGTCCTTCTTATCCCAGTAGAGACAAAAGATGAGCAGTGTGAAGAGTAGAGAGATGCCTCTGTGAAGTTGGAGTCTGGGGCAGGTGCAGATGCCTAAGCTGAGGCCATGAGGTAAGATGGCCCGCTGCAGCATGTTGGTAGTAAAGATGGCGGATGACCAGCTAGAGTTGATCAAGAATGCTGAGAAGGAGGCTTAGGAAGGAGAGGATGGCAGAGGCAGCACCAACAGGGAGGTTGTCTCTGAAGCACATGGTGGAGTTTAGAAATCCTATCCCATTATTCATTTACCTAGGCACTTGCCAGAGTAACACCGGATCCTCTCTCCTAGTATCTTCAGCGCATCTCACCCTCCCCTTCTCCTCATTTTTCCTCGGGTCATTAGTTCATCACTGCCCTGCGCCTAGCCCCATTTTCACTTCCTCTTGATGCTCCACAGCAGTTTTGTTAAGTCGTATCCTATAAGCTTTTCTTTTAATTTTGACACCTCTTGGACTTAGCAATGAAAAGATTTGTGGTTGTTTTTTATCAGCTGTCTCTAAAATAATTTCTTGTTATGCAGGAAGTACAGATCTTCCCATTCATGATTTTAGCAGCCTCTTCCCTAACTACAGAAGCATCTCGTTTACTTGTAACCCCTGAGAGCAGCTTTGTATTAGAGGTGTGTGCCTTCTGTCACCCTAGTAGGGCTATTCAACTACAATGCAATGTATATTTTTTGAGAGTCAGCATGTCAAATGCATCTTACAGGGAAATAGTGTAATAGTCTTAATATTTGTTTTCTAAAGTAATACACTGGTTTTTATGGGGGGGGGGAGTTAGTTTTGTTTTGTTTTTGTTGTTGTTGCTGTTGTTCTTGTTATTTTTTGTGAACAGACTGATGTTTGGGATCTTTTTTCAAAATAAATAATTCCTTATTAAGCCAGGAAAAAAAAATCCTCTAAAGGGTATTTAATTACATTTATAGCAAGATATGTTTTAAGAAGCAGATAAAAACATGCTGGAACACTTGATTTTAAAATGCATATATATCATATACATATGTTATATATATACATATATATTGTTTTTGGACAGTTTTATGCATGTGTCTAATACATATGTCTTACTTTCTTTAGGTGTTGTGTGCCTAGAAGATGATCCTGCCACTTCTAATCTTATTCCTGTCCCAATTAACTACTTTCCTTTTTTTTTTTAGTCCTTTTCCCAGATTTATGACTTGTGGCTTGGTTTTATGGCTCCTTTAGTTTAACCACCCTCTGTGTGATCACTGGTTTGGAACTACCCACCACAGCTTGATGAGGCCAGCATTAGGTATGCAACTAAAGCCAGTGGCTACCTCTCTTCCTGAATCTATCAGTAGCAAGTAGTTCAGCATTGAGTGGTAGAGCCTCCTCAGCCCCTGGTCCATGGGCTGACTATTAATGGCCCCACTGTGCAGACCCACAGCTGCTATCAGTTCATAGTTGCAATGGCTCTGCCTCGCCCAGGAGATGCTAGCCCATACACCTTCTCCCTGTCTTTCAGTTCTCACGCTGTTTCTGCGTCATACTTTACCATGTTTCCTGAACCAGGCGCACATACATCACTTAATCTCAGCACAGAGCCTCTTCATTGCCCCCATCTACTAGAAAGAGAGGCCTCTCTGATTAAGACTGAGACTAGCTGGTTACAAGCATACATGTCTCAGAGGCAGGTTGGTGCTATGTCAATTTGCCAAACAATCGTATGAAGTTCCTCTCTGGGGCTGGTTTCTGACCATGTTTGCAATAGTATGGGTTCCATTCTGTGGAACAGATCTTAAATCCGACCCCAGTAGATGGACTACAAATTGGTGCAGCCACTACAGAAATAAGTGAGGGGAATTCTCACAAATCTAGATATAGAACTACCATATTTCACATATATTCTACTCCTAGGCATAGACCCAAAGGGCTCTATATCTTACAACAGGGTTACCCGCTCACCCATCCAAGCTCATAAAAGCTAAGAAGCAGACTCAACCTACACCTTTCATTAACTGATACAGGAATAATGAAAATGTGGCACATATACACAAAGGAATTTTATTCAGCTGTAAAGAAAAATAACATTATAAAATTTGCAGGTAAGTGTATGAAATGGGGAAAAAGTATATCAAACGAGGTAATACAGGCACAAAAAAAAAATGGCTCATGTTCTGCTTCATATGTGGTCCTAGCTTTGAATCTCTAACTTTATGTGTTTAACTTAAGTGTACCAGAGGAAACCAGGAAACTAGTGACCTTGGGTGGCAATAAAGGAGGGGATAGTAGAAATCAGGTAATAGGAAAGTGGAGAGGAGGAAAGTTTAAGCAAGAAGCAGGAGACAGATAGGACAGACAAGGAGGTAAGGGCGTAATCAAACGAGAAGGGTATGAAAAAGCCACATGGAAATCCACTATCATATGACAAAATCTAAAAAATGTAATTTCTATTTAAAAGAAAGCTTTTGAAGGGAGAAGTCCTACATGGCTTGAAAAAGGTGCATGCAGATTTCTTTGGTTATCAAATGGAACCCCCATGGCTTGAGAGGTTTCTCAGTGGGTAAGATCACTGGCCGGTTTCCAATAGGATCTGGGATTTTTATTCCCAGCACCCCCATGGTGCCTTATAACCATCCATAGTTCAGTTCCAAGGCATCTGGTGCTCTCTTCTGGTCTCTGTGGGCACCAGTCGTGCACACAGTCCACAGACATTCATGCAGGCACTTATGGACATAAAATAATAAAGCAAATTTTAAATAGAAAACAAACAACAAAAACAAAACCCCAGTGCCAGGGCTGGTATGCTTTCTTGTGAGTTATTAGTCAGAGAAGCCTCAGGATCTCCCTCAAAATAGCACAGGCTCATGCCATTCCCTTTGCTTGCCCATCAGAAGTAGATGATAAATTTTATCTCTGTAGACACCACACTCTGTGAATACAGAGACAGCTCTCTGGAAATGAGGTAGATGGTACCCAATGCTGGCTAGCCTTCATAGGCCTGAAAGATGCTATATAGGCTGCTGGGGGAGACAAGACATCAAAGTCTTACCTAGCTGTGAATCCTATCATATGTCCTCTTGTGTAATAATAGAACTGTTATGGTAGTAAATAACACACATACACCTACATTTGAAAGCACATTTATACATACACACACACAGACAGACACACACACACACACACACATTTGCAAGCATGAACACTTAGGTATACTAATGATGGCTGCATATATGCAGCAGCTATGCACACATCCATGTCCACATAAAAGTGTAACAAGGGCACATTGGTATACATCCTGCAACCTAAAGGCTTGCAGGGTTCGGCCTTCTGATGTCCAAGACAGCAAAGAAAACTCTACTCCCATTCTCAGAGGAAAACCAATCCACCTTCAGTATTTGTTTGCTCTGGGTCTCAGCAGAGTGGATGGTACTGGTCCAAATAGAGGGAGGTGATCCTCTCCTGGCTCACTGAGATTCACACTAATGCCCTCTGGAAGGACCCTGGCTGACAGATCTCCCTCCAAATCCTTTACCAGGATCCCAGGGGCTCATTCTGCTCAACATGCTACAGCTGTCCCACATGGAGGTGAGTGTACACTTGGCCATCCTCAGCCTTGCTTTTCTATCTCTAACCCAGCTGGTATAGCTTGTTCCTTTTTTTTTTCCCCCTTTACTTTTTGGATTTTAACATTTGAACTTTTATTTATTTATTTGGTTGGGTGGGTGGATTTGTTGTTGTTACTGTTGTTTGTTTGCTTGCTTGTTTGCTTCAAGAGAGGGTTTCTCTGTGTAGCCCTGGCTGTCCTGAAATTCAAAGATCCACCTGCCTCTCTCTGTCTCCTGAGTGCTGGGATGAAAGGTGTACGCCACTACTGTGCGGCTTTGGCAGTTGAAATTTAGAACTTTGAAAATTTAGACTTTACAAAATTTGGCCTTTTGAAATTTTAGAGTTTGACATTTTTGGTGTTTTTGTTTTTGTTTGTTTGGTTTTTCTTCATGTTCCCAGTTCTAACTCGTGGCTGTGAGTCAGAATCTTGCCTTTGGTTTGTGCTGATCTCTTTCACTCATCGTAAGAGGGAACTCAAGCTTCTGGTTCCTTCACCTGAGGTTGCTTAATTGCTGGGAGTGAGAAAAGACTTCTCCAGGAACGAGTATCCTATCTGCAGTATTAAGAGGCCTCAGGAGAACGGAAGGAAAGGGAAGAGTCAAGCTGGTACTCCAAAGAATCTCCCAAATATGTAAGCCTTGGGCCTGGTTCTAGCTGGCCTTAGGGGTCTAGAGTCAGCTAGAGTAAAGGTGGGTATTAGAAAGACCAGACAGACAGGTGGCTCAGAAAGAGATGGAAGTCGCTCTTGGATAGCAGAGATTACAGCTAGAAAGCATAGCTACAAAGCAGGGATGCGAGCCAGGTCATTTATCTCACTCAGGTTGAAGACATGTGTGAGCCAGTGAAGTGACAAAGCTCGGTATTAAGGCCTCTTTGAGGTTTTAGAGTTGTAGAGTTTGGAGCGGTGGCGTGGTTCTCAACCTCCCCAATGCTGCGAACCTTTAATACAGTTCCTCATTTGTGGTGACCCCCCCAACCATAAAATTACTTTGTTGCTACTTCATAGCTGTAATGTTGCTACTGTTATGAATCGTAATGTGAATATATGATATGCATGATATCTGATATGCGACCCCCAGAGGTGTCACGACTTACAGGTTGAGAACAGCTGGTTTGGAGGGAAAGAAAGAGGGGGTGAGACAGGAAGTCTTCTAAAGGCACCCTAGTTCTGTTCTCAGTGTGCTTCATTTTAACCCAGCCTTCTAGCTCTTTAAAGTTTCACAATGGCAAGAGCCTGATACTTGAGGTTCCCACAGGCAACTTGCCCCCCATTCTTCGTGATCCTAGAGCATTCCATGAAGCATCCTCCACCCCAAAGCTCTTTCATTCTGAGAGCGCGCATGCTCATGACCAGCTTGAAGCCTTGGAAAAACTACAGATGCCTCCACTACAGAAATGGGTGATCTGGTTGTTCCTCTGTCTCTCAAATTGAAGAGGAATCGATCAGTCTTGTGACATCATTTCTTTCCTACCCACCCCTTCATTGTTCCTAATTCCACTCCTATCTAGGACAGGTTAGACCCCTGCTTGACCCGCCCTGAGCAGCTGTGGTGCATTAACTATCTCTGGTAAGGGCCTAGGGTGTATGTAGGGCAGTGTCTAGAGACCTGCTTGCATATCAGGTTGATATGTTCACCTTTTGGCTACAGTTTCTTGGTGTAATATTTACCGGATGTCACTAGCAAACGATCTGTTTTGCTGTTTGGCATACTTGGTTGCCACACAGAACACGTGGAGTTGCTAGGTGATGCCCTTTCAACACGTAGAGTCCATTACAAGAGCCATGACTGCCTTTCATTTGGCACAGCTCTGAATTAGTACTGAGCCAGGTGATTCAGGTCAGAAGATAAGAGCCCTAGCTCCAGGTGCAGAGGTGTGGATGTTTGGCTGAGTTTGAAAGAGATGAGGTTAACGAGATAAGAGCTATATATCAGTTACACATCAGCGTGCCCTCTGGAAGAGCTGCCTGCTCAGGAGACACTTCTGGGTACTCAGACTCCCCTTTCAGTGGTGCTGGGCCTTTTGTGAGTAGTGCTTTTGCAGGCTAGTGCTTCCCCTGCCCCCTTCTTCAATGGAGGCTTGTGTGCTTTTTAAAATGCTACAGACTTCTCTTTAGATCTTTCCCCACATGTTTAAAATCAATTTTCTTTCTGTTTGTATCCTCCAGCTGACTTATTTATTTGTTTACCATTTATTTATTTATTTTTATCTATCCTATCTATCTATATATATATTTATAGACATGGTTTCATAAAGCCATGAGTTGGCTTTGAACTTGTTATATAGACAAAGATGACCTTGAACTCTTGATTCTCCTGCCTCTTTTTCTTGGGGGCCTGGGGTTATAGACAGGCACTACCACACCTAGCTGCCAGCTTATACATGAATGCATGTATTGAATTATTACATACACTCCACAAGTATGTGCAACAACTATGTGTGCAGACACATATGTGTGTATGTATGTATGCAGGTATGTATGTATGTATGTATGTATGTATGTATGTATGTATGTTCAGGAAATGATCAGGGCTTCTCTGCCCTTCTTCAGATGCCTCGCTGTCTCTTTTTAATTTTAATTTTTAAAGATCTTGACACTCCTCTAGTTCAATTATTTTTGCATGCTTGGATGAAATAAATCATTAAATAGAATACCATGTCATATCCACATTATCCTTCTTTAAAAAAGAAATGAACAAACAAAAATAAAAACAAACCAGTCAGATCTTGGGAAGGGGGGCGGAATCTATTTGAAGAACTGAACAGCTGACAGTTTCAAAACCAGCATTTGTGGGTGTGACACCCAGTAGACGATGTCTTGTCATCTGATAGCCATCTACTCTGGCCGCACATTAGGCCTCTTAGCTTTATTTTAAGGAATGACTGCATTTCCATGATGGTGGCTGGCCGACTTTCGCTTCCTACCACTGCTTTTCTTCCCTCACTATGTGCACTCGCATGAGATGTAGGCAGTCTCCAGAGCCATGTGCACATGTTAGAGTTCAGATAAATATATCCTCCCTCCTTCGCTGTTTACTGTTTGTTTCACCCAGTTCCCGCTGACCGGCTGGCACATATGCAGCCTCCGAGGGTTCTGTGGCTTGATTTAGTTTGCAGGCTCTTATTTGTATGCACGACACCACCACTCTATATTATAGGGGCAGGGCTATGGCTTCTATAAATTATGAAATTGCCTGCAAAGCCTGATTGCCTGTTAGTGAATGTGTGCTCCCTCAACATTAATCCACACTCGGCTGCAGTCAACAAAGTCCTGGCGGAGGGCCAGTCACCAGCGCTGCCTCACTTCCGCCTGCAAGTCAGGTTCGCTGAGTTCGACAAGTGTGGAAGATGGATCGCAGAGCAGGGGGCACAGCTCTGGTAGGATGCAGAGGATAGGGGTGACTTTCGTCTGAAGAAACTCAAGAAAGACTCAGTCAAATATCTCCAAGTGCACTCTGACAAATGAGAAGCAGGAGCAAAGGCCAGATCTCTCTGGCATGAAGCGATGAGAGATAGAGTAGCAGAGACATCATGAAAGGGAGACAAGAGGCCAAGCGGCTCCACGGCTAGAAAGCATAGGATTCTGGGAGATTGAAACTGGTGAATTAAGGACAACGTGACGTGTGCATCAGATCCCAGAGTCGTGTGTGGTTGCATGCATGTAGATGAATACGCATGGATGTCCAGAAATGAGGCCAGTTTCTGTCCACAGTTAACCCATTTGTCTGGGGTGGCATTATTTTTGAAGTCCTTCATTAATCTTTGGATTATGTTTTAAATTTGCTATAGACATAGTGCCTGGCTTCTGCCTGAATAGGGTACTGAAGTATAGAAAAACTTTAAGATCAGATTCATGGTCCGCATCCCTATCTCCCCAACTGTTTCTGTTACATAGAGCTATTAACGACTAAAGAATCGGTAGAGCTCTCTTAGACCTTCTTTGAAGCCTTCCTCAAAGGCCTCTTGGTTCTTTTTCTCCAACAAAACTGGCATGAGTTAGGACACGAGCTCTATTTCCATACAGGGATCCCAAACTATTCTTCCTATACACAACCCCCTTTCAAAAGAGCCCCAGTGACTCTCCCCAGTGTTTGCAGTATGGAGGCCAGACGTCCACCCTCCATCCTCAGCCATGTTCCCTGTTGAGACTCCCATGCAGGAAACCTGCTTCTGCCGCTCCTCTCAACCGCTCTCTCTTGGCTTTGCCCAGAACATTGCTCTGTCTGGCACACCGCACTATGCCCCAGCCGCTGTCCCCTTTGCCCTCTTCTTGTCTTTTCATTCTCTGACGCCCACCTCTCCTACTAAAGCATTTACTCTCAACCCACTAGCTCTCTCCTACTCCAAATGATTCAGCACTTACTATCTTCTAATTATCTTAAGAGTGTTCACCTTACCTCTTTCCGTTAGAGGAAAATCTCTCTAGCAGGGAGAGCTTGCTTTGAGGGCCCATTTGGCCCTATAGAAGGCAGCATCAGAGGGAATACTTTGGAAAAGGAAAAACTTTGTGAATAAATGCACAGGCATGGCCATACACCTAGAAACTTTACTTTCACTTAAGTACTTTTCTAGCCATTATTTGGAATATAAGGCTGATTCTTTCGGGGGGGGGGGGCTTGTTTTATTATCCTATAATCATTCCCTTTTATGTGGTCATTAAAATAGAGGTAGAATTACCTCCAGGCAAGGTAACTACCAGTCCTGGCAGATTAACTGCACCTTTCCTTTCAGATACAAGATTTCTCTTTTAAATGTGGCTTGGGAGTTTGGAAAGATAGTCTCACCCTTAAAATTTTTTTAATTAAAAAAAAAAAAAAAAAAAACAGCCCCCAGAGGCATAGCAGGTAATTAAATTCTACCTAAGATTTGAAGTCCCCTTGATTTTAACCTTAAACATTTTGCCCATATGCCATTTTTAACAAATCATGAAATGCATTCTTTTTCTCATTTTAGGGTAGGGAAAAAAAAAAAAAAGAAAAGGGTAAATCCATTGGTGTATGGCAGATGGAGGTCAGGCTCTTACATAGAATTTTCAGCATTAAGACAGAACAAATGGCCTGCAAGATTACAAAGAAAACAAATTCAGAGCAGTAACCTTTTGAGAACTGCCAAATTGCTGGCGGGATGAAAATGGGGTTGCATTTGAGAAATTATGCAGTGTTGTGCTTCTTGGAGAAATGTACAGCACAGAGGGGTCTCCGTGTTTTCCTTCCAAAGTCTATTTTTAATATTCACAGCGACACCAACTGAAACAAATCAGGCTATATGTAGAACATCCAGTAAATGGTAAACGGTAGTGGTGGCGACGAGGTTGGGGAGGGGCTGATGGAAATAGAGGCTATGGTGAACCAAGGGTATTTTTGAAATATCAAACAGACACATTCAGCCTGGATGCTGAAGATCACTAAGCAGGGTGAGAAGAAAATGGAAAATTTGCCCAGAAAAAGTCTGAGAGAAATCCCAGCAAATGGCAGGCTGAGTTCTCAGCAGTATAAAAGAAGGGAATATATCAAAGAAAATGTCTTTCTGCATATCGCAAAAACAGCAACATTTCCAGCATATGCTGCTGTTGCACTTTTTCATTTGGCGGGCCATTTGTGGCCGGCGGTGGGCGGGGCTTGCTCTCTGTGCGCCTCTCAGCCCAGTATGATGAATGCTCAGGCTATTTTTCCTGACCTTATGTGCATTTGCTTTTCCTTCCTTCCTTGGGCGTCTTGGCCTGGTGTCTGCTCTCAGATGGTGTTCCCAGGCAGCCCCTCCACACAGGATCATATTGGAGACATTTTGTGTAATTCTGTTTAGAAGTAGCATCCATTTCTGAAATGCATTCCCCTGTTTGTTTCCTTTGTTTTGTCATACATAGGAGAGCAAGCTGATGACAGTGTAAGTAGCACAAAACCAATAAAGAAGATATCAGTAAAGTTTTTATTCTAACATCTATGAGTTTTCTAAGCTTTGAAACATGCATGTGAGTGCACGTACACACACACACACACACACACACACACACACACACACACACACACACAAAGACATTTCCCCCTAAGGTTTCTATAAGGGTTCATATTATTTTAGAGGCCAACTTTATCTTCAGATTCGTTTTTCCTATTAATATATTTCTACACATGGATAACACTCCACAACTTATTTGATGTTTTGTGCCTTAGCAGAGCATAGCTTATTTAACTGTTTTCTTTTTGTATTACAGCTAAGTTATTATTGAATTTCCATTACTGTCTACACCAGTGGTTCTCAACCTGTGGATCACAAGCCTTTGGGGATAGAATGACCTTTCCACAGTGTTGTCTAAGACTATTGGAAAACACAGATATGTACAATACTATTCATATCAGTAGCAAAATTACAGTTATGAAGTAGCAATAAAAATAACTGTATGGTTTGAGAGGGCGGTCACTACAACATGAAGAACTGTATTAAAGGGTCACAACATTAGCAAGGTAGAAAACCACTGTTCTTCACCAATAGCATGAATATGTTAATGTTATTTATTTCTTCCTTCTTTGCCTAGTTTCTTCACGGTAGTTTTCCTAGACTGAAATTCCTACCTGTAAGAGAAAAGAACTATGGTTCAGAAACTCTCAAGTCCTATTTTCTCAGACTTCTAGAAGCAGGTGTTTATTAAGGAGTTAATGTGTATAATTTGAAGCTGGGTGTGGCAGTGCCTACCTTTAATCCCAGCACTTGGGAGGTAGAGGCAGTTGGATCTCTGTGAGTTTGAGACTAGTATAATCATATGATCTACACAGTCCAGGGCAATGAGGGATATATAGAAAGACCCTGTCTCAAAAAAAAAAAAAAAAAAATCCAAACCAAAAAAAAACCTGTGGGTAAGTTGTCTAATCATTATTTTCTCCTTGTGGTGATAATAGCTGTGTCAATGTCACTGAGCTCCTGTGAGAACTGAGTGGGTCGATTTATGTAAAGTGCTTAAAAAACTGATTGGCACTTCCTAAATCTGGGCATTTGCTTATCATTTGGGCATTGGTTTTAATTTTACAACTATTCTCCCATCCTATGACTTTGTTATTTAATTTATCGGCATGTGTTAACTATAACTGGGCCATTTTATTAGTAGCCACAATGTAGCCTTATAATAACCCTGTAACTGCTTAGAATTGGTTGACTCTTTGTTGTGGCATAGATTTAAGAAAAGATGACATTACAAATATTTAACACTTGCTTCATAAACAATTAAAATAGTAATTTGAAAAGATTTTTTAAAAAATCAGAACAAGGCCCTCCTTGATCTGAACAAATCAGAACTTGGAAGCTACCAATAAAAACACATTGATTATCATCAAGGAAATGCATAGTAAAACTACATTGAGATTACACCCAATCCCTGTCAGAATGGCTATCATTAAAATGACCTAATTATACGACTCCTGGAAACAGGGGGCTCTAAGTGGACATGCCACAGAGATGCCTGCACATTCATGTGTATTGTGCTTTTATTCAACCATAGTGTCTCTTAATAATAGGATGGACCAGGGAGATGAATAAGAGTGCTTGCTCTGGAGACATGAGGATCCAAGTTCGGCACCCATAGGAAAAGCTGGACATGGTTGCATGTATCTGTAACCCTATCATTGAGGAGAGGAGATTGGTATATACTAGATACTGAGAGCAGGCTGGCTGGCCAGCCTAACCAAAACAATGATCAAACAACACTCACACACATACACACACACACACACACACACACACACACACACACACATATACACACACACAAGACACAGAGAGAGACAGAGATAGAGAGATGGAGACAAACAGGCAGACAGACAGAGCCAGACAGAGAGAGAGGGAGAGAGAGGAAGGAAGGGGGAGAGGGAGAGGATGTGATACACAATAAAGTTTTATTCAGTGATAAAAAAGGATAAAATTATCTCATTTCCTAGAAAAGTAACACAACTAGAGCTGATTGTATGAAGTGAAATAAGCCAACCTTAGAAAGATAAATATTACATTTTCCCCTAATTTGTGATCCTAGAATTTTTTTAAGCTACATGAAACCATTAATGTATATAAGTGGCATGGAAATAGAAGGAGGCTGGAGCAAGGAAGGAGACTGTTAGGAAGGGGTAAGAAAGAAGGAGGGGAGAGCATAGCGAAAATCTACGGTATACTTCAGGAAATCATCTTTCTGAAACCTAGCACTTTATACAAAGAATATATATCAATAAAGAAATTTAGAAAATGGTTGTATGGAGAAAATAGATCTTTTATACACTGTGGGTGGGACAATAAATCTGTGACAATTCTTCAAAAAATAAAAGTAAAAAAAACCAAAACGGGTCAATCATATGATCCAGCTGTGCCACTCCTGGACATATGCACAAAGCAGGCTCTGTCAGCATACCACAGAAGCACATGCTTATCCATGCAGCACCATGTACAACAATCAAGTTAGAGAAGCACGTGGACAGCCGCTGGAAATTAGTGAATAGCCAAAGGAAACGTGGCCTAGATACCCAGTGGAGTTTTATTCAGCCATAAGGAAAATCAAAATTATGTCACCTGCAGAACAAATCAGGTTGGAGATCACTGTAGAAGCCAAGCAAGTTAAATGCAGAAAGACAATATTGCATGTTTGATTCCATATGTGAAACCCAGAGTGTTTACACACACACACACACACACACACACACACACACACACACACACACATGCACCATGAAAGTAGAATACTTGGAAAGAAGAAACGGACTAGAGGGAGGAGGGAGAGGAGCACAGGAGACAGTAATGGCGATTGAATATGGTTCCTGAACAGGATACATCACTACAAACTCCACACTAGAACTGCCCCAATGTCATTCTCAAGTTTGTACTGATAATAACAAAGTTAACTTAAACAGAGTAAGCAAAGTTAAGGTTATTGTAGAGCTTCCAACTTGAGTAACTAATGTGTACAAGTTGTAGGAACCATGGGGCCTTTTGCTAAAATATCAGGAAGTCAGTGACAATCTCCCCCCACACTTTTACAATGAATACTGAGATGTTGGGGGACTCCCTGGATGCTTAGGATGAATGCCATGGTCATTGTCGAAGCACAGCTGCAGCTTCCGGGTAGCAGCAGAGCCCTCATGAGTAAAAGGAACGATCCACTCACTGCTCTTGACAGAATTCCACCATTGCAAGGACCCGTTCCATGCCATTGCTTCTCTCGGAATAGTGGGGGAGTCATTTCAAGTTATCTCTCTGGCCATGTATGGCTTATATTTCCATTAGTCTTCTACCTCCTAACTAGGCTTATACCAAATTTCAATTGCCTGGCCTGAGCCAAAGTGGCTCAGCAGGTAAGGATGCCTGTTGCCAAACATGGTGACTTGGTTTCTATCCACAGGATCTGCATGCTAGAAAGTGAGAATGGCCTCCTCATCACCCCCCCAACACACACACACACACACACACACACACACACACACACACACACACA
>OU015743.1:44408858-44441479 GCA_907169655.1 Acomys percivali | reverse complement strand
TTCTTCTTCTTCTTCTTCTTCTTCTTCTTCTTCTTCTTCTTCTTCTTCTTCTTCTTCTTCTTCTTCTTCCTTTTCCTTGTGTTTTATAACACACTGAGTCCAGCTGGTGCTGGCTGTATGAGCATGGGTGTAGGGCCACCCATGGGAGCATGGGCAGCCTATGAGGGCCTCCCCAGTAGCCATTGACTGCCAAGAGCTCCCTAGTTAAGGGTGGGGCCTCATAAGTCCCTCTCCCATCTTTGTTGATTCCATTGCTTGGCTCTATCTTGTGCAGAAAACTACAGATGTAATGGGTTCATGAGTGCAGTGGTCCTATCGCGTTCCATTCCAGAGGACAGTGTTTCACAGCAGTCCTCTTGCTGACCAGTTGCTATGCACTAACACTTAGAGGAATTCACCCTTGAAGGAGTTTACCTGAGCCTTGACCTGTATTGGTATCATGCAAATCTCTTCTGGCTTCCCAATCAGAATTACTTGGCAGAACTTTAAAGCCACAAAAATTATGTCCGAACATCCCTCCAAGAGCCCAATTTTTTTGGCCTAACTTAAGGTCCATGTAGCACTAATTTTCTAATGTTCCCATGTTACTCTATTCAATAAATAGTAAACTAGATAGATATTTAGAGATGCGTTCATCAATTATATTATCCAATGATGAAAACTCAAAGTAATCAATAAATGAATGAATGAACAATGCACAGTTTATGCAGAGAGTAGAAAGTTATTTAACCACAAAAAGGAATGAAATTGTAATGTGTGCTATGGTATGAATGAACTTTAAAAGCATTATGTTAATTCAAATGTGAGATTATTCTTCACACACATTATATATATATATATATATATATATATATATATATTTCTACTCTAATATGAGTTATTGTACCCATATAACTCAATTATAATACAAAGTTTACTTCCAATGCTTTGAAAGTGCTATCAAGCTGTTTAGGAGAAATAAGTTATACAAATTAAATGTTAGTAGAGTAAATCATGATCATGTGAATTGCTAGTCTACTTTTATCACAAGAATATACATCTTAGGTACAGCAGATAGATATGACTCTATAGAAAGACAAGCTCTTCCAAAACCCCAGAGACATGTAGAATATGGCGTTTAAAATGTTTTTATTACTTTAAAGATTCATTGACAATGAGACAGGTTAACTACTGGCAACACCCAGCCTACCTCAAAGAAGATGATGAGCATTACAGAACCTCCTTATGGAGATGGCTTCAAATGTGGCAAACAAGACACTGGGGAAAAGGTCCTTATTTCTAACACAGACAGAATTCTGCCTAAAAAGGGGGCAGAATCGATGGATGCAGGCAGAGTTGACAACTAAACTCTGCCAAGACAGGGTAAGCAAGTCCTCAATAGTTCCTGCCTCACAAATATGTCTGTCACATATATTAGGCCAGAAGGCCTAAGGAGATGTTCCAATGTTATAGAGAGTTTTGGGTAGAAAACTATCTCTGTCATCTTTTCATCTGGAAAGCTACTAACCTGCACTCCCAGCATACGCAGATAATCAAGTCTATTCCTTCTCAAATCTCTAAGGGAGTTGAAGACCAGGTAGCTTAGTTTTACAATGAAGCTTAATTGTTTAGGAGTTAGGATGTTTTTAGGTCTAGATAGGTGTTCTAAGTTGATAATGGCAATATGTGATGGAGACTGATTTACATCCAAGAAATTAAGATGCACCAAGATAAGAAAGACGTCTTCTTCAAGGCTGTCCAATACAAACAGCCAAAACACTACGAATGAGACATTTATATCATTCCTGATTGTGTCACGGTTCTTCTTGCCATAGGTAATCTATTGTATATATGTGTAATATAAATGTGTATGTTCACAAATAAAATAATTTTTAAAAACACTGTTAAGTGAAATAAGCCATACACAAAAGGATGGAGACTGTGATTTCACTTATATAAAGTATCTGTAGAGACAGAATAGAATGCAGCTCACCAGCTCTGGACATGGGAAGATGTACAGTAAGTAGTAGAATGGCTACCAAGTTACTTGTTTGGGTGGAAAAAGCTTTAGAAATATGCAGTAGTGATGGTTCCCCAACACTTGAATTTGCTTCATGTCGCTGAGTTGGACACTGAAAATCAATTGCATTTATAAACTTTATTCTGTGTATATTTTCCCACAAATCTGTATTTAGAAGGATCTAGGAAGATGACTCAGGTGCTAAGAGTGCATGCAGCCCTTGCGTAGGACTAGAGTTTGGTTCCCAACACCCACAGCTTATAACCACTTACAATTCCAGTTCCAGGGCATCTGATGTTGTTTGTCTCTGCAGGCACTTGTACCCATCTATGTGTACACAACACACATATGCAACATTTTAAAAATTAAAGCAATCTTTAAAATATACATCTTTAGAAAAGACAGTTATAATTGGCCCAGCCAGTTTCTTCTCTCATCACTTCCCACCTTTTGTGCCTGCCATAACTTCAAATAAAATGATACCCAATTCCCTGAACACATCATTTGGAGCCATACACTCATGTCTTTTTTTTTTTTTCCCACATGCTCTTCTTCCTTTCTGCAAAGTAGTCTGCCTTGCCAAGGATACTTGCCAAATTCCATCTCATCCTTGGAGGCTGGGGTGTCAATCCTGCCTGCGCATTAGAGTCACCCGAGGAGGCTTTAAAGAACTCCAGATGGAGAGACCTTCCTAGGCCAGTGAAGTCCGACTATTTCAGAGGTGAGCGCATGACAACTACCATCTTTTCAGTGTTCCCTGGTGGTAATGATGTGATGTGTGCTTGAGAATGACACCTTTACTTGCTGCCAAGTGGTCAGCTGGCCCCAACTGTGACATCACCCAGGAGCTTCTTAGAAACCCCAAGTCTGGGGATCTCACCTGTTGCTGCATTGGTTACCAGACCAGTAGGTAATTAGCTTGTCCCAAAGAATTCAAAGGGCACTCTTAAGTCCCTCTCAGAGTCCTCTCTGAGCCACGGTCATCTGGAGGACATTCTTGCACTAAAACAAGTCTCTATTTGGGGCTGGGGTCAAGGCTCAGTCAGTGAAGAGGTTGATTTGCAAGTGCCAAGACCTGAGTTCAATCCCTAGAAGTCACATACAAGGTCTTAGCATGGTGGCACACACACTTGTAATCCAAGCACTGGGGAGGTGGAGGCTGTAGATCTCTGGTGCTTAGTGGCTGGCCAGCCTCACAGACCTGGTCTGCTCTACACCAGTGAAAGACCCTGCCTCAAAACAAGCAAAAAAGATGATCAATGCCTGAGAAATGACATGTGCAGTTTTCTACTGGCCTCTACATATATGTATACATATATGTACATATGTACGTACATACATACATACATACATATCCTTACATACACACACACAGACACACACGGAATACATTTGTTTGTATATGTGTCACACTGTGATAGAGTTTTGAGAACGTGAAGAAGGTAATAATGTTTTGTTTTGTTTTGTTTTGTTTTGTTTTTTTAATACCTAGCTGGGAAACAAATTCCTGTAAAGAATTTCTTGAATTATATTAACTTTGAAAAGCAGAAAGTCACCTTATAAATTAGCATTTCAAAAAAGACTAATTCATGGTTGCCATGAAATAAACTTTTTTGAGGAACAAATTTGTGTGGAGGTCCTCAAGCATGGCATGAGCAGTCCCAGAGAGGCCACAGGGAGATTTTGTTCATGAAGTCCATGAAGCTCAAACACCAGAAAGGAGTCGATTGCCTGACTGGTACCCAGAGGCCTGCCTCCTTCTGTCTTGTTTTAGGCCAGTTTCATTAGACTTCTTCCGCCATTTTTTAAAAACAAAAACCAAAAACCTACTATGAAGACAGCCCAAGTGTCTCTTAGAGCGCCCTCTCCCTGCTTCTATTTCTCATTTTTCACCCTCATCCTCTCAGCCAGGGAAGGAACTCCTTGCTCTGCCTCCATCCCTCCTTCTTCCTTAGATGTCCAAGGCTCCACCTTCCTTTCCCCTGGTGACTTACCTTATCCATTGACAGGAATTGAAGTACACTGTCACCCTTTGTCACATTGACCAAATATGCTTTCTCTTCTAAAATTCACTTGCATTGACTTGTAATCACATAGTCTTCAACCTGTATTGAAGGGTTTTGACCATCCTCTGCAGATAGGTCTTGAAGTGGATTGTAGGTTAAAAAATAACTTGAAAGTTTAAAAATAGGATTATTTTGCCAGGCGTGGTGGCACACGCCTTTAATTCCAGCAGAGAGGCAGGCCGCTCTGTGAATTCGAGTTCAGCCTGGTCTACAGAGCAAGTTCCAGCCCAATCAGGACTACAGAAAGAAACCCTGTCTTGAAAAACAAACAAACAAAAGAGATTTTATTTTTGTTCCTCTTTGGATTTGTTGTGTGGGAGAGGAGTTTTAAACTGAAATCAAGTGTTTTTGTTGGACAGTTGGTCTGTACTCATAAACTTTTTTCCTAGAAGAAGAACAGCACAGAGTTCTGGCTTCCCTTTTGTCTCTACGTGTCCAACAGCAAGGCTGAAGGATCCACAGCTCTAAGGAGCGTGTATTCTTCTCTATGTACTTGTTCATCTTCTCTGAAACTATAACAAAGTATATATGTCCAGTTCACAAGTATGCAGTTTTCTTTTGAAAGTTTTCCTTTTCAATACAGAACATTGCACAAACTTCCTAAGGATAAATATTCCTTAGGTAATATTAACCTAAGCAAAATGTCAAGACTGAAAAAAAAAACCTCCAAATTTAATATAGAACAATAATTCCTTTGCTGAAATAGAATTTGAACAGAAAAGAAATAACCGTATGATATACGGCCTGGTACACGCAAGCAAAGATCACCACAATATCTTATGATAGTATGGTGAGGCCAAACAATAAAATTACTTCAGAGTCGTGCATCCACAACATCAAAATAACAAACTGGCCATGATAGTTCTACCCCGCACAGTAGCAGAGGTGATACGCAATGCGTCCTTTTGGGTGTCTCCTCAGCAGCCCCTTCTCCTTGACGACCGGATCCTACTGTGAAGAGTTAGCCTTCATCGCTTGGGAAACCACTTGCCTGATGTGTCTAGAACACTCCTTCTTGAGCTCCACAAATTCCTCAGGCTCAAGTGTTCTACAATGGCTGCCAATTCCTGCTGGCAGTCATGTGAAAAAACCTCACCACACCCATCTCCTTTAGAGGCAAGTATATATGCTTGCCAGACTCACACTGAATAAAATAGGTTTTCCCTCTTGTTTATTTCCCACTCTTTACTCCAGATTTAAGAAGAGAGACTGTAACCTGGGGTTATGGCACCCAGGGCTATGGCACCCAGGGCTATGGCAACCAGGGCTATGGCAACCAGGGCACTCTGCCGTGAAGAGCAGGTTACACGCTGCATAAGAGCATCGCATCCCAAGGGAACACTGTTCCCGTTTCAGCTATCAGAGTTAGTATGCTCATTTTGACATTTTCCCAGCAGTAAGGAATCTTGCTGCTATGAACTCAATATATTATGACATGTTTCTCACTAATAGAATCAAAGTATATTGAAGGAAGAAACCCGTTTCTAAGTGACATCTAAGTGCCACATCAGTTGGTATTGGACCTGAAGGCCACCTGCTTGCTCACGAGCATGAGGGAAATCTGAGTGATGCGACTTTGCGGAGAGAAGGATGAAGAAGCTGTGCAGTGAGAGGAGAAGCCATGCACCCATGGGCAGTGGTGTCTGGTGAGGTTCTCACTTCAGTCTTCGCCTGCAGAGACCTGGCCATACCCCCCAGGAACATGTTCTAAGACCCAATAGTAATGTTCTTCCTATAAACCCCATTGAGAGAATTCTGGAACTCAGAATCATCAGAAAGAATTATTCGATTGTTACTGTTTTCTCCCGAAATGACAAGCTAGACGAAGCTACTCAGAGGTTAGCCTCAGGTCCTTGAGAGACGATGGCTCAGTCAGGGACACGCTTGCCCTGACAATATGGAGAACTGAGTGCAGATCCCCTGCACCATTGCGCTGTAAGAATCTGGCTGGGCCCAGCGGCACACTCATACTCCCAGGCCTGATGGGTGGGGACGGGAGGATCCTGGAGCTCCCCAGCCTGCTAATCTAGCTGAACTGGTGAACTCCAAGTTCAGTGAGAGACCCTGTCTAAGGAAAAAAAATGGAGAAATAGTGAAGAAGACAGCCAGACAGCCGACATAGACCTCTGTCCCCCACATGCACACACACAGTTGTGCTCACAAGCATGAATATGTGCACACGCACACACACACACAAGCATGTATACATATATATATGCCCCTACAAACTGAAAGTTATTCTTAGCATGTTAGTCTACATGGACAAAGCCTCTGAAGAAGAAGGGGCTTATAGATGGGAAGAAATGTAGAGCATGCACTGCCAATCAGATTTACTGAAGGCTAACAGGAATACTAGGAGCAAGAGTTAAGAGGAAAGTGCTCTTTGGATTACTATGAATAGATATTATTACATTGTAGTATCTAACAAATTATGCAAGAGAACTTAGCCTGATGGGTAAGGATGCTGTTGCTGGTAAAGAGATTAAACATGAGCATGAAATTTGTTTATCTCTCTTTCAATGATGGGCATATAATGCCATCCTTGAGATAGCAAAATAAAGGAAGTCTTCAATTAAATCTTTGATAAGAAACTGCAGAACACTGTGCGCTTCAAATTCTTTTTATAATTATAAGTCTCAGTGCTTTCCAGGGCATATTGTTTGTGCTCACTTGCATGTAATAGCCAGAGTTTACCACGTGATTGTGATTCAGTTGTAGGATTGCAAGCTTCCTGCACTATAATAGTCCTGATAATAATAACTGCATATTTCTAGAGGGCTTTGCTCGAAAATCAAGTTCAGAGAATTCTCTTGTTGTTCTTACTATTTGCGAGGGAAGCGCAGTGCTAATGTTGCGCATGGGGAAAATGAGATCTTTCTAACGTATCCCAAAGACAAGCCACTTCTTCCAACCTTTACTTACCAATACTATACACTCCCTGGCAGGGCCAAATGAGCTCTGCGTCTCCTGGCATCGTTGAAAAGCTTATTTTAAAATGCCATATGTTGCTATGATTCATGCTGTGTTTTTAATGATTATTGCACATGCAAGCAAAATGCTATATTAGTTTTATATTCATGTAATTCCTGATTATCACAAACACATGTGATGAGAGACAGGAACAATATTAGGGTGCCAGAGATGCAAAGAATAGCAAAAGGGCTCACTAATCTAGAGTCGCATCTTTACACCCAATTGAACTTATGTCATTCAAGACAAATGGTAGCATTTACCTTTCCATTTCATAAGCATTAGACGGGAGCTGCTACAGGACCTCCTCTGCAAAAAATAAAACCCAAGCACCCACCTCTGTCCCATCTTTAAAGAATGTATGGTGGTTTTCCAAGGAACTGTAGCATAAATAGAAAATAATCGGTGGTGTATAAGAATTGTGAATACCTTAAAGTGGCACCCAGGAGTCTCACTAATTTAGCATACTTGGAATTTCTAAGAGGTCTTGTTAAAACACAGGTTCCTGGGGTCTGCCTTGTTTCTCATCCAGTCGGTCTAAAGTGAAGACCAAGAATGCAATTTCCCTAAATGCTGAGAACCACTTTAATGAATGGTAAGGATTAAATATGTAGGTTCTGGAATGCAAGTGCCCAGACTAAATCCTAGTTGTGTTCCTTCTTGGCTCAGCCTATTCACTTATAAACAGGAAGCAGTAACAGAATTTACCAGGAGTACTATTGTGAGAATTAAGTGAGCTGATGCATGTAGAGCAACAGCACAGTGATTCACATGCACAAACACAGTGAGGGTTAATTATTCATGGCATTTCCTATTACTAGTTCCCAGGTACTAGTTCTTTAACTAGAGCTAGTGTGACAAAAATACACACACACATCATCGTCATCATCATCATCATCATCAAAATTACATACAAATATATAAGATATAAAATTTTAGAATATCCCTTTGTGGGAACAAGTTTGCTTTGGCATGAGAGAACAGTCTCTTAGTCTTTGTTGCTGAAATACACAGAGGTCTCTAAGCATCATCATATTATAGATGGGCAGTCACTTACTTGAGTGATTGGCAGAACCATAATTGTTACCTTCTTCTACTAATATTTGGGGGATGAAATGGGGGGGGGATGAATAGAAGATCACCTTGAGGATGTCATCCAGACTCCAGTACTGGGAGCACTGTAGATCTCAGGAGGGAGCGAGGAGCTCAGTAAGGATTTAACTCAATTGTGGGAAGTGCGGCCATTGTGATCAAAAGCAAATGGGACCACAGGCAAGAATGGAACACATCTGCCTTTGACACAATTAAATGGAATACAAAGCCCTGGGGCCCCTTGCCCTCCCCTAGGTGGTGGGCATTCATCACCCACACTGCTATTGCAACCTCCAGGCAAATTATCTTGGGACCCAATCAGAGAATTTAGGCATGAACTAACCCCTATCCTGATCACATGACTGACTCTTTGTTTTCACACTGAAAACTTCAAGATGAGTCAGGATGTAAAGTTCAGAAACCCATCTTGCTCTGCCAGAGCAGGGCATGTAGACTGCCCTCCAGGCTTTGGGGACGGGCTTTGGGTAGCAGTCCTATGTTCCCCTCTTCACAATATTGGCCCAGAGTTCCATCACCAGGCACAGCATGTTTTTGTCATGTAGATTTCTCCAGGATGAAATTGAATATTTCTGTGAATAGTTTGGCATGGGTTTTTTTTATTTTGTTTTGTTTTGTTTTGTTTTTTAGCCTTAATCATTCACTTTCTTGTGTTATTAAAATAGAAACATAATTCCAAACACTTTGAAGAAGCATCTCAGGAACTTTTCAAATGGTTTTGAGTCAGAGTCAGGAATCAGGACATTAAGACAGTGGTGCAAAATTCAGGAGCGAGTGGGAGCTGGGAAAAATCCTGGTGCTCACAGATAGGCAGCGACCAATGGTTTTGATGATTCAGTAATGCTATGTTGAGCACAGACAGAAATGGTGACCCAAAATAAACTGCAGAAGAACCTCCCACAAGGTCATCATAGTTACAGTCATTAATGATCAAAAGCCTTGCCTTTCCAAAAGGCATCCTGGCAGGAGAACCTGGCTATGCATCATTTATTTGAGAGGTGAACCTAGAAAGCACAGTGACAATATGTGGGACAAGGAAAGCCAATAAAAGAGGATTATAGCGTGTATCACTGGACTCTGTCCTTCTCAGATCTTGTGAAGCTCAGATTTCCACCTGGCATGAGGTAAGAATAAGCCACAAGAGTATGCTCCTGAGAAGCAAACTATAGGCCCGAAGGCCAGCCACAAGAACCCATGGTGAGATTTGGGCTGGGGACCACACCTCTGATGTACTCCTCCCTGCCAAGGATGGGGTGGGCTGAAGATACTAAAGCAGACCTATTCCTGGGGAGGAGGGACTGCTCTTCTGTAAGTGTCTTGACAATTTTGCTGACCCATGGAGGTGAAGCATAGGCTTGCTGTGATACACCCACCCCAATCTCCTCTCTACTTCCCTGAGGTCAGTCTTGCCTTGCGTCTGAAGGCCCTCCTCCCCTTCCTGACCTCTGACTTACTGCCTTGAGTACAATAATTCCCCTGTGTCTCTAATGCCCTTCTAGAGTGTTCTTCTCAGAGAATCCAAGCTAACACTATTAATCCTTGATGGATAGTACTCATTGGGCATAAGCCCCTGGAATCTTGGTGTGACCCATGAACTGGTGCCATGGGCTTCCAGGGCCAGCTGATACCTCCAGACAGAGGGGAACAGGGGTTTCTTTGAGGAAGCTGTTCTTTGGTGGCTCCTGGTGAGCATACCTAGAGAGAGTGTGTGTAGTGACAATGTCTGTTTATAAACAGGCTGTTGAGCTCTATGTCTAGGAGTAAAGGCGGGCTCTGGGCAACAATGCTCTCAGGCCTCAGGCACAAAAGGTAAGTATTTTAGATTACTTGAGTTACTTTGATTTTTTCCTTTTCTAGTGATCAGAATGAACAAAATGGTCCTATTATCTTTCCCATCACATCCTGATTTGATTGGTTGTTATCGATTAAGAGGAGAACCAGTTCATATTCAGATCATGTACATATCCCAGGAACAAGAAGATGCAAAAAGATTCCCTGAAGAGAGGCTCTGAGGCCTGAGTCTTATAATAGTCATCTGATGAGGTTATCTCCTTTCCCACTCGGCACCCTGAGGACCAAGCACCATATGTGCAATAGGTGAGGTGCTGAGAGTTTGGAGTCCTTACGTGGTCATAAACATGATCAGAATGAGATAATTATGTGAAAGCACCATCATCGTAAACTACAAAGGGCAAAATGGCATTCTTCTGAGCTATTTACAACCTGTAATCTACTGGTTCACATGGACCATGGGTCAAGGTAAATCCTCAGATGCAGAAGATCTGGGAAGAAAAGCTCCCTAGGCTCTGTTAGCATATAATAGCACTCTTCTTCTGAATGTATGCTCCACTCTATTAGCTTACCTTAAACACAACTTAAAACTTCTGTGATGTGAATATCAGGGCATGGAAGCAATCCTTGCCTATTGAGAAAGCATCTTATTCCATATGTTGGTTGGGACACCATTTGTTGTGATTCCAGCATCCCTGAATGCTCTACATATATTTGTGATTTAATAAAGTCAGTCTTCTGCCTGTGGGATATTTTAGTGTAATTTCGAGTGTACCATTACGAATACAGCTGATCTATTCTATAGCAAATGCAGAGAAATTATTGATGCTGCATGATAAAAATGAAGAAACATGAAACCTTAAGAAAAAATGGAGAATCTAATTTAAAAGAATGGAAAAGGCAGAGATAAAATCAGGACAGTGAGTGATCCAGCGGCTTGCACTGATGTATCTTTTGTGCTTTCTCTTCTTAAACTGAATAATAGAGGTAGGTCAGAATTTGCATTGGTGTGAATCGCGCGGATGAAGTGATAAGAAGAAGGAGACACATACATTATCTGGTCAATTTTAACAGATACAGTTCAATTGCTCAGTGGTTCATCTGTCTTCTCTGTGCTAGAGTTGAACAAAGGTGACCCTCAGAACTCATTACAAGGTCTTGTTATTTGAGAAACATTTTATTTTTGCCTGTGTGTATTTTCTCGAGACAGTCTCAAAGATTAATGTCTAAAATAAACTTGGCTGTTGAAAAATTGTTAAGATCCCATCAGAAAAATAATTCAACATGTCCCCAATGCTTGTAACCCCCGTGATGAAATTCTAATCTGCAACACACTCCAGAAGGAGCAGCAGTGCCTAGGATTCCAAAGGATGGGTTTTAGCTAACAATTTTTAATTCATTTTCATCTTAGGAAATTAAATTAGTCTTTACAAGAATTTAGTAAGCATCTTTCTGCTCCTCCAATTATCCTAAGGAATATACTTCACACAAAAAATATTTTAAAAGTCACAGGTCTCTTAGAACAATAGAATATTATTTAAGCAAAACCAAGAAGGGGTGTGTGTGTGTGTGTGTGTGTGTGTGTGTGTGTGTGTGTGTGTATGTGTGTGTGTGTACCAAAGTCAGTTCTATCCTTAGGCACTATTCAATTGGTATGTGTCCTCAGCTTATCTATAGAAAGAGGGTTTAACTACCCTGGGGCTCTAAAAGACTGTATCTGTGTACACTAACCATTTATTTATTATCTCATCTGTCGTATCACCAAAATCCTTTGTTCTTATATTGAGTATAATTCCTAGCACATGGTAGGGACTCAATAAAATCTGTTGACTGAATGAATAATCACTTATAAATAAACATAAATCTTTCTCTTTACTCATGTGTATATTCGCTCAGGATTTATTCACTGGCTGAAGGCGCTAAAGCGTCTAACTGATGGCCTGACTGCAGATATGCAAAGCTGCTTGCCACCTCAGGAAACAGTATGAAAGCAAGTAAAGGTATGACTGGGGGTTTGGATGTTGGATCTTTTTTTGTACACCCAGTACATTTCAGGGACAGGTGATAAAGTAACAAAAGAATTGTGTGCATCCATAGTCCTAAGATTCGAATACCTACTGCAGAGTGCAATTCTATAACACTTCAAAATGCACAGAATTAATTCAGTCCATTGAATTCATCAAATATTTAGAGTAGTATAATGCTCCCTAGAAAAAGACAGCTTAGGTGCTATGCTGTGAATATGTAATTAGACATATTGTTGTAGCCTCCGAATGTTGTAGTAAGTCACCATGTGTTCCTTTGGAATAATAAATTGATAATGGGATTGAGTACCCCAAAGGAATCTTCTCAAGTTTTTATAGAAGCCTATGGAAACTGTCAGCATAGGCCCCCAAAATGAAACCCTGGGCCTAGTTTCCTCAGATCATATATTCTAACCTAAAAATAGATATACCGGCTATGTGCGTACCAAGTTGAAGTAGGTGGACATATTTAGGGGACTTGTATATTGTAATAACTTTTGGCCTTGAATATGAATGAGAGATCTTCACGCGATGTCCTAGGAGATGACAAAAATAGGGCTGGAGGCATTCTACCTAAACCCAGGGCTGTGAAATTTGTCTCCATGGTTTTTTAATGGTGAATACATTACATTTTGTACTTGGAAAACCCATGAATACCCCAGAACCCCAGGAATACACCCTAAAACAGGCCATGCAATCCAGTTAATATGGGCTCAGCAATTATAACAGGCATTCTATATGAAGAAAAAAATATTAGCAATAAAGGAAGCTGAAGGAGAGAGTAGGATATGCACATTAATGTCGTTGTGTGTGTATATGTATGTATGTATGTGTGTATGTATGTAAAAGCTGTACTATCTGTTCAATTCTCTGAACTTGTAGAGATGATTCAAGTATAATCTACTAATTTAAAAAATACTAAGTAAGGAAACAAGCAAACAAACAAAGCCAAATACGTATCTAAAGTTAACTTAGACATGTGCTAAGCTGACTATATGTGAAATCATTGTTGTACCTGAGAGTGATGGCGGAGGAAGCCATTTTTATTGTTTTATTTTGTTGCTGTATTTGGTTTGGTTTGGTTTTTAGAGACAGGGTCTCAATTGTGTATCTGAGGCTGGCCCGGAACTTCTCTTGCCTTAGAGGTAGGTGTGTCCACTACATCTGGATATAGTGCTGTAACATGAAAAGTGCTCCAGGAGCTGGCAAGATGGCTCAGCAGTTGAAAGCACTTTCCACACAAGCTGGTGACTTGAGTTTGATTCCTGGAGCCCAAGGTGGAGAGACCAACTCCTTGGAGCTGTCCTCTGACCTCCACTTGTATTCTCTGATATATACTAATGTCCTGAACCTGTTCTCTCTCTGTCTCTCTCTGTCTCTCTGTCTCTGTCTGTCTGTCTGTCTGTCTGTCTGTCTGTCTCTCTCTCTCTCTCTCTCTCTCTCTCTCTCTCTCTCTCTCTCTCAGTTTTTCTAATGACCAAATTATAAATCCAGAGTCATGTGCCCACATTCCATGTCATGTGACCTGATCGCTGGGAAGTAACAGTACGCAACATATAATCATAGTACAGCAAAATTTCAGAGTCTACGAGATTAAGAAGACATCCAATGATCCAGGTCAGCCCCTTTTCTTAGCTAAGAAAACATAAGGCTCAAACGTACAACTTCTGTGGCATGAAAACCCTTGGAAGCATTAGCCTTTGGTCAAGTTATAGACATTCTTGAGCTGTTTCCTGAGCAACTGATTAATATTTAACTTGCGAATACTGTGGGGTTTATAGGGAATTGCTTTTCCCTCTTTCATTTGGCTGCAAGAGAACTCAGTATCAAAGTTGTGGCCCATTTCCAGGAAGTTTATAGGTGACCTTTACTCCTGATAATCTTGCTTTCTTCCCCAGCTGTGCAAGTTTTTGACTTACTGCTTTTTACTGTATCAATTGTAGGACAGATTACTTTAAACAGCCCCTCTCCTAGTTCACCCTCTAACTTCTCTCAAATCAACTGGGCAGAAATATGTGGTTTTCTGTAAGAAACTGAGGGGGGGGAGGTGATGATGGAGATACTGCAGAACGATGCTATGTGTCCTAAAAGACCAAGAGGTCCCTGCTGTCCTTCATCAACACAGGACAGCTGTTATATTTCAGGGAACAAGATCAGAATTATGTAGCCTGGCTGAAAAAAAGGGGCACTCCTCTAAAAATGAAATGTTTGCACTTTCTCTTGGGTAGGAGACATGATAATGTGTGGTAAGTGAAAGGAGATTTCTCCAGCTTTTATTTTCATGTAATTTGCACTTAAGCCCTGGTAACAATTTAATATGAAGATTATCGTGGAGGCTCAATTTATTCAACATATCAGTACTCTGAGGGTCACAGAAGGAGCCATGAGGACGTTGGAGTGAAGGGTAGAATTCCACAAAGCAGTCTTGACTCTTGTCATAGCTTACATGGGCCTTTCTTACTTAATAGCTCTCATGAAAGGGACACTATCTTTATACAGGGAGTCTTCTTGATATTGGCCAGTAGCAAAGGGGGTCGAAAGTATGAATGGGTGATTCACAGAAGAGTAAAATCCAACTGGCGACAGACTAAAAAGGAAGCTCCAAATGACCAACAAGTCAGAGAAATGCAAATTAAAGCAACAATGAAAACAAGTGCATTGGTTTGACAAAAACAAAACAAGCAAACAACAGCCAAAACAAAAGATTCATTACACCTTGGGAAAAAAGAGTACGCTGGTGTCTTGCAAGTGAAAATGAGAACTATAGGTAAGATGGGAAAAAAAAATCCTATTCATAAGCCAACACCAAACCCCCTCTGTGTATGTGCATATGTCTGGTAAGTATGTGTTTAAGTGTATGTGACCTTGGAAAGATGTGGAGGGAGAATGGCTAACATGGATGACCTTTGAACTGAGGATAAGGGAGATACAGGAGGAAGGAGAGTGGTGACCTAAAACCGAGGGAAAATGCATCACAGTAAAAACAGAATGTACCATCTGAACACATTTTGAAACTGTGTATAATTCTATATAAAGAAACAAATTGAAATGCACACATTTCAGCAGGTTCAGGGTGTGTGTATGCGTGCGCGCGTGCTGTGAAATGACTAGGGCAGAGAAGTTATTTCCTTGTCAATTAATCTTAAGCAGAGATGTGTCCCAGAAATTTGAGTAAGCCTCTCCCCCATGCAAGGGTACGGGGGCAGACCTTCACGTGAATTACACATTGGTGGCACAAAAGGCAGTAAGTCCCTCTCAGATCAAGTTGAGAGTAAAAATGAAGGGCATATCTAGGCCAGGCCACAAGGATAGTGCTTCCAAACACCAACACTCCCAAATGGGTTCTCCTGCCAGTGACCTGAAATTATAAATGAACGTCAGGTCATACAGCCGAGCCGCAGTTGTAAACGTGACCAGAACTTTGCTGAATATTAGCTCTGTATTCTCCTTGGGCCACCTAGGACTTCCCTCTAACCAATCATTATTCTGCTCCATGAAGCCAATTGGGTCCTCCCTGAAAGAGTCAAAGGTAGAAAAAGCTCCCTTCACTGGTCTTTCTCTCTCTGAACCAAAGCCCCCCAGATTAGGAAGTGCTGCTTTCCCCCTCCCCCCCACCCCCAGCATGGTTTCCAGCCTCTATGTCCTAGAAGTGCTCTAGCTGGGGACTACTACGGACTTCGCAACTGAGGGTTTCCTGAAGAAAACTGGCCTCTCTGCTGTGCTCCAGATAGCACAACAGGAATGGCGCCTCTGTTTCCATGAATACAGCCCACCCAAGAGTGCAGAGTCCACAGTATTGATCTTTCGTTTCCCGAGAAGCACACTGTTAGTTCGGGTTGAAGTTGCGATCAATTCCTGTTATTTCTGAATTAACTGTCTCATATTAGGAATTGAGCTTGTGCAAAAGCTTTTTTTTTTTTTTAACTGTTTAGAACAGTATCTGCCTTAAAAAAATTTTTTTTCCTATTGATTTTGATGTAGGATTCCAAAGTGTTGTGATCATTTCATACGTCAATTGTATTTTTTTATGTGTTCTGTGAGCAGCCATATTGTTACAGAAGAAATTACCCTCAAGCCTTAACAGCTTAAATTAACAAGTGACATTTAGAGTGTCAGACAGTTATAAGGGATTTGTCATCAACCTGGCTAGGTGGCTCTGCTTCAGCTTATTTCATGAGGCTATGACCAAGACATTATTCAAAAGGTTAATCTTGCTATAGTCTCTCTGGGATGGGATGTCTGCTTCCCAGACTGCTCACTCACGATAGGTAAGTTGGTGCTGGTTGCTGTAGGCAACCTCAAGTCTTGTGGTCCTCCTCTGGGGTCCACTGAGATCCTCACACACAAGGTGTGCCTTTCTCCAGTGTGCTGAACCAAGAGAAAGAACACAGAGGAAACAGCCATACTAGATATGTGCTCTAGAAGCCACACATCACTTCCACCAGATGTGGGGTGTGAAATGCCTCCAGCTTTGGGGAGATGTTAAAAAATTGTGGGTATATTTTAAAACCACAGTAGTTGATTTAGTCACAGGGTAAAAATAGAGACAAAAATTTCACTCAAGAGGCAGGTCTTTGAATCCTGCCTCTACTGTTGACTGTCTTTGTAATCTTGGAATATTTCTCTATCTTCCTGAGCCTCTTTCTTGCACTAACAAATGGCAATAAGAAGAAAGTTTGCCTTGTGCAGTTACAATGGCAGTTAAATTAGGTAAAATAGGAGCATAATAGGTGCCCATTAAACTGGTGTATATTTCCATTCAATTAATTGATACAAAGAGATGCTGAAAAGGCAGAAGTCTGTGCTTTATACAAAACAACACCTTATCCTGGGCAGAGTAAGCCACATGTCTGTCCATGGTTGAAAAAACAAACCTGAAATCTGGTCATCAACACCAAGGGAATAGGAATCAGGCAAAAGATACACATTAAATTCACATACTGAGCAAACATATCTATATTTATATCTATATATGTTTAGATCTTAAGTGTTCTTTAAGTTTTCTTGACAGAAATTATCTTGAAAATATTTAAAGTACACCCATGTTCTTTACACAAGTCAAAGAATAAGGAGTATATTAAGATGAATTTTAATAGAAAGCAGTGAGTATTTTCTGTTTTTGGAATTCAATAAAGCACAAAATGATGCTGTAGTCCCCTGTTTATATGAAGCATTTAGTATATTAACTTTAGAGTATTTTTTTTAACATGAAACAAATATGAATGAGACATCAAATGAAATAAGTATATAATTGTATTTTATTGTGAAAATAAAGTGGGAGAAGATATCCTATGGCTTGTTTTCCTAAACACTGCCCCCCTCCAGTGCTTGGTATTTTTCAGTCTCCATTTAAGTAGAAGCTAATCCTTCGGGCACTTGTGGACACAAACACTGCCTCTAGCTCCACTTTGCAGAAGAAGCAGCTGAGCCACAAAACTTGAGCATGCCTCAATTGCCTGAGAAGTAGAAATTTGGAGCCCCGCTGGAAATACGTGTTTTCTACCAATACATTGACCGGGTGGGTATAATAGTGGCAGATGCTGTGAAGTAAATTTGTGTGTTCTTAGCTACTTCACAAATGAAAATGAAGGCAATGACTCTTGCATGCTCTGCAATATCCAACCTTACAGGCCATTACCTCACAGTTTAATACAGAAAAACAAAAACAATAACAATAACAAAACAGGGTCCTATCGTGAGATTTATGGAGGTTTCCTTAAATCTATGAAAATACATCTTGTGTTCCAACCTGGGAGAAAGTGCACTGACTCTCTTCTATGCAAGACTGGTTTTAAGAGTATCCCAACCATCTTTGGGAGTTAGAGAGAGGCCTGCCAGCCATCCCAACATCCCAACACTATCTTTTATTCATTTCTGGCTCAGCATTTACTGTGGTAACAGGTCATCAAGTACTCATGACAATATTTGGCAGTTCACAGTTCAAGGCAGCAATGTGCTCTGAGTGATGGGGTTTACAGTATCGACGTGGTTATGATTATAAAATTGCGCATGGGCCAAACAGAGAAAATAACCCAGAAGATTATATTTCAGTGCACCCATTAGAGGATCAGCATGAGATGCCATCAGTAGCAGAGGAATTCATCAACTTCATAGGCGCCCAAGCAGCGTTAAAAGCTTTAACTTTACCAGAAATATAACAAGTAATAAAAACAGACAAGATTTGAAATGGTCTAATGGGTCCAGTACAAATGTGGCAGAAGATTAACGGTGCTATGTTCTCCAGCCTAGAAACATCCCCCAACATTCAGTAAGCAGTTCCTTCAAAGTCAGAGCCTGCAAGGACAAATATTTGTGTCAGCCTAAATACGTTTCTAGGACAGACACACATTCAAAAGCATTTTGGCCTATGTAGTATGACTGAGTTTATAGTCTTCAAAAGTGTATTTGAGTTCTACCCTATGCATTTTGCTTTGATATCCTGCAGTAACCCTACATTTGTCAAGTTTTTATCATCTAGTGATGAAAATCCTTTCTTTTGTAGTCATGCCTGTATTTAGCAGTGCCTAGCTTGGTCTTCTAGAATGTTAATTTTAAAATGTTATTATAATGTGTTTGCGATATAAAGAAACATATGAAAACAACATGAAATTCTATCTTTCTTGCTACCCGATATTTCAGCATCTTCAGTGCATTTGAAGCCCCATGTCAGCTATTTCTCAAGAGTAATCTATCCTCAGTACCAGTTTTTCTGCTGGGTTGTGGTTTATCATTCTTAATGCCCATCTCATATGTAGAGAGTGGGTAGGGAGGAGTTCCAATGCATAGATTCACTATGGCTTCATAGTAAACATCTACCTCCATAAAATATATATTATTTGCGTGTTGTAACTTTTTACATGACGAGAATCATTCACAAGTATGACAAATTTGGTGTCTTGTGCACGTGTCTACGTATCTATGCTTGTTAGTATGTTTGTGGATACATGTTACTTGTAGAGTCCTGATGAATCTTTTTTACTCTCCACCTTACTCACTGACACAAGGGTTCTCGGTGGAACCCAAGGCTCACTGATATGACCAGTCTGGCTGTTCACCTTGCGCTGAGGTCTCCTGTCCTTCTCTTCTGAGCACTGGAAGCCACCTCACCCATCTGGCATTGACATTTCAGGACATCAGAACTTTGATTCCCCACACTTTCATGACAACTGCTTCCCCAACATGTTCCCATTACCCAAGCTTACTTTTACAACAGTTTTCAACACTTTTTTTTTTTTTAAATAAAATCCATCTATGTTGACATCTAGGGCTCTAGTTCACTTATCTTCATCACTTTAAAAAAAAAACACTATGTGATGACACTACAGTTTTTCCATCTATTTACCTAAAAATCTCTCCCATATAATTTTTTGTGGTTATATATAAACTACAAGCAATTTTAAAAGTTTTCCAATGTGTATATTAAAAATATTGAGAAAAATGAGTACATGTGAATTATAGTAAGTATTTGCTCATAGCAGAGTCTAAAAAGTATATGCTGCTTGCTACTCAATATTTGTAGCTATATTACTTATTTTACTAGGCAAATGGAACTATCATTGTAAGCAGATGTTAGTAAAATGTAAGCACATACAGTAGTTAAATTGATTCTCTTATTGTTAATATTACATGCTCCATAAAAGTAATATACATGTCAAAATTGGTGGCTGTCACTGCCTATTCTATGTATTCTTAACAACTTATTGCTTCATTATATACATGAAGATTTACAAGTCTTTTTCAGTCAAAAATGGAATTAAGCCTTCATTAGAGACATTCCTATTGACTAAAGGTAGCTATGGAAGGGAAGCTGTCCTCTCTGTGACATATACCTTAACAGAGAAAATAATATAAAGCATAATAGAAGAGTAATCAAAATACCGAAGGAAAAAGGAAATGAGTCAAGTCACATTTGCAGCCTGAACCTACTTAATTCTAACATGTCAACCATTGGCAATTGTGTATTTTTTAACATGAAACTGACAACAGTATTGCAATATGCCTTCACTTAGGTATTTCAAAGTTAAAACAGTGTTTTTGCAAGTGGCAAAGAAGTAGTTGTACATAAAAATGTTTAGGCAGAGACAGAGAATAATATAATTCAAATTCATAGTAAATAACTTAAACAAGTACAATACAGTCGATGCATAACTCCATAGATGTAAATGACTCCTGCTCAACAAGTTACTCATTTCAAATAAAATGCTTCTTTAAATCAATAGATGAAGTGCATATTGTCTCATAAGGCCTCTGGGAGAACAAAGAAAAGATTTGAAAGCAAGGATGGGCAACCATGGCATCTAAACTGCTTGTTCTTGCTGCATTTATTTTCTATATTTTTCACATTAAAGTTGTGTTTTACTCCACGCAAAACAATTTTGTTACAGAAATAGCACATGAACATTTTGAAAACTTGAGCAACCCCCACAAAATTACAAAGAGATGAGAGCTTCAATAGTAATCTTATTTGTCGCCATATAACTGCTATTGATATTTTAGCAGATAGATAATTTCTTATCAGTGCACATGGATTTATTTTCAACAAAGCAATGCATAGTATGTAAAAACTTTTTTTGAGCTTCATTATGTGATATATATTGTGTATGTTTTCCATGATGTAATTCTTCTTTATTCTGATTTTTAATAACTCCACACAATTATATATCACAGGGGTAGGCCATAATTTATTCACAATGATTTCAGGTTTGAAACTTTGTTGGTAGTTTTGCTTTTTTTTTTTAACCTTATCAGCAATGTCATAGTAAGCATTCTGATTGATAAGTATTTATTTTTATCCATAATGATTCATTCAGCTTGCATAATTTCCCCAGAGTCAGATGTTACACATATGTATAATGTTTTTATGTGCTTGCCAAACTGTTTCTCAAAGACATTCTACCAATTTTCACCCTCATTGTGACACTCTGAGAAATAGCAGTTCCTCAAACAATAGTTTGTACATTCCATTACGGACCAGGAATCTTCTCCACACTTCATGCCCACACTCAAGAGGCGCCTTGCAACCTCTTGGTGGCTGTCTGCAGTGGCTGCTTTTGATCTTGGTAATTGCACTTCCTTTTTCTGAAAATCCTCAGAGACTCCTGCTCTCAGTCCCTCTCTTGTTGTCTAAGCAAACCCCAAGAAGAGAAAGAAACAATAGATACAGAAAAGTTAACTCTCCACCCAACCACAAAGGATGTGACTGAATCCAGCAAAAACTGAATCTGCACTGGATGCGGTGGTGCATGCCTTTAGTCCCAGCCCTTGGGAGGCAGAAGCAGGCAGATCACTGTCAGTTCAGAGCCAGCCTGGTCTACAAAAAGAGTCCAGGACAGCCAAGGCTACACAGAGAAACCCTGTCTAGAAAAACAAAACAAAACAACAACAACAAAGCAAAACAAAAAAACTGAATCTGCTTGATTGAATATACTCAAGATCAGCCAATACTCAGTTGAGCCAGGGAACTGAGAATAAGTTGTTGGGCTTGGGGCCACTTTGCAGGAGTAAATAATATAGTAAATAGCTAAATGATACATCCCCCATATTGTTCCCTCCACCTAGCCTACAATTAAATTTTCAATACAAGTTTACAGAATGTAGGGTTACAGAGATGGCTCAGTCTGTAAACTGCGTGCCTTGCATGATGAAGATGAGGTCGGCTCTTCAGCAATCTCTGAAAGCTGAGAACAGCAGTGTATGCCCATTACTCTTTCTCTGGAGAGGCAGATCCCTGGGCTTGCTGGCTCATACATGTAGCTGAATCAGTGAGCTTCAGTTGAAGTGAGAACATCCCATCTCAAAAAATATGATAGCTAGAAATTAAGGAGGACACAAAACATAGACCCCTGGCCTTCACATATTTGTGCACATACATACACATGTGCTTATACCAACACAAATATGTACATACACCACATACACACATGCACACACTTATACACACTTTCATATAACAACACACACATACACTTAGAGTTACATCAAAGTACTTCAATTATACCTCCTCATTTGCTCTTAACATGATTTTGTAAGTCAGAAAACTATCATTCAGAAACATCTTCATGTGTCCTTATTATTGCATGGTAAAGGTAGATTTCTAAAATAATATAGGTAACAATGCCTTAGATTTTACAGGCTTTATGGTCTCTTGTGAATATTTAACTCTGCGATGGTGATACAAAAGCACCCACTGACAACGTGTGCATGAATGGGTGTAGTTGTATTCTGATGCATCTGAAAACTCATGATGACTACTTTGCCAGAAATGTCTATGGTGGACATGTTTACCAACCTAGTAACTTCCCCATTAGTGGCCACAGAAGTGCTGAAATTGGCGCTTCTGTTATGTAGATTGATAGTTGTATGACACACATGCTCTAAATGTGTGTGTGTGTGTGTGTGTGTGTGTGTGTGTGTGTGTGTGTGTATGCACGCACGAGCATACGCATGCATGTATATGCTTCTATGGCTATGTGTGTATAAGAAGCTTTCATAGATTGGGAAGTGACAAAGATCCATCCTGTTCAATTTTCCTTGAATCTCAAGCCACCAGGAAATCTCAGTGAAAAACAAAAACAAAATTCTGGTAATGAATCTCCTTGAAAGCAATCAGGACTCAAAGGCAATGATGGTTGGAAAAAAATATATAATATATGGCTGCTGGACAATCACAAAAATAGAAAATAACTGAGGTGAATCCATCAAAATAGGTGATGTGTGAAAATGAGAATTTCCTGACTTGGTTCACAAAGAAGAGATTTGAAATGAAAATTTGAATTCATGAATGAATGAATGAATGAGTGAGTGATTTAAGAGGTGCTTAAGGAGCTAATGTCAAGCCAACTCAAGTTCAGTAAAGGTTAATTGAGAGAAGGCAGCTGTCTTATCTGCTGAGGGGGAAAGGGGGGAAGCCCATGGTGAGAAGCTTCCCAGCAGCAGCAGCAGCAACAGCAGCAATAATTTGCACAATTTTAAAGTGATCAGAAACATGTATAGCAGTCTCTGGTTTTAAAAGAGTTTAGTTACATGGTCACACAGTACGTAAAAGAGTAATGAGTCACATAGGGTATTAGGACTGAATTGCAACAGTGTCATTACTAGCGGTGTCAATTGAGCACACTCTTCCAGTCTTCCATTTTGTTTGGTTTACTTTTTATTGGTTCTTTGTGAATTTCACATCATCTACCCCAGTCCCACACATCTCCCTTCATCTCATACCCCCTCCATCCTTGCAACCTTCCCCCACAACAGAATAAAAAAATCTCACTGTGGAAGATGTAGTTTGTCACACTGTGTCCCACGGTATATACCATTTTGTCCACACTTTTTTGCTTGCAAATGTTCACTACAGTGATGCAGTCTGGTTCAAGCTCTCTAGTTTCTGCTACACTATCAACACTGGAACCTAACTGGGACTCCTCTTAGATATCCTGTTGTTGCCCTGTGTCACGGAGATCCTGTAGTTTTAAATCCTTCATGCACTAAATCAGTTCATCAACAGGGTACATGTTGGGGTAGGGTGATTCAAATCCCTGGATCTGGGCCTGAGAGGTATGTGAGCTGGTCAGCTCAACCTTGATGCCCAGGCAAGGTGCAGGGCTTGCTTTCCCATGTGTTGCAGCTAGTGACAGTTCTCCCACTCTCATGACTCCCAGCCTTTGGCCAACTCTCACACCCACTGCTGGTAGCCATGGAAAAAGGGAGAGGAAGGGATCTCTCCCTTGCTGATGCCACTGCATAGCAGACAAGAGGCAGGGCCGGCTCTCCCAAACCCAAACCCTCAGGCCGGGTCACCAGCAACCCATACTTACAGGGCCAGCGCTACTGTGCTGCCGAGATGGGATGCAGGACCTGCTCTCCTGAGCACTGCAGCAGGTGCTGGTGAGGGGCAGGGTCAGCTCTCCTGCCTGCCACAGGTGGAAAGGAGGGGTAGAAGGAGAAATCTTATCCATGGCACCTCATGGCAAAGCTTCAGGGCCAGCCCTCCCACATTCCTGCACTTGGGCCAGCTCATCTGTACCCTTGACACCAGGGTTAGCTCTACTGTGCTGCCCAATCAAGGCACAGGGCTAGCTTTCCCTAATGGTGTAGCAGGTGAAAGGCAGAGACAGCTCTCCTGCTCTTATGACCCCAGGGCCAGGTTTCCTATCTGCCACAGGTGGTGAGGAGATGAGAGAGGAGGAGGATACCTCTCCCTCATCCATACCATGGCACTGGAGTCCAGTGGTAGTAGGGCCAGCTCTTCCAGGCTCACATCCTTAAGACTATTCACGCACAACTCCCAAAATGTATGGGCCTGCTCTCCCTGGGTCAGTCTCCTACTGTCATGACACCAGAGCCAGCTTCCGATGGTGTCCAGGTGAGAGGTGCAGCCAGTTCTGCACAGCACTCAGACATGAACATGTCCTCAGGCATCAGCCCAGACCAAGGATGTCTACCTTGGTTTTAGTGGTAACTGACCCCTGCTGTTGCAAGGCCATGGACCCAGATATGGGCCCCAGTGGCAGCACAGGCCAGGACCCCACCATGGTCCCAGGTGACATCACTGGCTACTCAAATCAGACTGTTCCTCATTATCCTTGAGTCTCCAGCTCTGCCTCTCTTCACTGTGCCCACATCTTTCTGCTTCTCTCTCTTCCATTTCTCCACCACTTACTTGCTCCTCTTAGTGATGCCTAGGGTCTCTAAGAGTCTGAGGTTGTCTCAGAAATGGTCTCAGTTGTTCTGTGCCATGTTTATGCATTATGGCACTTGGCGGGGTCATCTCAGGCATGTTCTGCTCCCCTAGACCTGCACAGCACAGGACGGGTGATCATCTCTAGCTAGCACCCTGTCTGGGCCACATAGTGCCAGTCTGATAGTCTTATCTTATGGATTAAAAGGATATATCATTAGCTATTTGTAAAACCACTCCTAGGTACAGAATAAAATATGAGCCCGGCTCTTGTGGAACAAAAGGGTCTATGGCTACACAACGGGTAACTCTGATAAAGTCAAGAGTATGAACAGCGGTCCCTGGGGGAAAAAACAGGGAGTTAGTTAATCCATTTTTTTTCTATTGAGTCAGAGGTACTATATGCCTCTGTGTGTTTTATTAATAATAATTACTAATACTATTGTTGTCCAGTTACTGTGACAATTAAGTATAATCACCATATTGTCATCTCCCTTTGAGTTAATGATTAAAGATTACCTTCCTCAGCATGGCCATTAGGGTGCAATCATGGCTTGATGAATACTTGTTAAAGCAGTTAGCAAAAGAAATGCTCACTTTGATTTTCAAAAAGTTAAAAACTATGCTTCAAGAGGGAAAATATCAAGTCTGCTAATCTTATGGTCATATTCTACATTTTGACGCTTCATTGGGTATATATGATATGTTTATTGGCAGTTTGGCGATGGTTCAAATATGAGTTTGTGTTTCTTTTTCAGCCATTATATCTGTCTTGTTATGACTAACTTGCTCTATGTAAGTGACTTAGCCTTTTATAAACACTTGCATACAAGATGATATTTGTAGGGCTAAGAGCATCAGTTCTGCAACAAGGGTACCTGGGTAAGTCTTGGTTTGCCAGAGGAACATTATAGTGGATGTAGTGGACTTGGGAGGTAATCCCAAAGAGGCCCAGAGAGTGAGCAGCAGAGGGGAGGAGGAAGAGGGAAAAACCCAAAGCACTATGCAGACATTATCGGCTATTATAGCTGTAGAGACATGGGGCTCAGCTCCCTCCTAGGAAGTTTCAATGTGAGACTTCAGGGTAGTTTCACCAAGTGAAAAGAAGACTAGGATGCTCATGTACCAATTTGTTAGTTTCACTGACTGAGAGACCTCCTGGCGGGTGTTGAATGTCCAGCTCTTCTAGGGCTCTGGAAAATGCTAAGTGATTCTGGCTGAGGGCTAGGGATGGAAGGCAGAGGAGGTAAGACACTGTGGTTCTCCTCTTCCCTGGGGGGCTGTTGGCCACCAGCCCACTGAGGCAAGAGGAGCAGAAGATGAGATGCAGGGCCTGGATGGCCATAAGCATGATGGACATTGAGCACTGTGGGAACCACTTCAGGAGACAGGAGAATAAAAGCTATATACCCCTTGGGCTTCCAGGAAAGGCATTCATAGTTGGTTGAAGTCAGGCACTTTCAGGATGTGTGTTTTGCATTTGGCAGCTTGCTCCTATGGTATGAATGGGAACACAGTACCTAATTATCCTGTAAGGGCAGGGAGGGGAGAGCTAGCAGGGAGCTGTGTCAAGGGCCATATATCAAATGTGGTTAGGAGCATCTATGTCTAAAGACACTCTCCGGATGGAGTCAGGCAGAGAGTCAGAGGTCCTGCTGGGGAGAGGGAGACCTGCAGCCAGCTCAGAGTGGCTATCCTGACCAAGAGGACTGCAACCTCAAACAGCAGGGTTCCTCCATCAAGACACTGTCTTCATACTCATAACTGTCCATAGGAGTTGTAGGTGGATGGGTGCTGCCATGAGGATGGGAGAGAGGACAACTATTGGCCAAATACCCTCTCGCCTTTTGTCTACAGTGCAAGAATAAACCTACTGAGGACACTTTACAAGTAAATGCAATGGGTGTTCATTGGTTAGATATAACAGTTTGGTTTTTTTAAAAAAAATATGCATAAAAGACATGGATAATCAAAAATTGAAAATATAGTCAATATATGGGACAGCTATTCCATTTCTTGGATATGACATAAATTGTTTTGCAAGGTCAGGGACCAAACCCAAGACCTCACTTTTGCTAGTCAAGTGCTCTCCCACTGAGTTACACACATACCCTGAGCACAGAGGAGCACCGGAGGATGACTACCGTAAGTATGATAAAGAACTTTGGTTTCTCAGGAAAAGAACTTTACTTTTTAGCAACTACATACTGAAGGCTAACAAGTGGGTAATACTTACAACTTCATCTGAAATGTTTAACAATTATACACAGACATACATACACAGATACACACACACACACACACACACACACACACACAGACACACACACACATACAAACATGCATACACAGACAGGAAGGGAGAGAAAAGAGAGAGAAACAGAAGATAAATGGCAAAATTTCAAGAGTCTAGGTAAAGATATACAAGTGTTCACAGTGAGAGGTTTGAGAAGGCTGGGTATGGATATGGTTAATGGCCTGGTGCCTTTTTCATTATGTATATAGATGAGTCTTCATTGGACTTGCTCCCAAAGCCCTTATCACGAGCCTGTCAATCTATAGAGCCTATCTTTATGGAAGATGTCACATGTAGTCAATCTATAAAGCCCTCTTTATGGAAGGTGTCACATGTACTTTACAAGGAGGTTTGATATATCTTAAGCTTTGTTGCACACACAGGATTGAGTTCTTTATCACCACAATTTTTTTTCATCAAATTGTGTTGTGCTTAAATGTGCCTACAATAAACTCTTCAGGGTCAGACTCCCAAAGTTTGAACCAACAGGAGCTCCTTAGTCCTTTTGAATCAAACCATTTCTTTGACTCTTGCAGATAGTTACTGGTCACAGACAGACAGACACACACACACATCCTTCAGTTCACCATACTTTGTGTGTGATTGAATGTGTGTGTGTCCCTATGTATGTGTTTGTGTGTGTGGATACATATGTGTGTGCTCAAGCCAGAAGACAACCTTGGATATTTTTCTCTGATGATTTTTTTTAGATAGGATCACCCATTTAGCGTAGAACTCACCAAGTAGGGCAGACTGACTGGTCAGTGAGCCCCAGAAATCCACCTGTCTACACCTGCTCAGAGCTGCAATAAAAGCATGTGCCATGATGCTCAGTTCTTAAAACCATGGCTCCTGAGTATTGAATTCAATTCCTGTGCTTTTAAGAAAAGTACTTTAACAAATGAGCTGTCTTTCCCAACCCCTCATTAACCCTAAAAATAGGGACTTTAAGTTTTTCAAGCAAGTAGGAAAAACATAATGGGGGGCAGTTGTTTTCCACAGGATTAATCTGCTCCTCTGAGGATTAGCTGGTAGCTCCAGGAAGAACAATGTATCTTGTAGCTGAGAGCAAGGACTTCCTTCAGGCAGCCTGGGCACCCTCTGCGTTTCCTAATCTCTGCTGGGGGAGCCTGAAGCAAGACAGTTATGTTCTTACCTGCTAACCAGCATTAATGAAAATCTTAGTGTTATACAATTGTTCTGAGGAGCAAGTGGGTTGATGTACATACATCCTGGAGTGCAGTTCTAGACAAATACACAAGCAATGTTCATCAATATCCTCCTCACTACCAACACCACCTCCCATTCTTTTAAAATGTTCTCAATTCAGGTGGCCAATGTTCTGATCACACTAGCCCCTTATGACAATGCTGAGGACTATTGAATAAGGTATAAAAACACAGTAGTGCCTTTCAATCTGATGCTATTTTTCCCCCTTTATTCTTACTTTACTCCACCCATCTAGGTCATAAGCATGATGGTGTTAAATGAGCCAGCAGGCAGGGATCCAGGAAGTGATAACAGTATGGTTGAATCTAGCACTAGGCATGAGGAAAGGGATGGGTTGCCACCAAATCAGAGCATAGGGTTCTAGCCATAGGATGGCAGATTTTGGGCAAACCTGGAGATGCTGGGCCATTGAGCAAATCCCAGGCATATGTTGAGGGAGTAGACAAGGGGCTTAATTACTAGCAAGCAAGAAATGTAATAGCTGATGAGGAGCTGGAACAGCCACAGTTCTTGTAATGATTAAGAATGAGATGCCAGCCCTGCCATGATGACACGGGAGTGGGAGAGTGGGCCCTGCCCTGAGGACAAGGGAGCGGGCCCTGATCCAGGGCTCTGAGTGAACCTCATCCCAACATCTACCCCATGTATGACCTGCTGGAACACATGAAGGGGCTGGACCTGCAGATTCAAGATTAAGAATCTCCTTGACACACGGCAACAACGGGATAGCCGACAGCAGTCCCAGTGAGGATCCGGTAACGACAGTGTAGGCCTCCAACCAGACCCATGACTCATAGCAATGAACATGTGAAAGTAAACATATGTGGACAAAAGGCTATACTGCGTGATACACTACAGCTTCTGTGATAACATTTTTTGTTTGTCTGTTTGTTTTGTTTTACTTGGGGAGAGGAGAGGGATTTTGGTGCATGACGTGTAAATCATAGACATTCAATAAAAGTAAAAAAAATAAAGAAAGAAAGAATGAGATGCCAGGTAACAGATATGATATGGAGGAGTTTATTATAGGAGCGTGTTAGAGAAGGAAAGGGGGAGGGGCACCGCAAGAGGAAAGAGAAAGAGTGAGAGAGACAGACAGACAGAGAGAACAAGACAGAGGAAGAGAGGAGCAAGAGAGAGACAAGATGGGTTTGTCCTCTTTATATCCTGGGCAGCTGGCCCACCTCGTGGTGAGCAGGTAATGATGTCATAGGTTGCTAGGCAGACTGGGGACAGTATGCTAACACTTCTTACCTTATGGAGTTTGTAGGGTGTGCCCTTGCCAAGCTAAGGGAGTGCCTGTCCTAAAAGCCAGTATATGAAGCAAAGAGTCCTCAAGCCATAGCCTAGTTTTCAGTCTAGGTTTACTACCCACCAGAAGAGACAACTTCAAATTCACTTTTTCTTTTTCTTTCTGCCATGTTGTGTGTGCCATGTGATCCGGTATGTGCACAGGCAGGCATATGGATTTAGATGCATATGGAAGTTAGAAGACAAAGTGGATTGAGGTCAGGTCCTTGCAGAACCTGGAGCTTGCTGACTGAGCCAGTGTCACTGGCTCACTTGCTCTGGGGAACTCTTCTCTAACAGGCAGGCCTTCACACCATTGGGACTTTTTATGTGTGTGCTGGCTGTATACATAACACACTTGTGTGACAAGCGCTTTATACACAGAGCCATCTCACCAACCCCAAATTCACTGTTCAAGCCTTGGTTTCCTTGTTTATGAAAACAGGCCTTGGGGCTGGAGAGATGGCTCAGCAGTTAAGAGCACTGGCAATTCTTCCAGAGGTCCTGAGTTCAATTCCCAGCACCCACATGGTGGCTCACAACCATCTATGATGTGACCTGATGACCTCTTCTGGCCTGCAGGTGTATATGCAGGCAGAACACTGTATATGTAATAATAAATAAATAAATCTTTTAGAAAAAGTAAAAGAAAACAGGCCTTGATTATCAGATTACTTTTATAATCTGTAGAAAGAGAGCCTAGGTTATGCACACTGAGTCTAGAATTAGACAGCACTGGTTTCATTCTGCTTTACTGTGGGTGACTAATTTGCCCACATAGATGGGACAAATACGTAGAGGTTATTGTCAAATTAAAAGAAGTTAGAATATCCATAGCTAGAAGTCAATGATAGAGGAGTCACAGATGATATTTAGGGACAGGATTAACTGCAAGTCACTAGAGCAGCTATCAGTATGGAAACATATTTTATGTCAGAGGCCAAGAAGTCCATGGATGCCAACCCAGGGCTTATATGGCCTTGTATGCTTGTGAGTGCTGAAAGGTTTTCCATCCTGCCACTTTGTACTGGTCACTACGGGCCATGTGCATGTTGGGAATGTGGTCTTCATGATGAGTAGAAAACCAAGAGACCTACCACCAATGAGAGAAAGAAGGAGTAAGTATTGGGGACTATTACTGTTAGCAACCAGGCACATCCACGGCCAGCTCCAGGGACTCTGCAGCAACAGGCCACGCCATCACTAGCCACCATTGTCACCATGAGCCACATGTCCTCTCCCTGTGCAGGCACTTTACAAAAGAACCTGTTCCCTCTCCTCATTTCTTGCTACCCCTCACCCCGAGGCAGCATCTGTGTCCCCTCCCTTATTTATCCGCCCACATGAGACCTGTTGCAAGCTGCGACTTTGTGGATTCTGACTTATAGTTCTGTTGCCTAAGTCCCAACAATTAAAAACCTTCAGTAACTGTTAGCTTCTGTCCAACCATTATTATTTTAGTACTCTTTATATGATTGTTATTAATGTTTCAATAATTTTACAGGTGAGAATTAGATGAGATCAGCACCTTAGATTTAAGGGATTGATGATAACCCAGGCAGTTATTATAAAAACTTATTTCCATTAAGATCCATTATGAATTTGCTCTCATCACAGACACTAAGGGATAGAGAAGTAAGTGTCACTCTGGCGTCTGATTTCATATTTGTAATAAAGTGCAAAAATGGATTATGTCCTCAAATGATTGAGAAGCTGTGGTTTGGTTGATGAACTGACGGTGACATTGAAGTGAGGATCAAGCAACCATAGGCCTTTAAAATGGCTGGGAGTAGTACATTTATGTTAATAGCACAAAATGAAAATCAATTCCAATTCCAAACAAAGAATATATATGCATTGAAATGAAATGCTCTTAAAATGTTTATATTTTATTTTGACTCTAAGAAATGAAAACATTAAGAGCATGTAACACAGGGGCAGATATATGTTTAAAAAGGACAAATTCCGCAATAATGCATTTTGTTGTTGTTGTTGTTGTTGTTTTTGTTTTTTGTTTTTGGTTTTTTTGTTTGTTTGTTTTTTGAGACAGGGTCTCCCTATGTAGCCTTGGCTGTCCTGGACTCGCTTTGTAGACCAGGCTGGCCTCGAACTCACAGCGATCCACCTGCCTCTGCCTCCCGAGTGCTGGGATTAAAGGCGTGCACCACCACGCCCGGCCCCCCAATAATGCGTTTTCTAATTGGCACCACACACCCTAGTACAATATAGATACCATAATAAACTAGAAAATAGAGAACGGAGAAATAAACCAAAAAGCCATGTCCATAGATACAATGTTTCAAAGATGACTAAAGATGGAATGCATATATTCAGTTTCTCTTCTCACAAGTCCCATTTATTGTTATGTTTTAACTTTTCCCTTGCTGACAGACATATCCTTGAAAACCCAAATACAAGCTGGACGGCTCTGACAACAGACGTTTCCAGCGAGTAGTAAATCCCTGAACCGTTTAGAATCCTATTGAAATCTCCTAACCTGCAGCCCTCATGATCTAACTCTTTGGACTGCTCAATCATTTCTCTTTCATCTCTTGCTCCTACAGATGGCGCCGGCTAAACCCAGTCTGAATAGTCTCAGGAAGCCACACCCCCTGTGTATAGCTCCTCCCACCCATCCTCCTTCCAGAGCATTAAGATCCTATTCACAGAACACTGGGAAGACTGAGAAACAGCTGCATAATTGAATAATGCCCTCAGCCTCTGAAGTGTACTCCTAATTGTGCCTCTCAACATGAAAGAGTTTCTAAATATAGGTCACCCAAGGGTCCCCTGCGCACATTTCACCTCTGCTTCCTTGCATTCCACAGGAAGACCTACAAGAGGATGCTGCCCAAGAGACCCAGTTGTTTCTCTTTCAATAACTTTAAGCCTATTTTGCAAAAGTAGCCAAGTACCTCCTATGTCTCCACGATGTTAAATCTGAAATGGAAAGATTCATGTGGAAAAATTTATAGACATGAGTTGAGTAGTGAGTCTAATCACCAGATGGGAATCAATATTTGATTTCTGCTTTGAGTGAGCAGAATGAAGTAATTGTTTGACCCCCATTTTACTGTGACAGCCCAATTTGCCCCAATACAACTTTGCAGGCCTCACTTCTGAATAAAAGAAAGAAAGAAAGAAAGAAAGAAAGAAAGAAAGAAAGAAAGAAAGA
>OU015743.1:44374756-44407256 GCA_907169655.1 Acomys percivali | reverse complement strand
ACTGTTAACAGAGGGTTGCTGCAGGACGCCTCTGCAATAAACCTCTTTCCTTGCAAAGTTCTCAAGAGACAGGGCTTTTGGTTTGAATATTAAGGCATGAGTCCTGGGCCTGTACTTCCAGTTGTGTGACCTTGACAAAGAAGTATTAGATTCCCTTTAGCCTTCTTGTCATCTGTGAAGTATTTTTCCTCCCACTTTCCACCTTCAGCCTCAAAACCTGTATTACACACACACACACACACACACACACACACACACACACACACACACCACCTTTTGTTTTCTCTGCCTACCCATCTGCAAAACTTGCTAGGGTTCAGCCAACGGGAGGTCAGATTTTACAAGAGAGAGTTTGGAGTATTCCTTGATCCTCTCCACACTACAGCTCTCCAAAAACCACCCTAGTGCAGCCTTTCCTTGATGCTAGTAATGGGAGCGATGTGGAGGAAATCTCCAACATCTTTCTATCCATTCCTAGTGGTTCCCTTACCACTGCCGCCACTCTACAGACGATCCCTTTGCAACATTGTCCTCGTGCTTATGTCTGCATTGTGGTTTCTGTATACTATTGGAACCATGAATGAAATTGAGGTTTAATAACAATAGTCATTTCCAGAACTGTCAATTGGAGCCTAAGCAAATGGCATGGGTAGAGCACATGGAACCAGGATTAAGGTGTGGGAGCTCTATAGACATCAGCCATTGTCATCCTGCCCCTCCTCTCATCCTGAAGCCTCAGTTTTCTGGCATTCTTTCTATCCTCAGCCTAGAAATCAGCCCACAGATCCCTGACTCGCCCCAATTCGTGCTCTCACGACCTTCCAAGTCCAGCATCTAGCGTCCACACTTTCAAATTTTTGCTCATAGGGGATCAGAAAAAAAATCAAATATTATTAGAAACAGTAAATTTACACTACTAAACAAAACCAATCTAAAAAAATTAAGCACACACAATTGAAAATGCATTGAGTGACCATATCATTAACTTTCATTTATGAATTATAGCTTTAGCATATATGTTCAGTGGGATAATTAGTGGAGAAATAGATGGAAAACTAATTGTTAACCTCTTAACAGGAGACGCACACTCAATAAATCATAAGGGAAGAAACAGAAATAATAACATGGACTAGCCAAGGAGATGAATTTCAGCTTGTCAGATTAATTGAGGAGGTTCATAAAATGCCAATGAAATTCACTTTTTGCAGTAGTGACTATATGTTTTCGGGTTTTCAGAAATGGATAAGCAAATACAACCTCCCATTTGGCAGTGTGAAGTCTTTCTATAAGAGTTAGTAAATCTGTTGCCTGTTTTTCCATCACTTCCCTCTAACAGGACTGCCTCCCCGACCACAGGGAAAGAGGACAAACTCAATCTTGATGTAATTTGGGAATCTGGGGTGGGTGGGTAAGGGGGCTCCTTCTCCCCACCCCCAGGAACAAGAGAGGGAGGAGGTGAGACTGGTAGGAGAGGAGGGAGGGGGTTATAACCAGGATGTAATGTGAATAAATAAATAAATTATTTAATTTAAAAAAGAGTTAGTAAGTACTAGAGACTAAATCAGTTGGTGGACTGTTTGCCTAACAAATATGAGAAACTGAGTTTGAGTCTAAGAAGTCACATTTTAGAAAGTCAGGTATGATGGCATGTGCATGTAATCTTACTGCTGGCAAGACAGGACAAGTGACCCCTGGGGTCACCCAGGCTAGCTTACTAGAAGAATTCCAGATCAGTGAGAGGTGCTGCTTTTTTTGTTTTGTTTTGTTTTGTTTTGGGGTTTGCTTGTTATTATTGTTGTTGTTTTTAAGTGGCCAATGTCTTCAGCATAGTGTGGAAGGTGCTCTGTAGGCTGTAGGCTGTAGGGGGAAGATTGTACCCAGCTGTAAACTCTTTAAACTACAATGCCAACCTGCCAGACAAGCTATACTCTCTTTGGCAATAGTGGTACAACAATTATGAAGCAACCAGAAGCCCTTGGGTGGGATCTGAGACCCACAGCACAGGAGAAAAGCCATTATTGTAAAGCTGGTTAGAAACCAATGACTGAGGAGGTCACAGACCGTAGGAGGTCATTACTGGTCATTAACTAAGCTGATATGGCACAAAACTGTATTCACATTTTGTGCTTATTTCTATACATATATGCTAGTCTCATGCCTAATCAGCAGGGCTTCTCCTTCTAGTGAGTGAGTACGGAGACTTGCGGCTGTTACAAAAATTTCTTAGAATGACAGTTTAGTGCTTCTCCCTAAACAGGACATTTTTACTACCTGGCCTGAGGCTCCTGGAACATTATAGAAGATAGAACAGAAAGAATATATGAGCCAGAAGGTACAGAGAAGAGTTGTGTAATGCTACCTTCAGGGCCTGACACAACCATCCCAAACATCATCTCGTAGGAACTGCAGTTGTTTACACTGTCAACAGCCAATCATGGAACAGGGAGCCCTTGATGAACTATTGGTAAGTGACAAATTTTTGGAGGAAGGATAGGCATTGATTATTGTGTACCAATCAGTGAGCCTATTAGAAACCAATAGATTATGTAGCCCTATGGCCACCAAGGCAGTCATGGTTAAAATCAGAGTCACAAAAGGAAACAAACGGCACGAATGTGAAAAGGGGGCCTGTCGGGAGGTAATGAGGAAGAGAACAAGAAAGAGTATGGGGGGGATAAAAGCAGTCAGACAGCATTATATACTGCATAAAATTGCCAAAGGACTAATATAATGAGTAAAAAGAGACAAAAGTGGATGGTGCCCGAAAGAAGAAATACAAAGTTGATCTCTGACTTCCTCATGCACCTTTTTGCACCTGCACCTGCACACAAGCATATACACTACATCAATAAATAAATAAATAAATAAATAAATAAATAAATAAATAAATAAATAAATAAAATGAGTTTGAAATGTTGTAGAACCAAACAAAGTATATTTGGTAAAGCAAAGATGAAATGTTTCCAGTGAGATTACTTGACTATGTAGGGGTGCGTCTCTAAGAGCAGTTGGCACTGTACTTGACCATCCAAGACTGGTTAAGAAGGTGAAGCCTCTGGCACCTTCTGTCAGAGATCAAGGGGATGGAGGCTTGCAGCCACAGACCCCGAGTGTATCAGTTAGGAGGCAAGGGCAGTAGGTTGCACGTAGAGATATAAACGGGAATTTGTGAAACTTGACATTGGCTTATGCAATCACAGATATCAAGAGCCTCCAAAAATCTTTTACCTGAAATCTGGATACTGAGTCCAAGTCTCAATGTCTAAGAATTAAAAGGTTGGTTGAACAACTCACAGTCTGAGACCGAAGGGCATTTGACTCGGGTTGAGGACTGTAGACCTGAGTCTTGGGGTCTGAAGCTCTGAGGACCAGGGGAAGATGAAGGGGCTGGCCTTTCTTGCACCTTCTGCTCCACTGGAGTATGGAACAAAACTGCACAAAACCCATCCATAATCGTGAAAACAGAGATCTAGTCTCTGATTCAAATGCTGATGTCTTCCAGGGACACCTCAGAGACACACCCAGAAGTTCTTCTTCATTATTACTGTTGTTTGCTGTTATTATTTTTCAGTACTTGGAATCAAACCTAGTGGCCTGCATATGGCTAGGATGGGGCTCTATCTCTGAGCCACGTGCCTGCAACCCCTGCTTGGTTTTTTTGTTTTGTTTGTTTGCTGTGTTGTGTTTTTTGCAGAGTCTTGCTATGTTGTGCAGGCTGTTTTCAGATTTGGGATCCTCCTTCAGTCTAGTGAGGAGCTAGGGTGAGAGGCATGTATCATTGGGCCTGTTTTACCAGCTTTCTTGGCTCTTTAAGCCAGTGACATTGACACATAAACTTGTTGCAGAAGGGGAATATCAGTCTCCAGTGGGCCGCTCTACCCCTGCTAATTCCCAAATGACTGAGACAGAGGCCTCATGGATTTACAAAACCTTTAAGGCACCGTATATGGGCAGGTATCAACCCTCTAAGCTATTTTGCTAATTCCTAGGGACATACTCCAAGTTATTTGCCGTAATAGTTGCTGCCTGGGCTGCTCTGTTTCATCATTCTGTCCTCAGAGCAAACTTCTCTTGGCCGAGTGCTCTTGGTCCTTATTTCCTCCTGGCAACTTCCTCCTCTCTGGCTTTCTTTCCTCCTGTTAAATCTTCTTTTCTCTGCCCTTGCCAGCCTCGTGGACCCTCTCAGAACCCCAAGCCAGGGAGCCCAAGCCCTGCCTCTTCTCATTTGCCCAGTCACAGGCTTCAGCAACTTTATTAACCAATTAACTTTGAATTAGGTAGAGCAAAGTTTACACACCAAAGACAGGTGTATGTGAGAATGTGCTCAGTCTGGGTGGAAACCAGATCTTGGGGCCTAGTAATTAGCATTGGAATATATAGCACCAGACAAAACCCCAACCTAAGAGTACCTGTCCTGTGGAGAAACTTTCCTAAGCCACTTCTCTGGCTGATATAAAGACCCACACAGGTTAGGTCCACTTAAGAACAGAATTTGATGGCTCTGGTTCCTTCACAGTAAGTTTTATTATGAATTTTATTATGAATTTATTAAACACAGGTATCTTCCTTACAACCAGACTACCCTAAAAAAGAGGGAAAGGAGGTTAAAAAGAACAAGAGTAAATTTTGGGGATACTAGGTCCACAGGACAAATTCCTAGGCATTTCCGGGCCTGCACAGTGATCCTCTCCCCATAGAAGCAATCCGCACCACCCTCATGGTCCCTTGCTGCAGCCCTCTCCTCCTCTCTCCTAGTCTGTCTGGAACCCCTGGTCTCTCTTTAGGTTCCCTCCTCCCATTGATAGTTGATTTACAATATAATAGCCTGGCTGGTGTCCTGGGTCCTTAATCCTTGGGCCCAAAAGGCACTTTCCCACCCATCACAGAGGCTTCACTCAGTGGGGTTTCAGAGGTGTTTCAATGAGGCAAAGCCCACCGAGAGACTCCTTTCACTTGGGGCCCAGTCACATTCCTTCCACAAGAATTGACTCATTTCTGGGGTTAAAATTCTCTCAAAGAGGATGGATTTTGCAAAAACAGTTATATGCTTGCTGCTCCTTCTAAACTGCATGTTTCTGTGTATGGAAGAATGAGAAGTGAGATGATAGTTTCTTTTGTTGCCCTCATAAACGGCAGTGCATTTTAACTGTAATTACAGAGTATAAGCTGGCTAGGAAAAAAAAATGAGTTAACTCAAAAGAAAGCCAGTGTGGTAGGAGGCTAGAGATTGAAAGGCAGAGTCAAGGTCAAAGGGAACAGCAAACAAGTAGAAGAAGGAATCTGAAGAGTAAGAAGTACAGGAATTGTGGCTGGAGGGGGAGTTTCAGGAACAAAGAGCTTTGAGAGGGAGCTGATTGAAATGACAGGCAGGTCAGATGTATGGATGAGTGAACAAGGACTTAGGGTCATACACTGAAGGCCACCAGCAAATCAGAAACTCAGGAATGACATGGCAAGCCGACGATGACTGCAGTGAAGCAACTGTTGTTGGTCATGTCAGCTACACTCTTCTCCCAGCCTTCTCTCCTCCAGTGCCCATAGCTTTCTCACCCCCTATTCTAATTTCCAAAAGTCTCCTACAGAGAACAGGATGGGCATCATCATACCACTAGGGTCTCTTGGAAATAGGTGGTTCTTAAACTGAGCTAGGTGCATACTCCCACTTAGAAATCTACAGGTGACATTAGACAGCAGACGGTCCCCATTTTTTACTCATAACAGATTGTTCTTTTACTTCTTTGTGTCAGGTATCACCATGTTGCCTACGTTGGCCTCAAACTTAGGGTAATCCTCCTGCCTCTGCTTTGAACAGTGCTCTTTCTTTCTTTCTTTTTTTTTTTTTTTATTGTTGTTTTGTTTTGTTTTGTTTTTGAGATAGGGTTTCTCTGTGTAGCCTTGGCTGTCCTGGACTTGCTTTGTAGACCAGGCTGTCCTCGAACTCACAGCAATCTGCCAGCTTCTGCCTCCCAAGTGCTGGGAGAACAGTGCTTTTTCAAACTTAACATGTATACGTTTTGTGCTGCCCACCATCAATCTCAATAAACAAGAAGCAAATAGGCAGAAATTTTTTTTTAAATCCCATATTTTTATAGCTCTTTATATGTGGGATAACATGCCCTTCATTTTACTCACCCCTACCTCTTTCTGTTAAATGTTTCATCTGATCCTCCAACTTTCAGAAATAATAGTTATCTGCTTTGCTACTAACTCAGTCTCCAACACCTTTACATGTAAAATGAGTATTCTTTTGCCAACATCACTTAAGCTGCCAGTAAGTCTTGTACTTCTGTCATCAGCTACATTTGATGACCTCTAGCTTTATTCATTCTTCACCAACCAACCATAACTCTGCAAATCATTGAGACATGTAACAAAGATAACAATAAAATCTGGTCTATGTATCTACTTGAAAATCTCTCCATAAAGACTACTAAGAGTGTATATGTGACATTGAGTCCTCATATTTCTCATCTCTATTAGGTTTTGGCTGCCATGTCATTCCTCACCAGAATCCTCTCCCCAGTGGCCTCAGAGAATGTTTGCATTCTTGTCCCGCATTTGCTTACAGTCTTCTATAGCACTCCTTCCTCCTACCTTCAAACATTCATTCTACGCAGTCCTTTTCTGTTCCCGTTTTCTGTTCCCTGTACACTCATTAATTGTATCAAGTTTTGTGCATGCATTAATACCTGTGATTCTACAACTACATCTGATCCAAATCTTTCCCCTGAGCCAATTTCCCCTGCTGCCTATGGCATATTTACATTTGCCTGCCCTGTAAGCATTCGAAAGTCAACCTATCAAAAATAGAACTCATTCATTCCCCCTATACCAGATTGTTTCTTTTTGTTCCCAACACTCCCTTTCAAAAAAGAAAAAACAGGGAGGGGAGAGGGAGAGGGAGGGAGGGAGGGAGGGAGGGAGGGAGGGAGGGAGAGAGAGAGAGAGAGAGAGAGAGAGAGAGAGAGAGAGAGAGAGAGAGAGAGAGAGAGATTAATTTAGGTAAAGTGAGTAGAATCTTCTGTGCAGGAGTTAGGAAAGATGGAAGGGGAAATGGCTAATAAATTGTATGACCAACATTTTTTGCCCGTGTCTTACATGTCATTCATCAAGTTATGGTGTATTCATAGATTATTTTTTATTTTTGATGATTTTATCACAATCTTAAGAGGTATTGAGGCAAGCAAAGTAATGGCCATGTCCTACTATCCCAAATGTCTGGCTGTGTTTCCTCTGGTGTCTTTTCATATGTGATTAGGTGAAGAAGGATCCTGAGACAGAAAGGTCATGCCATATGATAGAGGGAAAGCAAGGCTATCAGGACCGATTAGGGTGCACACCAATCGAAGGTATTTGCAGTGTGCATCTGGTCTCAGTTTAGGACTTTCGTACAATTTACTGTATAAATTAGACATAACACTCCTTTGTCCAAAAATTATTTAAATTAAAATTTTTTAACTTTTAATTTTTAGATAAAATACTAACTTTTTCTGATTAACTCATGCTGGCCCAGAACTTACTGTGTAGCCCAGGCTAACCTTGAACTTGCGCTAAGCTTCTTTCTTCAAGCCTCCTGAAATCTAGGCTTATAGGGGCAGCTCATCAGTCCAGCTCTTCACCATGTGCCAGATCCTGGAGTGGATGAATACAGGTTCCTTTCACTCCTCTCTAGCCTCAGTCCCCGCCCTCCCTCCCACTACCCCCCCTCCAGAGTCACAGTTTCTTCTTCCAAGATGCTTTGCTACATTACAGACTTATTGCTGTTTGGACAGTTTGGTAACACTGCTCTCTGTGGCTCTCTTCAAGAGTGAGTACATCTAAATGCTGATGGCCTTTGTAGGTTGACTACTGTGTGTAAAAGAGCTTGAAGCATCAGTAAAATGTGGTATTGAGTCGACCTGTCTCTAAGATGTTCTCATTTGAAAATGGACATTTTGACATATGGTAGTATTTATTGCAACATCATATACAATAGTAGAAGCCCTGAAGTAATTTGAATGTTAATATAAAAAGCCTCTTTACACAAATCTTAGTGAGGCCGAAGATGGGCTTCCAGAGAACTCTGTACGAATAGCGCTCCACATATAATATGTGTTGAGTGGGGGCGGGGGGGATGCTCACAATATCATCTTAAATGTCAAACACAAAGCTCACAATTCCCCTTATAGAATGTGACCAGTAGAAGCTCTGGATGACAGAATTTTGAGTTTTAATTTAATTTTACTTTATTTTGTCACCCTACTTTCACGGATTTAAAATGTTTTTAATCAACCAAGGACCATGAATGGTGAGGATCCAGACCCTCTGCTCAGATGTAGTAGATAGGCATCACAGTCTCCTTATGGGTCCCACAATATGGGAAGTAGGTACTACTTCTGACATGGCCCCCACACATTGATCACTTCCCCCTGGTGGGGCAGCTTTGCCAGGCCACAGAGGAAGAGGATGCAGGCTGTCCAGATGAGACTTGATAGGTTGAGGTCAGATGTTAGGGGAGGAGTGCTCCCCTTTCTGAGGACTAGGGGAGGGAGGGAGGGGGTATGAGGAAGGGAGGGTGGGGCCAAAAGGCAACGAGGGAGGGGGATGGAAAGTGAACAAATTAAAAATAAATATTAACTGCAAAGGAGCTGTTAATAGCTTCCTGAAGACTGGATTCTGGAAAAAATATTTTTCATACATCAACAAATATTGCTTTTATAAGCAAATTAGAGCCACACAGTAAAGCTTACCTTAAAAAAAATAGAGTAATAGAGGCAAATGTTTACACCTATTAACCTGTTTGCCTCCTAGATCTCCCGCCTTCACTGGAGAATGTTGTCCACCAGGAAGAGCATCATCAGGACTTTTATTGCCTGTGGATTCAATCTACAGTTGGCTAAGAAGCTTTGGTGGTAGTAGAGAGTTAGAGAGAGTAGAAGGAAAGTTGGTCCATCTTTGCCAAGCAGCCTAGCACGTTTGTCTCAAACGCTTGGCACTCTGGCAGTGGCTCTGCTTCCTTGCAGGTGGCCGCGGATCCTAGGGGAGCTCCCTTCCATAGCTCAGCTTCTCTCCGCGTTCTGGCATTCTTCTGTCTTCTTGCCTCCTCAGGCTACTGCTCAGCTGGCTCCTGGTTTACAAATCTCGGAACATCTCTCCTTCTTGGCTCCTTCTCCCCACTCTTGCAAATGGTCCCCCTGTATAAACCCTTCTCAGTTAAGCTTTGAGTATGTCTGCCTCCCATCTGGTCCTTGGCTGGTGTGAGGTTTCAGAGTTTGTAGCAGGAAGAGGAGGAATGCTGAGTATGGCAGAAGCAGATGGTTGGTGTTCAAAGAGCTTAGAGCCTTGTCTTCCCTAGGGGACATTTTTCAGGAAAAGCCACTGTTAGCATTCTGCCCCAGTCTGCCTAGCAACTTAGGACATCACTACCTATCTAGGTAGGCTAGTGTAAGATGGAAGAAGCTGAATTTACAGCATCCAGAATATATACACTTTTAGTAGCTTTGTGGCTTCTAGTGAGGCATTTGGAGTACAGGCTCCCAATTCAGGGGAGCTGACCACTCAGGCTTATTGATGTGGATATGGGGTGGCGAGGTGGGCAATGTCTTTACTTTCTAATGAGTTGCTGCAGTAACTCCTTATGGTCCAAAGCACAGCATCACAGAGCACCTTTCTACCCCTCCATCGGTGGATGGCTTTCCAGCTCCTGCATCTTACTCCTGTTCAAACTGGATATTGAGCCCTCATTCTCAGCCGGTATCACACTTAGTTCCCAAGGCAGACACTGATATCCTACCTTAGTTTTCTGTTTGTGTTTTAGGCCGGATGACAGACACACCTTTGTAAATGGCTTCCCCAAAAGCTGGACTTCGGCCCTGAATGGCCTGCCATCCTTGGTCAAAGAGATTTGAGCAATAAAACCTTACACATGCAGTGTACCTTTTTCAGGAACTTTGCTCTTCTTTCATTTAAGTGTGGGTTTCTCACACCTGAGAAAGGAACAAGGAAATAGCCAAGAGACAGAGAGCTTGCCTTCAGGCAGATTCAGCCCCCGTATTGCTCCAAGGTGGAAACAATATTTTCCTTGGTGAGAAAGTCCCGGGAATTTGCCTTCTGTGTGCAGAGCCCATCACAGCCCCCCTTCACTTCCGTACACACAACAGAACGGCACTATTGTCCTGAGGTCCTTCCAGAGAACCTGTCAGTTAGGCAATCCCAGAAGTCAGTTCCAGGTGTGGGAACTGAGAGCATTTTTGGTATTCCCAAATCAAGTCTTTAACCCAGCAAATTCACACAAAAAAAATAGAAATAGAAATCAGATAGATCCGGGCACAGTGGCGCACGCCTGTAATTCAAGCACTCTGAGGCAGAGGCAAGTGGATCTCTGTGAGTTTAAGGCCAGTCTGGTCTACAGATTGAGTTCTAGGATAGCCAAGACTATGCAGAGAAGCCCTGTGTCTTAAAAAAAAAAAAAAAAGGAAAGAAAAGAAAGGAGGAAAGGAAGAAATTTGATGTCAGTTATAGCAACCTCAAAGAGTACATAGGTTTTTAATTTGTTGTTAAGATGAGGCACAGAAAGACTGAACCACCTGCCCCAGGCCCCACAGGTAGGGAGGGGCAAAGCCCAGCTAAGAATCTAGGCACCTGTTCCATGGCCCAGGCCTTCAGCAGATGCCTCAGGCTTCAAGACCCAACTTACACTAGAAGCTCACGAAGTGGTGTTTGATCACACGTTTCCTCCCTCAGGCAAACAGATGGAAATGCAACCTACAGTCAAGATTACTTGGTGAATATTAAGTGCAAACAAAAAGGAATTAGTGTCTCTTAATGAAGAGTTCTTCAGCTAAGAGTGCTTGAGAGTGATTCTCCTCCCCCACTGAGGAAGCTCTACCCAGAGGGGACTAGAATCTACTGATGAAGCTGATAGATAGAACAGGTTCTGGTCCTTTCTTCTTCCTCATTCTGCCAGTCAGAGGATTTTCTATTAACCCCTTGCTTCCTCCTTGGTGCCAATGCCAATGTCTGTAACCCCGGTTTTTAGATATGCTAATTGGCAAGCGCTGACTACAACAGCACTCCACTCTCTCCATTATCTGAATGCTCATTAGCCAGACTTCCCTGGACCAGGCTTCCGCTTTAGCGTTCAACTATTCTGGCCTCACCCCGTCGCATTGATTATGCTGAGTTTAACTCTAAGCTCAGAGCTGCTCCACAATACTGCTTATGGATCTTCAGACTGAACTCCACTGTTGATGTCTGGGGGGAGGGGAGAGGAGGAGTGGGGTGGACTGGGGTGGGGGTCATTCAAATCAACAATTTCCTAGCATGTTTCTGGAACTTAGAGCTCTAGTATGATATTTTATTCCAATTGTTTTATTCCAAGCTACTTGAAATCTACTGTTCAGGAATTTTTTTTAAAAATCATTTATATTTTTTATAAAAATATTTATTTTTAAAAAACATTGTAGATTTAACAAACATACAAAACCCAAAAACCACATCATACACAGAAATTAGCCACACCCAAAGATTGTACAACTGGGTGAGCTTCCATCCAGTTAGAGCAGCCGTTTGTGACAGAAGCTGTAGAGCATCACATGGGATTTATCCTTTCACTACTGAACGCATTTTATGCACTTAGCTACCACTAAAAACAGAATGTACCTGCAACAGAGTTAAAACTAGAAAAACAATGATCTTTTCATCTTCATTTCTCCCTATGTTCATTACCTGCATTCAATCAATCCTTCCTCACCCCCTAGTATTTAAGCTTTCTTGTTCTCTTTTCTATATGTTCTACTGAAGCCACATGCACATGCATTACACACACACACACACACACACACACACACACACACACACACACACGGCTACTTTTGAGGGAGAACATGTGGCTTTGTAAAACTGAAAATGTTTCCTGGAGCTGCTTGAGAGACATAAGTAATATTAAATTCCTAGAGCTCTTCTAAACCAGAGAAAACCTAGGCAGAGAGGGTATGACCTGGGACTAAAGCTACACATGAAAAAAAAAAAAAAAAAAAAAGTCATGTGCTGATGTGAGGTATTAAGTCTACTGAAAAACACCTTAGGGAAAGAACCCTTTTCACATCTCTCGTTCCAACACCATTTTGGACTTCAGAGCAGAGACTTCGCATGGAGAGTCTCCAATTATCTTTTCACAATTTACACCATCCAAAAATTGCTCCTAAGTCTGAGGCTGTTTGTGTTTTCTTTTCTGTGATATATAATGCAGGAACATTGCATTAGCTACTTTTCAATTGCTATGATAGAATACAGTGACCAAGGCAATTTATTTAAAAAAAAAGTTTGATTGGTGGTATGGCTTCAGTGGGTTAGAGTCCGTGATGGCAGAGTGAAGGCATGGTAACAGGGACAGGGACATCTCAATCCACAAGCCAAAGGCCATGTGGCTGGTGAAAGTCACATGGACTGAGAGATAACGCTGTCCCAGAAAGCCTCTGGAAACCATTGTCCCTCCAGTAAGCCTGACAGATGGAAGCAAATCTAGGATGGGTAGAAATAATAGGAAGGAAAGTTCACAGTTCACACCACTGATGTGTCCTTCGTAGTGAGCTTAGCACCTTAGGTCTGCTCTTGAGTTTTGTCACAATGTATACACAATAAGATGAACATAAAAATGTCACATAAGAAGCCAGGCTTGGTGGCACACTCCTTTAATCCCAGCACTTGGGAGGCAGGGGCAGGTGGATTTCTTTGAGTTCGAGGTTAGCCTGGTCTACAAATCAAGTTCCAGGACAGCCAGAGCAGTTATACAGAGAAACCTTGTCTCAAAAAAACAAAAAAAACAACAACAAAAACAAAATAAAACAAAACAACACAACAACAACAACAAAAACAACACCAAACCAACCACCAAATAAACAAACAAAACCCCTGATACACACACACACACACACACACACACACACACACACACACACACAACCACATTGCTATGGCCCTCTTTCTCCAGTCTTCACCCTTACCTGCCCTAGTCTCAGCCCTAGGAGTTAACTAGATTCTCTGCCTCTGTCTTTCAATGGATTTGAGCAGTGAGATGTACATGTGGATCCAATGTGGGCAAATATGAGGCTGGTTCATCCATTCTATGAGCTCCCTGGCTGTTAATATTGCTACAAACTGGTTGCATCTCTGTCTATGAGGTATCAGGCAGTCATTTCAATGTCTCGCTGCAGCCCATCCGGTCTCCATACAGCTGTCCACACCTGTAAGTAGTTGCGTGATTAAGGTTTAAACTCCTAACAGTGTAAGTGAGTCATCTGATTTGTCTAGAAATCTGACTGATTAAAATGTCAAAGCTAGAAAATACCCATGTTAGGTCAGGTCCTTTGTAAGAAGCAATCTGGAGACTCAGCTCTGCGCATGCATGTTGATTTGGGTAGGAAAATGTAAAGGATGATTTCCTCGTGATTACATTTTTATTTTACACTTTACTACACAGAGAGGGAGAGAGGAAAGGGTATAGCCTCAAAGAATGAATTCATTGTCCATCTATCTGAACCATAATTTAAGAAAAGGGTCAAAATGTTGGCTAGATAAGCATATTTTTATAGAGTTCCTACAATTAGTGCCTTGAGGACAAAATTATAAAAGCTTTCATTGCATTCAGCAAAATAGCTATACCCAAAAACTTTTGAGAGTCAAGAAAGAGTTCACTATGATTGCCACTTTCAGTTCTTAACTTTGATGTAAATTACAGTCTTAGAGATAAAATAGGCACCATTCTCATCAGCTATCCTCCATCACTCAAAATGTCTTTTGGTTAATTCTCTAAGGGAAGAAGGGCCCGAAGAAGTTAAAAATGCTTATTGGTTGTCATATTTCAGAAGGGTTATCATTTCACAGGGAGAAAAAGTATTCTTGAGAAATTTCCCGGCAGTAGTACAAGAATTTCCACGTACTCCTCTCTGGCTGTCTTTTTTGAGACTTTCAATCCTTAATGCAACCTTCAGAAGAAAAAGACAGCATTGCTTCTCTGGTCCCCAGAAATACAAAACTCAGCACATATTAGTCACCTGATAAACATTTGTTGGTAAGCTGCTTCCTCTGTGATTGCTGTGGTTCAGTTTGTAAAGCCGTAGAGAAACTACGGCCATGAAGAGACACATATCTGAGTGATTGCCTTCTCCAGTTCCCATAAAGGAGAGGCTGTGGATGGTGCTGAAGGCCTACTTGAATTACTAGCTCATCCTCTAGGCCAGCAGTTCTCAGTTTGTGGGTCATGACCCCTTTGGTGGTTGAAAGACCCTTTCACAGGGGATGCATATCAGATTCCCTGCACATCAGCTGTTTACATCACAAGAGTAGCAATGAGATAATTTTATGGTTGGGGGTCACCATAGCATGAGGAATTTTATTAAAGGGTCATAGTGTTAGGAAGGGTGAGAGTCACTGCTCTAGACAAAGAGAGTTTAGATAGTTTTCTTCCCCATGTGAAGTGATCTACATCGTATTTCTGTTAAAGCACTATGGGTGGACCAATGGGCTTGTCAGAGGTCATGGCCCAAATATGCTACTTTGAAGCCGAACCACCACCTTGGGAGTCAGAGAGGCCAAAAGCTTAAGCTTCCTGTATTTTTAGCAAAGGAACAATTGTTTGCCTCTAAGTCACACCTTGTAAGTCTTATTCAACATATGAGATATGTTGTTGATATAACATCTACTCATGTTCTTTTTCTTATATTTGCATTTATCTCATTTGGGGGCATGTGTGAGAGTGCCTGTGTGCCACAGCATGCATGTAGTGGGCATAGGCCAACTTGTGGGAGTCCATTTTCTCATTCTCTAATGTAGATTCCAGGAATTGAACTCAAGTTATCAGGTTTAGTGTCAGGTGTATTTCCTCATTGACCCATCTAGCCAGCTCCATATTCATAGTCTTTATTTTTATACTCAGGAGTTGAGAGACCATTGTAAGAAAGTTCTAACACACTCTTGAAGGAAAAATATTAATTAGATCAAGCTTCCAGCTGATATTGAAATAATAAAACACTTATAATTAATGTACATACTAGGTAAACTGAATGCCTTTCTCAAAAAACTTTATACAAAGGAATCATAACATTAAACTCAGTCTTTCAAAGCATCCGTAATGAATTCACAGATTAATGTATAAAATTATAGCATATGAAATAAATGAAATATTATCTGATAGGACTGTAGTTAAGTAATTTCAGTATTCAATATTAATAAGATTTTTTTGGATTTTTTGCTTATAGTACTATGCAATTATAGCTAAACAAAATGATTAATTTGAATTTGATGATTGAGTGAGAGTAGAGATTTTTTTATTTCTTAAATGATTATGGAAATTAATAGTTATTTTGGCAATCAAGAAAAAGCTTGTAAATGTAGAAGTACTTTCTCCCAAGAAAAGCATCAGCTTAGCCTAGAAGGATTTTAAAAAACATCACTTCTCTGAATATATCAATTTGAATTGGAAATATTATGTGTGCTTTTCTTATATTCGAAAGACTAAAGAGACTTAATATTTCTATGAATTACTATAGAAGACCTCTGACCTTAGGACAATTATTGTGTTTCTTCTCAAGTATTCCCCTGCCATTGCCATTGCTAGCTGGCATCCAGCCAATTTAGGAAGCAGGAGAAACTAGTGCCTAGTAAAAGGTACCACTGTTCCTTTCCTCCCTCCCGCTGTCCCTCCCTCCCTCCCTTCCTCCCTCCTTCCCTCTGCTTATTCCTCCTTTCCTCTCCTTCTGCTTGTATTTTCCAGTCGCCCTCCTCTTTGGAAAGCCCCTCTTCTGACCATATTTCCAGTTTATAAGAGTAGATCCCACTGTGGATCTAGCTTGTGGCAGGCTGCCCCACTCAGGGATTCGGCTGGCTACCTTCATTCTTCTATGATCCAGCTGTCCTTGAAGAGAGAAGCAGCGTCCCGCTGTGCTTCACTCTATTTGCATCTCCACATCCCCTTTTACTTGTCACATCATTCTTTCCCCATCAGTGTAGTTGATTCCTCATATTCAGACCCCTCTGTCTGAGGGTATGGTATGTTTCCCCATTTGTTTGGATCTGAATCCTAAGATTCCTCCCACTTCTTTATGGAATCATAGGATACCAGAACTGGGCAAGCTGCAATGACTGACATAGTCTGCTAGTTTGGGTAAACACGTATAAAGGTGGGAGCAACTTACACATACATATAATTCACTTACATTTAGCCTTGCATGCATTTCTCCAAATTTCTTCTTTTGTATTTTTGTCAATTGTGGCTCGTGTTCTATTCCCTGAGTTTTTATATAAAGCTGCCAAAATAAGGGATGCTAAGCGATGATTTCTGTACACGATTCATTTACTCAAGCATATACATGATTTCTATTCTGTGTGTGAGATCCAACCCCCTTCACCTGGTTCCCATAGCCCTTCCTCTGTCATTTCCCTCTTCCCATATCTTCCTCCCCTCATGATCTACGTCCTGTTCGAATGCAGACTATCTGTTCCTGTCAAACTGTCTTGCTTTCTATTCTTAACATTCAATTTCCTGTTCTCGGCCATGAGTCTCCTCTAGGGCAGTACCACCCTTTCCTGTCTCATCTTTGATATTGACGACACCTGATGCAGACTAAGAATACCAACTGGTCATTCACAGTTGTCATCATACACCACTGCCATGCTTCTGACTTTCTCCAAGAGTCTAGTTCAAGCACCGCTTGTCTTTTCATTTGAAGCCTGTTTTGATAATCTCTTCTCTCTGATAAGTCAAATTCTAAATATATGGTCCCTAAATCGAATATACAGTCTTCAGATTCCCCTTTGAGCCACAGACTTTGTTTCTACAGTTCATTGAACACTTTACTTGGTTCAGTTACAGGGATCCCACTTATAATGTCCCAGATGTCTCATGCCCTGCCTCCCTCAGCTTTCCCTACTTTTCAGGCTGCCTTTAATTAAAAGTTCTCTCAACTAGTTGCCTGAATTAGAAAGTGGGTGACTTTTCTTTGTCCTCCAAACCTTCCTCTCTTCATTTTTTTTTTTTTTTGTAAATTTAGGACGATCTCACAATCCCTCCTTCTTGTTCATCTATACTACCTTAGTCTTTGAGGAAGAGCTGCTGTAGACCATCTTGCCAATCTCATTTCTAGATTCGTCTATCTGGTTCCTTAATGATCCAGGAACCAAAGTGATTTTATTGAATTTCAAAAACTTGGGTCTTTGGGGCTTATCTTGGAGATACTTGCATTTTTTCCTTCTAGATTTTTCTGGCCACCATTAACTAACCTAAATGGGTTTGCTTTTTACCGCGTTGTTCTCTCTACCTTGCAGCTTGCTGCTCATACCTTTCATTATGCTGTATTGGAATCTGCAGATGTCTGGTTCATTTGGTTAGTCATTTATTATCTGTCTTCACCACTAGAGTCAAGGCTTCATAATCACCTTGAGTGCGGTTGATTGTAAGTGCCGAATAAGTAGCATTGCATAAAGGAATGAATGGCAGATGGAAGGAAATAAACAGGGGCTTTTGTCTGTCTCCTAGGTTGCCTGCATTCCACCAAGCACTAATCTGAGTGTGCCATTGACCTGCTGGAAATACTTTCATAGGTTCCCAGTTATTATACTAGCCATTTTAACACCCAGCCCGTCTTTTCAAGAGCTGCAATTGTGTTAGAATAAAGGTGCAGAATGTCAAGTTGAAATTGAAACTGTAGGCATAGGTAGAAGAATGGGCTCTTTAGCAGCATGTCCTTGCTCATGATGGTCAAGAACCTGCTGTTTTAATAAGAAAGCCATGAAAGCGCTAGGCTACAAACCAGACAGTCTGGGACCAGAGTGAGTTCAGACCTCATCTATGCACCAGAATACGATGGGTTAGGTAATTTCACTAGCTCTCAATTACATACTATAAAGTGAGAATGTAGCAAATAAATTCAAGGCCCTTTTCAGCTCTATATTTTTATAGTTCTCAGGTACCAGAGAATTAGTGTAGGATTCATTTTTGAGCATCAGATAAAATAATGAGTGAACTGCAGTGAAGTACAGTACAGATCTGATTATTGGTTTTGCTGTGAACCTGTTGCCCTCATTACAGTGTTATTTCTATTTGAGCTTTAGAAATTGTTGAGGAGAGTGGTGATGTATAGAATCTAAATTTCGTCTGGGCTACTTCTCTGAAGAAGACATTTTCAAGACTCATGAAAATAAATAGTTAGCTGGGCAGGGTGGTGCATTCCAGTAACCCTCGGTGCTCAGGAAGTAGAGGCAGGAGGTCAGTAGTTCAAGACCATCCTCAGCTGGGCTAAAAGGAGACACTGTCTCCAGAAGAAAGGAGCAAATAATAAAGATATGCTGGTTCTGTGGAACAAAAGGTGGGGTAACATAATATGTTTTGCCCATTATGTGCTAGATACATTATGCGTGTTATACATTACAGTAAGATTATCACCACAGTTGACCAGTGGACTGAGATTGCATAGTAGGTAAATAGTTCAACATAGCTCCAGTCTACTAGCTCTGCCTGAGTCCCATTTGCACACAGAAGCATCCGAGGGCCACTCTCAGCTCCTTCCACCTTCTGCTGGTAGCAGGAACACCAGCCCACTCTCTATTACCACGTTGAGAACATAAGTGAGCCACAGGTGGAGTTCCTCCAGAAAGTGAGCAGAGCAGAAGTGCGAATACTTACGGTACCCTTTACCTTAGGTCACTTCCTTGGATACTGAGCTTGTGAGAGAGCATCCTTGACCATTGGAATTGGCCTCATTCTTAGCAGCTTCCTATTGAGAGGCCTGGTGGTGGGAGGACCTGGCGCTACCCTGAATTAGACCCATGGTCAGTGGTCAGCACTCATGGTTCCTAAGAAGGTTCACAGCAGATCGCATGGTGAGAAAAGGTATCTAATAATAACCAACTCTCAACACAACATCCTCACAGCACTTTCCTTGCCTTCACTTTATTTTAATTTAAAGAGGAATCATTCTATGATATCCAAGCTTGTTTGAAGAAAGCGAGGAGTTCAGGGGAGAGAGATCTCAGTGTCTATAGAGGAGAATTGGGTCAAAAGAGGGATGGATGAGTTTTATCCTCTGTGGGGCTTGTCGATCTGTTTATGGAATCTGTGTAATGATGGACCGTTAGACAAGCTGAGTGTTCCCAATGAGAGTAGTTCACGCCCCTTGGAATAGAGAGTGCTTCTAGTTGTCCGTCCAGGAGAGCTTTGGAAACACGCAGCACAGGTCCAGTCAACACACCAACATCCGAGATAGATGCAGAAACAGAAAATTTGAATAGATCAATAACAGTAAAAAGTAGGATTGAATGAGCAACAAAAAGACTCCTACTAAAAAGAAACAAAAGGCTCTTCCCTATAATCAAGTAGAATTCAGTTTAATGATACAAGGAAGGTTCCATATTTTGAAATAATAAGTACGACATAACACATCAACAGAATGGATGAAATATTTCCGTAGACACTGAAAAAGCATTTGATGAAATTCAACATTTTTTTCAAAATAAAAACCAGACAAAATAAGTATGGAAAGACATAAGCAACATAAAGGCCTCTAGAGTAAGTTAAAACATATTAAGTGGGGGAACATGAAAGCTTTCTCTCTAAGATCCAGAACAACACAAGAATGCTCATCTTAGCCACTTACATTCAGCATAGCACTAGAAACTCTACTCAGGGCAGTCAGGCAAGAGGAAGAAACAATGGACACTCAGATTGGAAAGGACAAGTGTGCTTTTTTATTTTATTTTATTTTATTTTATTTTTATTTTTTATTTATTTATTTTTTTGCCAACTTGACACAAGCTAATGTCACTTGTAAAGAGGGAACCTCTATTGAGAAAATGCCTCCCTCAGATTGACTGCTGTCAAGTCTGTGGGAGCATTTTCTTGATTAATAATTGATCTGGAACACCCAGCCCACTTGTGCAGAGTGCGACCACAGAGCAAGTGGTGCTGGATTGTATAAAAATGTAAGATGAACAAGCAAGGGAGGAAAAAGTCAGTAAGCAGCATCCCTCCACAGCCTCTTGTTAGTTCCTGCCTCCAGGTTGTGTCTTGGCTTCCCTCGGTGAGAGGCTGTCAGCTGTAAGAACACACAAACCCTGCTCCTCCCCAAGCTGCTTTGGGCCATGGTGTTTATCACTAGGAAAGTAAGTCAAATTGCTACTGTTTATAGACAACCTGATCTTATATGTAGGAAACCCAAGACACCACCAGAAAACTATTAAAACAAAAACAAAAACGTTAAATGAACTTAGCAGTGTCTCAGGACACTTAGTTGTCATACAGAAGTCAACATCATTTTTATAAACCAGCATCAGAAGTCAAGAGAGTAATTCAGTTGAGAATAGTGGCAAAAGATTATGTAGAACGCACTTAGTCAGAAAGGTGAAAGTCCTTCATGAGAAAACGATTGAGATGAGGAAGTCCGGAGAGGAGGCACACATCCAAAAGCAGAAAGGCAGCCTGGGTTTTTGTGTTAGAAGAATAAATACTGTCAAGATATCCATACTACGGAGAATAACCCAACTGCAGGCTACCCATATAAAAACAGACAAGTAGACCAACGCAACACAATGGCGAGCCAAGAAGTAAAACTCAGTCAGGCATGGCCAACTTAGTTGTGACAACAGTGGTAAGATCAGGCATTGGCAAAGGACAGTAAACAGTGTCATTGAGTAGCGTCAATAAACAGTGCTGGCAATGCTAGATGCTCATAGGCAGAAAGGTAAAACTAGATCTGTCTTTCTACCTGTTTAAAAAAAAAGTCAATTTAAAATGGTTTTGTGCTAAAGAACCATAAAACAACTAGACCAAAACCAACCAACCAAAAAACAGAAAACAAAACAAAACAACAACAACAAAAGGATGTGTTTTATGATATTGGAACTGGAGAGGTTTACTTGGATAAGACCTCAAAAGCACAGGTATGAAGCAGGCTAGACACATGAATTCCATATAATTAGAAAGCTACGGCACAGCAGACATCAGAGTGAAGACACTACTACTGGCGGTAGGCAGTGTTACAAACATTCTCTCTCTAGGAGCTAATGACATACAGCGTTTATGAGGAACTGAAAAAACCAAATCATCTATGGCCATAACAGCCCCAAGACCCCAGTAAAAATGGATGGCAGACATCAATAGATGTCTCTCAGGAGGCGCTATTCAGCTAACATGTGTATGAAAGAAATTCAGCCTTGCTTGTTATTAGTAACACAAATCTAAAGGACCTCGAGTCAGGAAAAATGGTTACATCAACAACAAATGACATCAGTGTTGGTGAGGATGTAAGGGAGTGGAAACGCTGTATAACCTATCAGGGAAAGAAAACCAGTGCAGTCACTATGGAAAACAGTATGGAGGCACCTCAACTAATGAAAAGTGGGATTTCCACATGGCACCTACCACCCTACTTGACAAATATTCACAGGCTCCAAGTCCAGAGCCAGAGAGAAAACTGCACTTCTATGAATCCTACAGCATTATCCATCACAGCTAAGACAGAGGATCTATGTGACACTGTACCCATTTTAATTGACTATAACAATTCTCCAGGATCTCAAAAGTAAGATTATCTCCAATTCAACAAGTTTTCTATGATAAATATTGACTGCTATAACTGATTCTCTGAAAGCAAAAAAGTACTTTTTGTTTTAGTAGAATAAAAAAAAATTGAGTTGGGGGGGCCTGGCGTGGTGGCCCACATCTTTAATCCCAGCACTAAAGAGGCAGAGGTAGGTGGATCTCTGTGAGTTCAAGGCCAGCCTTGTCTACAAAGAGAGTCCAGGACAACCAGGACTACAAAAGAAACCCTGTCTTAAAAAAAAAAGAGAGAGAGAGAGAGAGAGAGAGAGAGAGAGAGAGAGAGAGAGAGAGAGAGAGAGAGAGAGAGAAATGCATTACTGGTCAACTATAGATTAGCAATTACTACTGTTTAGTCAATGTACACGTTTGGGCACCTGACATTTCCACCATAGATTTCACAAGGCTAGCCAGTTCAATAACAGTGGTCAGTGTGATTGCCTACTAAAGTATTGGAAAACAAATGGGAAAATATCACACCACAGGCAATGTTAATCCATCCAGCAGGCAAAAACAAGACAATGGAACCTGGGTCTAGACTCCTCCAGCGTTACTCAATCAAGGCAAATTATTTATTGTCTTCTGCCTAGGAAGTCCCTCAGGGCATGAAATATTGATTTAGGTGTTTGCAGGGCATGGATGACTGTGTTGCTCTTCTTAATATATGATGAATTGTTTCTACGTGTGCTTCGAGGAGGCTGAGAAGCAAATTAAACATGGTTATTTAGTAAACATGAAATATAAACACTAAACCCTATTCCCAATTACCAGTCTGGGGTCATGAAAGTTCACTGGGTGGTGAGCAGGCATTGCTCACATCAGAGTCTAGCTGCGGGCTTCTGTTATCTAACATAGACATGGACTGTGCTGCATTCCACAAGACCTGATGCTAATCTTCCTGTGAGTGGGATGGGGGCCTGAGCCTGGGAGCTCTTCATAGCTGACCTGAGGAAGGTGGAGGCTCTGGGTACCAGAGGAGAACTTATAGTAGGCTGCAAAGAAGTTTGTGATGGAAAGATGAGCAAACACTAGTCACAGTCTGGGTGGGAGCCGAGTTCGGTGACAGGCTGAAGGATTGGGGAGCAGGATGGGACATGCGCTTGTTTCATCAGCTGAGGATCTTGCTCTGCACCTTTCTACACATTCATATAATCCCAGGGACTGCAGTGAGGATCACTCACTGACGACCCGCATTTTGTATTTTGTTTGATCTTACTACTTCCTGTGGAAGCCACAGCAGAGGACTGCCTGGGAGTCCACTTCATTGTGAATGGAGACATTATTAGCAATGCAGTTAATAGCTGGAGACAGTCCCCGAGGAAACACTTGTGATCTTGTCTCCAACCTTGCCTCCGCAGCATGCTCAAAGGATGTTTTTTTTGTTTGTTTGTTTGTTTTGTTTTTTTGTTTTTGACAAAAATGAGTCTCTCTTTGGTTTAACTGAAGTCAGTCTGCTAGATTTTCTGCCTGTCTGTCTGGACTGTCTGTCTACTGTGCGTTTTCTTCAAGTTGACTCAGTTTACATGGCCCTCTTTGTGGCCATTGCCCTTGTACAAGGTGCTTACGAGGAACACAACCAAAGCATATTAAACGCATAAATGAGCTTTCACTCATTTTAAACTCATCGATCAGAACTCCAAAATCCATTAATTTAACACTGTGCATCACCCATACCGGCTCAAGCAATTCAAGCTCAATACAAGTCGGCATAGGAGCAATTCTGGTAGAAAATGGAGGATCCCCTGGGGGAAACTTATTAGATGCACGGAATGGCTAGAAAACACGAGGACCCCAGGGCCGGTTCAGCCTTCGAGTACCAATCCGTTTTTGTTTTTTGAATCTTTCGGTGCTGAGGATCAAATCCGTGGCTGGAGGAAAAATTTCTACCATAGAACCACACCCATTAGGCCAAGCAGCGTTCTTTTTGTACAAGGTGTGTGTATGGAGGATACAGATGTTACTTGTTGACCAGAGGCTCTCCCCAAATCTTGTTCAAGGATAAGCATCTGCAAGATCATGACGCAAGGTGGTCCTTTTCTTCATCAAATGCACAAAGGGGTCACCCTTCCAAAGGGAAAGTGTAAATTTCTGCACCCTATCATGTTTGAACTTTGGGTGTGATCTTTAGTGGACCACTTGGCACCTGCACTGTGTCCTTAAAGTTCCATTCAGCTTAGCTCTCTTGGGACCCAAGAGGTAGCTAAGAAGCTCTGCCTTTGGGCAGTCTCTACTGCTCAAAGCTTGAAAGCTACCACTCCGGATATTTTAGAAGGCGTGGCAAGAAACACCTGCTAGGAGTGTCCCTTGAACCTCCCTCCGACTCTCATTTTAAGGGAGCTGCTCTGCCAGTTTCCTATCTGTTCCAAGCATGCTTTATGAGATCCGGTTTCAATCCCCCTGTGGTAGCTCTCAGGTCCCGTTACAATCCCCCGAGAGCTCCGTGTACGTGTGAGAGAGGGAGAGAACCAAGGGCGGGTAACAGGCTACCTACCACCCAAGGTCTAGTAATTTCGGGGCAAGCCGTGGCCCCGGAGCGCCGCGGCCCCTTTAAGAGCCCGGCCCAGGCTGGCCCTCGGGCCGAGGGAACCCAGAGCGCCGCGCGCGTTGGAGGAGTTGGGAGCCGGCGCAAAAGTTTCCTCCCAACTCCGGCCCCGCGCGCCGCCGCCGCCGCCGCCGCCCACTCCAGTCCGGGGCCTGGGGCCGGCCCTGCCACGGTCGCCAGGGCCACCGCCAGAGGCAGGGCCCGGCCTGGCCGCGCCCGCAGTTTCACTTTGGCGCGTGGAGCCTCCGCCTGTGCGCCCGGCCGACCCGCCGCGTCCCCGCCAGCACCCTCTTCCCGCCCTCGGCCTCCCGTGGGGTTTCTGGGGGTGGGGTGGGGGGGAGCAGTCGCGGGTCCCGATCCCGGAGCCACGCGCGTGACAACGCCGAGTCCGCCCCCACGTCCCTCGACTGAGGGGCTGCGCCCCTGGGGCCCAGGCACCTGTTCGGCCGGGCCCCCGCGCGGGAGCCCAGGGCCAGGATGAAAGTGACAGTGTGCTTCGGCAGGACCGGCATCGTGGTGCCCTGCAAGGATGGGCAGCTGCGCGTCGGCGAGCTCACCCAGCAGGCGCTGCAGCGGTACCTGAAGACTCGGGACCAGGTGAGGGGTGCTCAGGGCGCGGGGGAAGGGGCGCGACTGCGGCGGGGCTCACTTAGCAAGTGCCCTAGGTGACGCACCTGCCGGGTGCCCTGGACCAGGTGGCGCTTTTTTATTAGGGCTCAGATCACCTCGGCGGGGCTGGTGAGCGCAGCCTGCAGCCACAACTTTTGCCCGCTGCTAATTTAAGGGACCCGAGGAGCCCTGCCTGGCCACAACTCAGAGCCCCGAGAGGAAGGGCGGCATCCCCCACTCACTTGAGGGGTCCTTACACCCCCCTGCCGTATGAGGCCTACTTCCAAGTCCACACACCCAGTCTTTTCTGCAAGACAGCCTCAGGTGTTTTGAGTAGCGGGGCTCTGGGACCTACTGTTGCAGGGACACCGTGGTGTATACTCGTGGGGCTCCTCTGAAGTGTGATTTCTGACCCATTAAGTCCCGCCCCAATGAGGTACCTTGGAGTTAGGGCATTGATTGGCTCAAGAAACACCTTCAAAGTTGTAGCTATTGGCGCTTTTAGAGTTCTCAGCCTAGTAACCTGGGCAGGAAGAGGTGGGGATGCTGTAGCTTATACCAGCCACTGCACTGGAGCAGTTTTTTGTTTTTGTTTTTGTTTTTTGTTTTGTTTTGTTTGTTTTTTCAGCTGGGTGCCACAGTTTCTATGAGCTATGGCTAATGACAGGTCCTGGCTTACTACCGAAATAAGGATGACCCACACAGTTCTGAGGCTCAGGAACAAGAAACAATCAACAGTTAGCATATTAAGTGACAGGACTCCAGTACTCTTGTCAGGTGTTGGGGTGACTTTTGGTGGCTTCTGTTTTCTTGTATGGAACCTCTAAAGGAATGTTCTGAAAAGCACCTTTAAGTTTATTTTAATTTTTTTCAAATTTAAATGGCCTGTTTTGTTTGTTTCAACTACAGCCTCAAACAGATAAGCCACAAACTCTTGCTTTAGGAGACAACAGTTCTTCTAATATCTGTTCCCAAAATGTAGACTATAGTCAACAAGTTGCTTCAATCTTGAGATGAAAAACTGTAATTTTGATTTATTTTAATGTCATGTATGTTACCCAAAGAATAGAAATCACTTTGCTTTTTTGTAAGTTCATAGTTTAAAGTTTTAAATTACATACATTTATTTGATGTGTGTACGGAGGGTTCACAAATACTGCTGTGCATATGTGGAGGTTACAGACCGGCTCACCCAGCTTGATTCCCTCTTCCTGTTGTGTGGATGAGAAGCTATGTAGGCCTTCAGGTTTGGTGGCGAGAGCTCTTACCCACTGGGCTGGCTTAGGGATACGAGGAGTGCCTGTGATTTCTGTGCTTTCCCTAAGAATTACTGTGCAGAAGAAGGACTTCTGACAGGAGCATTTATGTATAACTTTGAACAGTCAAGAATTGGAGGTCAGAGGCTAGAGAGGTGGCTCAGCCGTTGAGGGTACATACTGTTCAAGTAGAGGACCAGAGTTTGATTCCCAGCACCCGCATCTTGCGGCTCACAACTACCTGTAAATCCAACTGTAAAAGGAGCCAGTCCTCAGTCTGGGCTACGAAGTGAGTCCAGGACAGCCAAGGCTACACAGAGAAACCCTCTTTCAGTAAGTAAAAACAAACAAACAAACAAAAAAAGGAGCCAGCCCAAAAGGATCTGTGCTCATATCTGCCTCTGAGGGTGTACATCGGCCAACACACACCTTAAAAAGAAAACAACAACAACAAAACAAAAAATGAAAAAAAACAAGCAGGAATTGGAAGAGAGTAGAATGAAAAGTCTTAATGAAGTACGTATACTCCCTAAATCTGAATTCTTACGATGGAATTGAAGTAGAGGAAATATTTTAAATGCATGAAAAGCACTGTATGAATCTAACCTAGTGAGGGTTTTGTTTTGATTTCCTTTTTGCTATAGCCACATTGGTGTACTGTTTATATCACATGATCCAGTTAAAAATTAAGATTTGGCCAAGTGAACTGTTACTTTGAAATCATATTTCACTGGTTTATGAAAATCAATTGAGGTCATCAGTAACAATGCAATCTACAAAAATTATTAGATTTCAATGAAGAGTTGTTTACTGGGATAATAAAGTTACGTTTTAACTCATTAACAGTGATTCATGTCCTCAAATCTTATACATTTAGGAATTTACTGTAAGTTTAGAAATATATTGTACAGACGTTGGCTACAAGCATGTAAATAATCATTAAAAAGTAACCACTGATCTTTAATGGATTGTAGTTATATCTTAAAGGGTGTTAAAAGCTATTGCTACTCTGAACCAGAAGTATAATTTATACCACAGAACTCAATGTAATCTCATCGATCAGGTTACTCTTACTGCCAGACATTTTTCTGTGTTTGCATTTATATATTAGTGAATGTGACATTTAAAGGTCACCCAAAGCTTATGAAATCTCTCATTTTTGAGTTTTAAAAGTTTCAATTTATGTGGAAAATGATGTTTTCTCCTTCTCTAAACATCCCTGTCCTCTACTTTCATTTTAAGGGATTTTTATAAGCATAAGACTTAACTAATAATTAGTGTTCCTAATGTAACTTAAAATGTCAAGAAACATTCTGAAAAATTTCAGGCTTTTATCCATTGTATTAGAAAAAAAATAATGGAGGAAGACCAGAAATGTCAAAATACAATTTGTACAACAATTTGCAATGAATTCACTTTCTATAAGCCAGGAAGAGAGATTTAACGTACTCGATTTTATGGGTAGCATTGCGTAAGCCCAATAATAATGACAGCTATCATGTACCGTGCTTACTCCGTGAAGATACTAGGCCAATAGCTTATATGTTACCTGACTTCTCCCCCACAACATCAAGAACTAGAGTTCCCTATTTTACCAATTGATACTCATGAGATAGAGATTACTAGTAAATTGTGGAACTGAGCTGTTTCTTGGTCTTTACTCTCAGCCACTAACCACATAGCCTCCTATGTCATCATGTACTCATCGTTTTCAGTTTTTTTTTTTTTTTTAAAGATTTTCTTTGTTAGCTGCTACAACAAGGCATCAAGAAAGCATCATTTTGTTTTCTGATACAGCAGATGGGACCCAGGGTTTCATGCACAACCATTGAACTACACTCTTAGCTGCAGCATAGTAGTCACATTCTTCTCCATTGGATCTTTTATGGTACAAGTACACGTGTTGTAGGGAGAAGTCTTGTTTCTGAAGCATACGCTACTGAGGTTGCAGAGCATCTGTGAAAGATACTCCTCAGCCTAGTGACAAACAAACAAAAAAGAGCAGTATCCTTCACACACTCAGGTGGAGGGAGGTGCAATGGGAAAGACACTTGGTAGGGACATGAGTGACAGGTGTCTGTGTCTTCCAGAGTCCTGAACAATCTAGATTGCAGAAAGGCTTCAAGGCAGGATGGAAGTTGTAGTTTCCAAGGGCTGCAGGGTGAGTGGAGCCCAAGGAGGCCCTTCTAGATTTTGTACCCAGTGGCGTCACAGAAGGGGCACCACCTGCCGAGAATAAGAGAAAGCTGGAATCTGTGGCATGCTGGAACCAGCTGAGTCAACATACGATAGGGGCAGAAGTAGGTGAGGTGTGGCGGAGCTCTGGGGAAAGCTCTAATTATGCTCTGAACTCTGGGGCTTGGAGCTTCCCATTTCTACTGGACGGATTCCACTTCAAATTGATGGAGGGGCCAGAATTATGGGATGGCTTATCTTTGGATCCTGGTACTATATATCAGTGTCTTGGGCACTAAATCCAATTTAGTGAGGTAGTTAGTAGAGGCGATTGTCTCCGTAAGTAGTCAAGGTATGGGTCACCGAGTAATTAGCCAAATTTATCACCAAAATTACATGTCACAGGTGAATAGATAATTGAACCCTGTAACCTGCAAAGTCGACCCTGCGTTGACCCTGGATGAGTACCACCTCTGATTTTTTGCATTTAGCATTTCAAATAGTACAGGTATCTGAATCCCTTTTGCTAAGAGTTTGATCAATTGAGTACGGTGTGGAACTTGGGCACAGGTATTATGAAGAGTGCCCCCCCCACGTGATTCCAAAGCCCAGACTAAACCTATCACTAAACTCTGGGCATTGGTGAACTTAACTTGACTGTTAAGCTCATTCGATGGCAAACGCTGCGTTACCGATGTCTACAGATCATCTTTAACTATGACAAGGCAACTCTCCTTCAGTTTCCACCTGGAATAAATTCTCCTCATAGAAGACCCTCAAGTTCTTAGGGCGAACATATGTGCATATGCTTGGTGAGTTGCGTGAGTTGAACTGAAAAAAGTCAACAACTGTGAGCAAGGGCCAGGAGTCGTGAGTTTTGAGGAGTTGAGTGAAGTAGTTGGAGAGTTGAGCATGGTGGGATCTTTTGAAAGTGGACGTGCAGGTCTCATTGCATACATGAGTGACTTGGGAAGGCAAGGAAAACAGTAGACTTTCCAAATTAATTTTCTTTTTCTGTATACAGACGGCTTGAATAATTTGTTCTCCAAGTTAACGTTTTCCCGGAGCTAGAAATGGATTAAGATTAACTCCACCCTCTGGTGAACTGTGGCCTCAGGCTCTGAGCGAACTTGTACAATAATAATGTCTGCAGTGACACTGTGTGACCAGCGGAGAGGAGTAACTAGAATACTTAAATTTTGGAACTTTGTAGCCTTTGATGCCTTTTTGCCTGAATTGGTCTTATGGTTCTTGGATACACAGCTTAGTCTCAGCTTGAATTTGTAAAGCACTTTTTAATTTGCTGGGCCTGATTCACATGTAGCTTTTAACTTCTGGTCAGCTCTCTACTTCTCTGATATGCTGACTAGGTGCTCATCACAGCACCCAGAGAGGAGGACTCAGCAGCAAGACACGTGCTTCAGCTTAGTTTAGGTCCCACTGTTGGGCAGGTAACGTATTGCAAACAGGCCTCATGGGACTTCTGTGATAGGACGTCTTAGGAATATATTTTCTTATTGTGTAAGAATTTTGACGCATGTGCTTCTGATTTGTCAGTTAAGAACACAGAGCAAAATTAGCAAAAGAAAAAGTTTGTGGATAAAAAGTCAAGAGGAGCCTAGGAGCAAGCTGCAAAGATCCTCTGCAGGGCTCGTGGACTGGGCTCTGGCCAGTTCACGTAATGTTCAAGTAATCGCTGTGCGTGACTGGGAGTCACACCCCCAGTTTGGAGCGTCCTGTGCTGAGCTTGGAAGGCTCAAGCAGTGAAGTATTCATTCCCAGGCTTTCTGTGCCATAGATTTCCCTGTGAGGAGCTTGGGCAAATGGCAAAGTTGTCAGCTGTTTATGAGACTGTTTTCCAAAGGGATTGGTAGTTAGCATCTCAGAAATCTGTTGGCAATTAGAGCCTCAGGCTTCCCTTGTCTAAGGCAGGACAGTCCAGTAGAAATTTTAGGGGTGGTGGATGTTGTATATTTGTGTCTAACGGGGCCTTTCTAGGACTGTATATCTATGAAAAACTTGCTTTATAGTTAGGCAACCGAGACAGAGCATTTTAATTTTAGCCAGCATTCAGTGGCCTCCTGTGGCCTACCTGAGTTGACAGCTCAGGTTCCAGTTGCTCTGATGTTGTCCCTTTTTGGAGACCACCGCCTACAGCTCAGGGGGCAAGCGTCCAAACCTTGCCGTCCTTACAGATGTCGCCGCTCTGTTCTGATGAGCATCCTACCGTCAGGAAGTTGTCATCACCTACTCTTGGGTAATCCGACGTGGTAGAGATAGTTTTAAATTTTAAATCTTCCATGCAGGCACTAAACAAACGTCAGGTTGTTTGCGGAGAAAGTTAAGTACCGCCTCAGTTTATCTTCGGCGCAGCAGCCTGAAGACGTGCACCCTCTGTTTCATGCAACAGGTAACACAGGGACAGGAAGAAGCAATGACCAAAATACTTGCATCATTTTCACCGAAAGTTAGGTCTTCCCAACTGCTACTAGCATTGACTGTGTTAAGCACCTACTTCCTATATCCCATGTTCTTCTTCTTCTTTACCTTCTTGACTATTCTCAATCTCTTGGCCTACCCTCTCTTCTTCCTGTTAAACTCAGTTTGCTACAGGACTCAGCTGGTACAACTCCCCCTGTTTCTCTGCTTACCCCATAATGAGGCCTTCCAGTCACATGGCTCCACTCTCAACCTCTCTCCTGATCTCCCAAATCATTATGCACCTGCCCTTTTGATGCTTTTTTACTTGGATGTCAAGTAATATCACATACTGAAAGCATGCCACAGGCTGACTCCCGGTTCTCGTCCATCTCTTCTGTAGCCTAACCCAGTTGTTAAAGGGCCATATCACCTTTCCAGTTATGCCAGTCAGGAACTGTCTTTCTCAGTGATTCCTTTCCTCTCATGACCCCAGCCCTCTGGTGACCCATAGCCAACCTGCAAGTTCTTTTGACTCTGGTATTATAGAATACTGATCTCCATTTTTCATCTTTCTTTTAGCACACTGGTATTTGCTTTATACGTGTGTGTGTGTGTGTGTGTGTGTGTGTGTGTGTGTGTGTGTGCATGCATGTGCATACATGTGTGTGCATGTGTATGTGCATGTGTATACATGTGTGTATGTGTGTGTGTGTGTGTGTTTCATCAGGATCTGTCCACTTTATCTTTTTAGATAATGCTTTTCACCCTGGGGCTTGCTGACCAATGGGCTTCCTGTCTCTGCCCAGTCTTGCACTGCCATTACAAGCATACATCACCACAATTACCTTTTTATGTGGGTGCTCAGGATCAAACTCAGATTCTCATGCTCCTGTGGCAAGTACTTTATCAGCTGAGCTATTACTCCAACCCTTTATTTTATTTTCCCTATTTTTGTTTGCCATGTCACTGCTATAGCACCCTCTTCACTCTAAAGCTAAGGTGGTCATTTATAATTTTATCAGATTGTGCCATTTTTCTATTCCAGTTTCATTGATGGCTTCCATGTCTCTCAGGCAGCCTATAGAGTGCTATGTGACCTGGATATCAATGCAGAAGAAAACTCCTAGCACAGTAGGTGTGAGATTGCTGTTCTCAGAAAGTCTGTTTGCAAAGCTGTCCTTTAACTTATATGTAGGTCCTTAGATTTGTGGAGTGTCCCAGCTATTTCACACAAAAATGACTTACTGGGCAAGATTATGTAAAACACATGGCTAGTCTTTATTTTTTTAGATGGGGCAGGTGTGTAAGCAGAAGGTGTCTTTATGACCAGCCTTCAATAGAGCTTGTGTAACGAGGGTCATTGGTAGGCAGCACTTTGTACATCTGCTCAGAACTCATCACTGAAGACACATCATCTCCACTGGGGACCTTTGCAGCTTGCTCCTGGGCTCCTCTTGACTTCTTACCCATGACCTTTTTCTTTTGCTGAGTTTTCTCTGTGTTCTTCACTGACAAATCTTAAGCATGTGCATGACAGCATGTGGAGTGCAAGTCCTCCTTGTGGATCCTGGACCTGGTTGTTCTGTGGACTCAGACATAAAATCTCGAACTTCTCCATCACCATCCTCTGTCCTCCATCCATGTGTTACTGTGCCCCAGCTACACTGCTCTGTCAGCATATGAGCAAGCATTCCAGGCAGACTTCCACCTCAAGTGCTGCTTTCTCTAAAATATTTTCTCCTCACTATACATCTGTTTACTTCTGCATTCTTTCCATCTTTCATTATTATCTTCTACTGAAGGCCTTCTTGACTATCCCATTCATAATTATAACCCCTCCAACACCCCCTCTCTGTTTTTCTCTCTGTGTCTCTTTCTTACACACACACACACACACACACACACACACACACACACACACACACACAC
>OU015743.1:44355951-44366587 GCA_907169655.1 Acomys percivali | reverse complement strand
TGTGTGTGTGTGTGTGTGTGTGTGTGTGTGTGTGTGTGTGTGTGTGTATAAATGTGTAAAGTAAGAGAAGCTTGAAATAAGAGGCTTGTTGGAACCTAACTGCTGGAGTCTGTCTTATTCATCATCAAGTGTGTGTAAGTGTGTGTGTGTGTATGTGTGTGTGTTTCTTTTCTCTACTTCTTTGCCTTTTTTAGATACTTGCCATCATCAGTGGAAGCCATGCTAGGAGCCATGAGCCCTAGCCTCTGCTTACATGGTAGCTGCAAGTCCCTACCAGGAAGCACTGGGGCTCTGCCAGCAATTTAATTCTGGTCCCTTAGGCCACCACTAACAGTGGAAGCCATTGCCAGTAACAGTCAGCTCCAGCCTGGGAAGTTGCACTCAGAGAAAGTCTGCAGCATCACCAGCCAGCTGCCAGATCTGTGACCCCCTCAGTTTCCCCATGTGATGCTGAAGCTGGACTTCGATATTCCTAGATATACTGGTACCTGAACAGATGGTGTTTGATATTCTGGTGCCGAACCTCAAAAGTCCCTAGCTTTACCATCAAGAGTGTACTTTTTCTTTCTTTTTTAAAAAATGTATTTTATTAATTTATTCATATTACATCTCAATTGTTATTCCATCCCTTGTATCCTCCCATTCCTCCCCTTACTCCCCTCCCCTATGACTGTGACTGAGGGGGACCTCCTCCCCCTGTATATGCTCATAGGGTATCAAGTCTCTTCTTGGTAGTCTGCTATCCTTCCTCTGAGTGCCACCAGGCCTCCCCATCCAGGGGACGTGGTTAAATATGGGGCACCAGAGTTCATGTGAAAGTCAGACCCCACTCTCCACTCAAATGGAAGGATGCAGAGCGTCCTAGAAACCTACAAGAAGAACATTATGATGGGTGGATCTGGGCCCAGGGGTCCTGCTCAAACTCTGGCACCAGCTAAGGACAATACGTGCAGTAAACTTCAAACCCCTACCCAGATCTACCCAATGGACAGGATGTTCTTCACCGTTGAGTGTAACTTTTTCTTAACTTCACACTGTTCCCTAAGATTTTCTGCATCAGAGCCAATAGCAAAAACATCTCTATGTAACTTTGCTAAACAATCTGTTTCCCCAAATCCTTTCTAAGGGTGGTGGTCACTATTAGTAATCTACATCTGTAGTTTCTTTTCAAAGGTGCTGATTGAATCATTAATCTGCTCCAGCAGCAATGCCTGAAAGAGATCAAGCATTGTTATTGTGAGTGTCGTGACACTGCCCAGTGAGGGACTGGAAGCCCCCTTATAGTACTCACACTATTTATATATTAGCAGGATTGTGAAGAGCACAAGGGTAACAAGTAGAACTGTGCTTCATAGCAGCATGAAGTCCTCAGGACACTAGTTCATAGGCCATGAGTTCTAGAGCTTTTATGTTCTCTGTGCACAGCCCCCAACACAAAAGAAAATTATTTTTACACAGTTTTGGAAGCTCGAGATTCCACATAAAGTGTTAGAGGGTGCTGCCTACTCAGTGCCTCCAGCAAGGGTCTTTTCTTGCTTCTTCCAGCTCAAGCAAGGCGTAGTGTCCTGTCATTACACATTGTCCTATTTCTGTACCCTTCTATCTGTCCTCCTCTTGTGCCAGCGGTGTTGTATTAGAGCCCATTATAATCGCCATATCTTGATCTTTAAAGGCCCTGTTTCCAAATCACACCATATTCATGGATACTAGGGTTTAGAACCTCAACATCTCTCTTTGGAGAAAGACACAGTCCATCCTGAGACAATTGAAGTATGATTTACTGGACTGTTTTCTTCCTTCCTTTTTTTTTTCTTCTAGAAAACAGACAAGGAAAACTCATTTATTTCATTTGCTTTTCTACAATGTAACTTAATTTATTCTTTTAAAATTATTTTGCTTTATTTTACCTCATAATAATATATTGACAACCTTTTTTTTAAAGGAAACTGAAGGTCTTTGGATCTGATACCACATATGCTGCTACTATTCTTTGACATTTTGGCATTTATGCCTCTCTGGGTGACCCTTTTAAGGCTCAAGCATGTCTAATATTTGCCTTATCCTACATTCCATGTGATGTGCTTCCCCAAGTATTGATCAGAAGTTCAGTGGCTATATGCATTGGCTTTCTCTTTAGCCTAGAACTAAGTCAGTTACCTGTGGAGATGACAGTCAGGTATTTTGGAAACTAGTCATGTGACACACACAAGTCCATTTCCTTCACAATGTCATCATCATGTAGTTATGTGACAAGAAAGCAGAGGCCAGCACTAAATGAGTTCCCTGTGTGCTCAAAAGAGGGAGAGCTCGTAGGCTAGAGTGGCCGAATGTGAAAACTGGATAGACTCGAGATAGAAGGAGTGTGCCTTGTGGCAGAGATAAAAGGAAACAGGAGTTCTCTGTGGTCCTCAGACTGTTGGTCCTAATTTCCTTTTATACTCACAAAGAACATTTATGTGAAATATTTCTAGTTATATGTACAAATGAAGACAGAAATTACTATATTTAACTTATTTCAAATGACTCTATTATAAGCTAAAATCTCCATATATATATGTATATGTATATATATATATATATATATGTATGTGTGTGTGTGTATGTAAGTACTACCATCAGAAATTAAAAAGAAAAAACAAGAATCATGGCATGAGGTAAATTTGCTTTTGCCTTTGATGTTTGACTTATTTTCAAGTATGCTTTCTCACTGAATCCATTTAGTATGTTTTGGTTGAACTATATGAAGGAAGTCCTGCTTTGCACTCCATGGAATTGGAAAAGGAATGTGTATTTTAATAGCATTGTCATATAGTTAGACATAGGCATTTTGAAGTAATTGGTACTTTCATTTCTCATTCCCCAAACAAATAAATGCAAGTTTCTATGAGCCAGGAGTCTAGCCACTTTTCCAGGCTTTTTTTGTCCAAAGTTTATGAACCTTCAAATGTGAAAATGGGGCTGCAGACTCATCTACAAGTGTCACTGGAAATACTCTCTGTGCCCATTAAAGTACTTGGCAGAGTTCATCCATGCAGCTGCAGGACTGTGGGCCCTGGCTTCTGATGGCTGCAAGTTGGAGGCTACCCTTTGTTTTATAGGCCATCATCCTCTACTGGAGGCCACCTGTGTGTTCCTGTCGTGAGGCTTTCCCAGCCTGACTCTTTGCTTCATCTTTAGAACTATTTGGCTAGCAGGATGGGGTATTAAACAAAAGGATTGCAACATGATTTTTAAAGGTTAGTTATGATATGGAACTGGAAACCATAGAAGTGATATTTTCATATTCTTTTACAATTCAATGGCTTATATTATTCTCTGATTAGAACACCTATCTATGTGTGAATTGTTCCATTACCTATATTATTTGTGCAGAATATTGGTTTTCTTTGTGGCATTTTTATGGAATGTTTGAAAGAATCATTTTGTTTTTATTCTTCTTTGTGTGTGTTTCTGCATTGGAATTTGTTCATTTGGGGCCAAGTTACTGGCTAAAGTTTTAATTTCCTGCATTCTTTTAGTTGAAACAGGTGCTGGCAAGAGGACTCTCAGCATCACTCAGAAGAGAACTAACTGCAGTAGCAGCTGTAATATAGATAACCTGCCATGGAAGTCAGTAACAATCAATTAAAAATAGTTAACACCACAACAATGTCAAAGGAAAAAGAGTGAAGCTAATACTGAGCAAACTAAGAAGATATTAAGTGATAAGGCCAGGAGTGGGAAAAAGGAAATCAATACAAGAGAATAACACTTGAAAAAGAGAAAACAGAGAAGAAACAAGTGAAAAGGGAAAGTAAAGAAAAAGCAGAAGATAATACTAGAAATAACTAGTAGTGATTTCTATTACTTCACTAGCCTATTTACTAACATTTAATTTCATTCATCTATGAACCATGTCTATCTGACAAAAGCAGAAATAATGAGTAACAACCAGCTGTCCTGAAGGTGGGAGGGAAGATTTGCCATTAACCAAAACCCGTGCAGGACAGGCAATGGAAAATAGGAATAAAATGTACTTTCTTCACAGTAGAAGTAGTCTAAATCTGTCCTTAAGTTTTCTTAGTATTTTAGATAATCCTGAGGAGAGGGTGCATGTCAGTCTCATAATCAAGATTTTTTTTTCAAAGCAGTGATTAGAGTTATCTAGAACACTAGTGAATTTCGGCTGGTATTTGGGTCATTCCATAAAGAATACACTTAGACTAGAAGCAAGAAATTGGTCTCCATTTAATTATTTGATCAGAAGAGATGATTGGAAGTTTATTAATGAAAAATTGCCAACAAAGTTAGGCACATCATTTTTACACTTAATAATCCTAACATATCCTTATTTACAATGAAATTCCAAAAATATAACAAACGTACCCAGAGGCTTTAATTTTTTCCTGTCATCCATCCATTGAACTCTGAGAATGGTAGATCTGAATTTTAGTTGCAAACAAAGTCAGGGGCTGCCTCCCTTTTATGCACTCACAGTTTGCATATTTGGATGTTCATGAAAAGAGAAATTCTAAATATGTATAATTGTCTCAAGTATGTAGCTCATATCTGCCTGCCTGCCTTTCTTTCTTTCTTTCTTTCTTTCTTTCTTTCTTTCTTTCTTTCTTTCTTTCTTTCTTTCTTTCTTTCTTTCTTAGAAGCTACAAATTGTGATCACTTATCTTTTGACTCTGTAGATGTTGACTTAAAACCAGAATGCTTTTAGCTTCTAATTTGGAGAGTATATTTGTAAAGTATAAATGTTTACATAATACTGTGTGTAAGCCATCAATGTGCTGGTTGAAGTTACAGGATAAAATATGTGGCACGGAAGTTCAATAATCAATTGAAGTGAGATTACTGCCAGGAGACATAACCACACACCCTGTAGCAAGCAGGTAGTCTTGCGTGGTGCTGCCTGGCATTCTTGGTTTTGCTTTAGTAGTTAATTTATAATAAATTGTGTTTGACTTTGTAAATCAACTTTTTAAAAGATAAATTTTAGTCTGGGATATGGTTTTCTTTAACATCAGGAGGTATACACTAGCAGATTCTGTTTTGAATTGTTCTCCGTAGTTAGAATGAAAGTCAGTTGGAGTGGTGAGGGTGAGAGAAGTGAAAGAAGACTTCCTGTTTGTATAAGTAGAGGCAAGATGGTGTTTACTGAGAGAAAACTTCCATGTACACTGTCACATTGTGATGGTACCATCAAGGATTAAGCACCTAAAAGAAGGAGCCAAATACAACCCTCTTCCTCAGTATTTCTTAGGCCTTTTCCTGTTAGGGGTTGAAATATTGGCTTGAGATTCTTAAAGTGTATATTATGGTGTATGATGTTTCTATGTGGAATCCAGCCTGGTATAATAGTACTGCTGAATGGAGATTTGTCTGCTGAGCCAAATCCTGAGAACTTTTCTTAGAAGGAGAAGTCTAAAAAGAGATGAGATTTTATATAGATGGAATCGGCAGAGGCATGAAGTGTGCACAAGGCAGTGAGCTCAAGCCAGCGAGAAAGCAAGCATTTTGTCGTCTGGGGCATATCTTGCTGCCAGTATCTCATTCATTGCTATAGCTGGCATAGGGGGAGGATAAAGAATTTGGCTATGTTTATGAAGGAGAGACCTTAAGGCCTCTAATAGAGCAGGTCTCTACCTCAGCTTTAAAGGCTGATGCCAGTTTTAGGACTGATTAATTCCTTTGAGCTTCCTCCTGTCGTAATCTGGCAAAGCCGAGTGGGCAGAATGAAGCCTGTCAATGCACCTATGATGAGTTTTGTGAGGATGGACTGAGGGGCTCAATCTCAGAGGAGAGATGGTTGAGAACATTGTGATTTGGAGACCTCTCAAGAATATTGGGAGTCTTGATTGGCTGAGTAGAAACTCAGCTCAAAAGGCAAGAAGAGTAAACAATGAAGATGCCACCTAAGAGAAGGCTTTCAGATACACCACGGGGCCCATGTAAAGGATGTGCTGAGAGTGGGAAAGCCAAACATTGGATACATATGATGCCAGAACTGAGATCTGTGAAACCTGCAGGTATTAATTCTGCCTTCTATGTGATGTTTCTATCGCTTAGGCAGCACGTGGAACAGAAAAGCCACCAACAGGCTGACAGCAGAAATCAAATAGATCTATGAAGATTCTGAGGAAAGCACTGGCCTTGGCCCTTTGGGACCTGAGGTGTAGTGCTAGCTCCTCCATGAACAAGCACTAGCTCTGGAGACATGGGCAAGGTCCTTGAACTCCCAAGACCTAGGTATAGACACACGCATCCCAAAGTCTCCTCCCCAGCCGTAAAAATGTTTCATACTGCCTGATTTATTACTTTCAAGTATTCCTCCTAAGTGCTAACTTCCACAAGCTGCCAAGGAGTAGTCTTTGTGGGGCCCATTATGATGAAGCATGATACATAGGCAATTCGTTTATAATTAACTGTGTGTGTCTCCATACAAATAACCTCTGAGCTCCAAGCTTCTCATCCAAGTTTATCTCCCGTAGGTTGGCTTACACCCTCAGAGCTTTGTTTACATCTTTAATTTATTTGGAAAATGAAGTTTGTAATATGTCAATCTCAGCAAAAGATTATTACCTCACCAAAAGGAAAATTTTTTTTTTGGGGGGGGTTCTTTCACTCCACCACTGTGCTTTAAATAGCAGAATAGCATATACTTCAATTTCCCACCAAATTGTTACCAACTGTGAAATATTATAACATGACTTAAGTGAAGGTTTGGGCTATTACTGTGTGAGTCCTGTCCTATATTAACTGTGTCTGTTGCTGCTGTGGATCTATGTAGGTGTGACTGACAGGATCAATCACAGTAAAATGCCATAGGAAAAAAGTGTTTGGATTGACTCATAACCCTGTAATTTTTATTCTCACCAAAGAGGAAGTATCACTTTCCCGGAGTCAGGCTTGGAGTTACTTCATGGGTCCAGAATAATGCCTCCTAATTAGAAAAGGAGGAAGTGAAAAAAAGTGTGCTGAGGAGTGACAGTGGTCCATTATACAGAGAACAAAGTGCTTTGTCGGGTTTCTGGCCAGAAGGAAAGTAATGGTTTCTAAGATGAAGGCCTTCTGAGAGCTGAGGGTGGGTTCAGGATATCGCCATTGTAGGAGCCAGAAATGGGAGGATAAGAAGCTTAAAGGTAGAGGATGAGCTCTGTGCTTGATGTACGGATGGGCAGAGTGTGCATGGCGAGGGCTGGGGAAGGAGGAGGGAAGGGACAGGGAGGAAGACTTCTCAGCCTACAGGAAGCCCTCACCTGAGGGAGCAGTGTCCCTGCCTGGAACCCAGAAAGTGTGTTGTTGCTGACAGAGAAGTCTCACTGTCACTGTAAGAGAATGCAGCTATTTGAGCTAGGCTGCAGGTCATCAAAATCCCATTGGGAGACAACTAGATGTTGCTCAATTACAAATCTCTGTGTGAACACAGTAAGTATATGTCTCCCCCCCCTACAGTTCTGGAGTTGTTCGGCTCCCTGAAGAGATGAGCTGAACGCACACGTGCTGCAGAGAGCTAGTCACATTTTCTAACCAACCTTCTTAGAGATGCCTGCACATTCATGCAGTCGGTGTTCATGGGTTGGCAGATGTGTAGAGTACTTGGAGCTGCAGTAAATGCGGGAGTTGCCGCCTTCTTGCAGGAAGTCTTAATTCTATCTCATGGTCCGTGTCACTTGTATGTCTAGGATCATGTCTAGGGATGGCCTTGGAAAGGAGCTCTCTCTGTGGATGAAACTGGGGCTCCTTTGCTTCTAATTGGTGGCCCACAAAAATCACAACCAAATGTCAATATGGATGACCAAGGACAGCCCTAAGGAGACTGGCTAATGGCTGTGCTGTTCTAGCCTGTCTGGGCTTCCATTTCTAGCCCAAGACATGCTCTGCTTCAAATACGATGTTGTATGGAGAGGTAAAGTGCACTGCCCAATAGGCCTGATCTCCACACCAAGTGGACGTCTTCCTCTTCGCTGCTAGATTTCACTCATGATGTATTGACTCTTGCAGTGAGGACTTTTGTGTGGGCAAGATAGCCATGGTGATAAAGACAGCAGCAGTGGATTGATAGGCCCTAACCTCCACAGAGCTTACTGAACCCCAGGCACTCCGTATGCATGATCTCATCTGATGCCTGCTGACAGGGTGGAGGGGTGCTGTCATTCTCTCCTGCCAGACTGATGATGTCATTGAGACTCAGGGAGGTTAGATGACTCTCCCATATCCATCTGTAGCAGAGGAAGAGAGGGCCACTTGTCTGATCTTTTGTGTGTGTGTGTGTGTGTGTGTGTGTGTGTGTGTGTGTGTGTGTGTGTCCGTCCATCCACAACCTCTGTTCTTGCCATCTGCCAGCTGATACGGGCTTTAGTTTATGGTAAATACTTGCTAAGTAGAAGTTTCTACCCTGAAGGACACTTAAGCTCCCTGGTTTCTCCTTGTTCTGTTGGCATTCTGTCAGTGTCTCCCCAACCCTTGGGTACTGAGGCATGACCGTGCAGGCCACTGTTTGTCCTTCAGCCTTTTACTTTGTCATTTCTGGCTTCTTGTTTTTGCAGCTCAGCACTTCTGCTCAGCTTCTGCCCTTGGGCACCACTGTCCTCATGCCATTCCTGCCCTGCCACTGTGGCTGATCCCTAGGCTTTTCCTGCTCACTGCAGCTCTTCCCAGGCCAGGGTTAGTTCTTCTCTTTACCCCTCTAGAGTTTCTTGTGAAGTTAACAGCTGTTGCAATGCTAGCTCGGATGGGTTAGCCAACTGGGCATTGGGATTACTCGAATTGCCCCTTCATTTAGTGTAGATGTGCCCCTTTCTGTGCAGATGTGTGCGTTCTAGACTGTTCCTTTGTTCTCAGGGGTTGTTTGGCTTCTGTATAAAGCATGGCATCAGAGAAGTGCTTTATTGCGTTAGTGACTACTGACTGCAAGCAAAATGTCCTATTAACCTTCTAAATCCTTATTTCTATCTACATGCTGTCTTTTCATAAAACAAATGATGACAAAGTTCTTTAGGAAGCTGAGCTAACAGGTACTTCATATTTTAATAATAATGTTTACTTAAACATTTGTATTTTAGAGGAACTACCCTTTCTTACAAAAGAAAAATTGAACTTTCAGCCTATCACATGGCAGCTTACTATTATAAGATGGTTCTTTGGGTGGGCTCTGTATCAAGTTGCCGACATGTAAATACATGGCCTTCATTAGTGTATACTCACTGTACCTTGTTTCTTTCTGTCTGAGGTGGAGCCATAGTGTTAGTATTGAAGTATAAGAGTTGCGGTTCTGAAGTGTTGCCTGTGTGTCTTCCATATGCCTTCAGTTCTTGAGGAGACTGTGAGCTGGTCAGGCTGTGGAGTAAGCTCTTAGAGTCCAGGTAGAGTTCAATACTGAGACCCTTTCAGTATATCTCAGAGGTTCTTTCCATGTTTTGTTCATTGTTTTTGGAAGTTTCTGGTCAAGCCTCTAGACGTTTGGAGGGAATTCTACTCTGCTTTAGGTACAAGGTTTTCATGGATTATCATTTATTTGCTGATGTTCCTCTGGCTGTCAAGTGGTTATTGATCAGAAGAAGACTCAGCGATTTCATGTGAACCGACTTTTAATTCAGAATTACCACACACACCGTCTAAGACAGTCATGCACATGGCTTCATTACAATCTGTATATTGCTGAACACACAGATGTGGAAGTTATAAGATGGGCCAGAAGACTCCAAATGCGAATCTTCCAATAAACTGGTTTTTAGTTTTAAAGACATTTAGGTCACAGTTGTGGTGAATTCTTAAAATATTGATTACACGTTATTTTTTAAATTCTAGACATACAACCACCCCTGTGAAAACATTTAAGAACTACCGTACAAAGCCTAAAAGTCATTTAAATAGTTTGGAAACTGATATATTTGGCTACCTTTTTACTCCAGGGAAGTATAAATTATTCAGTCCCTGATACTGATGCTAAGAAAGCAGTTCAAATTTTTTGCATCCAGTTTATACACGCTGATAACACTTGAACAGGTGTTTTCCTTTCCTTTTGTGTTGGATGGATATAATCTGCAAATGTTTTATGTGCTGCCATCTCTGCTGGGGACACAGTCCCCTGCCTGCTGTCCTCCAGCCTCTGGCTATGAGGTTTGCCATTGCACATCAGGCCTGACTGAGAATATATATTGTTTTGATAACTTTCCCACATTTACATCAGTCTTTGTCTCCGGTTGCTTCTGGGGCAGCAACAGTCCTTCCTGGTTCCTTAGTGTAAAGCTCTGAGGAACTCAAGCCTATCATTCACGCCCCTGACTTGATCCCTCCTGGTATGTGCATCTTCAGCTCTACATGCTGACTCCGCTATTCATATATTGCAGGGTCCAGGTTCAAAACCTGTTTCTTGAGGCTGAGGCTTGTGGCACACACTCAGGAGGCAGAGGCAGGCAGATCTCTGTGAGTTCAAAGTTAAATTATTCTACTTAGTAAGTACCATGTTAGCTTGGTTTGCATAGTAAGAACCTGTTCAAAAGAAAGAAATGAAGAAAAGGAAGGAAGGAAGGAAGGAAGGCAGGAAGGAAGAGAAAAACAATAAAAGCCAACCAACCAACCAACCAACCAACCAACCAACCAACCAACCAACCAAAACTCCTATTTCTGAGACATCCTGTCCCCTTAT
>OU015743.1:44322798-44355941 GCA_907169655.1 Acomys percivali | reverse complement strand
ACCTGTGAGCTCCCACTTGCCTCTCTCACAGTGGACCTGGGCTGTGCCTGTCATCATTGGTCATGGATCATGACAACAATAAAAACTACAACTAAGTTTGTTGGGCAGTTCTGTGCCAACACTTCTGTGGCATCTTTGATGTCTAGTTTTTATTACTTCTGAGTTAGAGAAATTGGCTTCCTATCATAATTCTGACATAATCACTTTAAAATAGGAAGTATATATTGGAAAAATATATTCATATTTATAAATCATCTCTTTTCTTGGCTTTGGATGGGTATATTGATCAGAGTGTATTGTTTTTATATCTAGTAGAGAAATATAAATTACTTTTTCATATATTCTTTAAATGCAAGCTACCACTCACAAATGTTTATTGCTGCAGTGTGGCAGACTCTTACTATCATATATGGTCTTGTTAGTACTGCTAATGGTTACTAAGTAGCAGATGAGGAAACCAAGACACAGAGGGCTTAATGTGGGGGATAATAGTAGCAGCCAGCCCTTGGTGTATGGCAGACAGTCTCTGTCTGTGAGCCATTTTAAGCCTCTCTACATTTCCTGAAGACACTGTGGTCACCGTTGTCTTATAGGTGAGGAAACTGGGGTTTAGAGCTCATGTATGTAGTCCAGATGGTAAGCGGCAGAGCCATGTCCCAGGCCCAACCTTCTGTTGTACTCCAAAGTACAAGAGAGATTTGAATTGCTTCCCACCATTGTAGTTTTCTCATTTTATATTATGGTTAAAGAGTGATTTATTTAGGTTAGTGACCCCCCCCAATTGGTATTGGTTTTGTCCCTAAGTCATTTTTGCTTCTTGCATGGACTGTAAGGGTGCCATTAGCATATACTGGAGACCAAGAGTCCCCATATATATACTACAGTAAAGAGGACAACACTGTCCATAACAGAATCACTGGCCCAGGTTGTGAATAGGTTGAGAAACTTATAATTAGGAGTACTTTGAACATTTTAAAATTATGCCAAAACTTTGTGATAAATAGTGAAAGGGAAGTGGATAGAGCTGTTACTAAATTCGTCCAGGGCAAACCTCAGCTTTGCACACTCTGCTCTGGGGGCTGGATTTCCTCTCGTTTCCAGTGCTGTGCTTGGGAGTCCTCAGAGCACCATCCGGATTCCGGGTGAAAGGAGCTTTCAGTTATTAAGGTGCAATATCGTTAAGTCTATCCATAGCTGGCTTTCGGGCACTCTGTGGAGCTGTGTCTGGGCTCCTGTGGGCTGAATACTTCTTTGTGTGTCATACATTTGTGTGAGTGGGGCATTAGAATTACTTCATAGAAGACTGCTCTGCCAGAAGTGAGAACACAGCAGGTAATGTACTTACAGGGGAGGTAGGGACATGAGTAATTCCTGTCTCGTGAGAAAGATGTAAGCTGGTTTATGATGATGATGTAATATTTGGGTGCTTGATTTATCACCCTCATCTCCAGTGATGCAAAATCCCAGTAACTAAGCAGGTTATAAAAATTCAGAGTGCATCTTGGAAGTCTGGCCTTTTCCCTAGAGTAGGTAAAAGTGTCACCTTTGTCCTGAGTTTTAGCTGCTTGTAGGTGTCTCCGAATATCAAAGTCAAGGTTGTGATCTGTGTTCCTTGTGACAGGAAGTTTCCAGATGACTATTCCACAGCCTAGCAGAGCACACAAATGTCATCATAAATCTGTACATGTGGGACAGTGATAGCAAGGGCATGCTGGGTGAGGAAGAACAGCAGTGGAGGTGGTCTTTGAACAGCATCTTATTTTAAGAGAAACCTTGGGGCTCCAGGTAGGGTGACTACTTAGGCACCATTGTCACCTCATTGCAGCAACAGTAGTCATGGCTGGCTTGCTGAGTGCCCCTCTATAGAGATACTGCCAGACAGGCTTTATGATGAAATAGTGTTATTCTCCCATGGATTCCAGGGCTATAATACCATAACCATCACAGATGGGCAGCTTGTGTCCAGGAAGGCCACTGCCTGTCCATGGCTACAGGCCTCGGGCACCCCTTAGGCCTCAGGGCAGCACACGTCAGCTTGATGTGTGGCCTGTTCCTGGGAGTACAGTGAGCCTGATGGGCTACAGCATGGCAAATGCAACCTTGTGAGAAATACCCTTGGCACAGCTCTGAAAAGAGGCATAAATTTGGATTTTGGGCAAGGAAACTGGCTCCATTACACTTTGTGTCACAGGAATTCTTAGAAATGTGGTGACTTGGAAAATTGAAGAAGTCTGGTATGAACTGAACTGGCCATGTGATTAATTTGGGCATTTTGGTATGACAGTTCAAGCAAACAAATTATCGCCACAAAGCTTTCCTCCAGCAGAGTGTCCAGAGTCAAGCCAATTTGGAACCTATGGCTTTGGACTAGAATGTGAGAGCTGGCCAGCCTTCTCACCCAGCCCGTGGACGCCACACTGGGGAGGCAGCTTTCCTTACTGACTGTATGAACCTAAGTTCTGAGATTCTTATTTCCTCAAGGGTCTTCTTGCTTCTCTCCCCGACTCTCTTGACTGTAAATTAAAGGATAGGGTTTGGCTGGGAACGTGATATGCTAATAAACAGAGTGTATCAAAAAATGTCTACTTGTGTTTTTGACGTCTACTCAGGGGATCAATTCTGCACCTTCCTCAGGCTTATAGTCTAGATTGGAGATAAAGAAAACCAGATGTGAGGCCCAAAACATATAGGGAGATATGAAGATCAAAGTCAGAAGGTAAAATAAAATGTTTATGAGCCCCTAGGGGGCAGAGAGGAGATAGTGGCACAAAACCCTGGCCTAAGCTTTTCTTCATTGCGTCCCATCCTCTACCCTTCAGATCCACGGTGGTTCCTCCTCTCATTCACAAGGGGCATGCCAGCAAGCCCAGCAGGGTGGCTTCGCCGCTCTGCTCTCCGGTTTTTTTTTTTTTTTTTAGATTTTTACTAAGTTACTTTTTTTTTATTAATTTATTCGTATTACATCTCGATTGTTAGCCCTTCCCCTGCTTCCTCCCATTCTTCCCTCCCTCCCACTTCCCCCCTTCTCCCCTCCCCTATGTCTGTGATTGAGGGAGACCTCCTCCCCCTATATATGCTCTTAGGATATCGAGTCTCTTCTTGGTAACTTGCTATGCCCCCTCTGAGTGCCGTCAGGCCTCCCCATCCAGGGGACATTGTCAGAAAAGGGGCACCAGAGTTCGTGTGAGAGTCAGATCTCACTCTCCACTCAACAGTGGAGAATATCATGTTTGTTGGCTAGGTCTGGGTAGGGCTCCGCTCTCCTTTTGAGGACTCTTTTCTCTTTTGTCATTCCCATCCCAGGCATGCCTCTCGTTCTGGCCTTTCTGTTAATGAAGTTCTTCGCACTTTCTTTCTTATCCCATTATTTTTCCTGTCATCTGACTTTAGTCAGTCCTTTCATCTGTTACATTGTGGCCAGAAATATGGGCTGTTGAAGATATTGTATGGGGAAAATATGCAGCAACAAACAAACAAACAAACAAAAAAACTACAGATAACTATATTCAGGTGAGAGAACACTTCCATGCTTACCTCAGGATCAAAATGCACCTTCTTTATAAGTGTCACTTTGGAGCACTCACTTTATTAAAAATATGCTATATCAGTATTGTTCACACCTGACCTCATTAATTAGAGAATGTGGCAGGGTTGTCAAGTCTCTCTGTAAAAGGGTTCTTCTGTAAGAGAGGCTGTGGCCTTGCCAACCGTATAATAGCAATTTGTGCGACACACAGAGCAAACCAGTTTTTTTGGAAAGAGGAGTCAAGGGAATAATAGAATTATAAATTTGGAAGCAAAATTATCATTTGTGGAAGCATATTTTTTTTTATCTTGTAGAAAACAGGTGACACTTTTACAAGAATTTAAAATTCACTTAGCTATTTCATTCTCTGTTGAAAAGCTTTCTTTGCTTTGCTAGCTATCAGCTTACATAGCATAGATCTGCATCCCCAAGCCCGGGAGAAGCACTCTAACTGCTGCACCATACTATATCTTATCAAACCATTGAGTGTTTGGTGCTCCAAACACAAGTCTGACATTTTAGAAGTCACTCAATACATTAGGAACAGACAGTAGCTGCCCATTAGTTCCCGGAACACTGCCATGTGGAACTGTGCACTCGACCTTTGGGCTTGCTCTGCGAGAAGTCACTTAATTCTCCCGAAACGGATTTTAGATGTTGCCTTGCATTTCCAAGTAAATGATGTGCTCTTATTCTGCCTTCTTTAACGTTTTATTCCAGTCATTAAGGCCTGGCCGTGTCCTTGTTACGTGTTGATGAATGTTTCCTAATTGCCCTACAACTAACATTTAAACTAGAGTGGATATGTAGATTTTTATTTATTTGTTTTATTAAACCTCGATGGAGAAAGGCAAAGTGGCGGAGGAAAGGAAAGCCAGGAGATAAGTGCGGTGAGCAGGAAGGGGGTGCAGTGCAGGGGACAATGGAGGGTCCAGGCCTCCCAGGCCATATGTTTGGTCTTCACAGTAGGCCAGGTGACTCATGTGGGTTTACTGTATATCTCAGGGCTTTTAGGGATCCCTCAAGAAGAAATCTATGAAAGTGATGCTGTTTTAATATTACTTGTGTTTTAAAGATGCAGAAGTACAAAAAGGTTTATTATTTCGCCCAAGGATACATGGGTAAGAAGTTGAAGACCGAGTTCGAAGGTCAGCCATTGGTTATGTCCTATACATTGTCTGAGTTGGATTTGGCTGCTCCAGTTCCCATCCGGCCTTGCCACATCCTGATTGTCTGAGACTTTGTGTGCCCTGTGATGGGAGGGAAGTTGTTGAGCACCCCTGGCTCCCTCTTAGGGTAAGATAAGATTTTTCTGTTCTGTTTCTTTCTTAGGATTAGTATTTTCTTGACTCCAAGAAAGGGGAGAAATGAGTTAGAGTGAAGGTAGGTTTTATTGCCTTTTGATTTTTTTTTGTGTTTTCTGGATCTCCCCAAGGTCATAACAGTAGGATACAACATCCAGACCCTTAGGCTTCTCTTCCACAGCAGGGCAGGTGTGTGCTGGTGGATGCCCCTGATAGCTCGAGTGCGCATTGTATAAAGGAGCGCTCCTCCTCTTTTCTTTTACTACCTTCACAACTAGCCACATCCTCCCCACAGTTGATCAGCATCTTTATATAGGTGTACGAGAAGCATTTAACAAGCATCTGGATGTTTGAATGGAAACTATTTGGTTCTTAAAATAACATTTTATACCTGTGGCATTTACCAGTATGGGCTGAAGACCACCTTAAGGAGAATTCTCTAAGGTACTTACTTAATAAAGATTTTAGTACCTCTGTATCACATGCACTGAATCAGAATCACAGAGCTGTTGTTTGGTGGCTTTCATGTGTGTGGTGAAAAGCAGCAGTATAAACATACCAAATCCTTTAGCCTTGTTCAAATGATGGTACACACATTTCCAGCACTGTTTTTTTTCCTCAGTGACATGTTGCTGCCAATGACATGACCTCATTGATGAGCTGTTCTGGGCATGGTTGGTGAAGGTGTCAGGGAGATGGGAACTTCAGAGACGTGAGTCCTCAGAGCAAGAAGAGGCTGGAGGATGGGATTTTAGGAATTAGATTCAGGATACAAGTGGTCTGTGCTAAAAATAAATTCAGGAATTCTGAAAGCAGTGGAGGGAAGACAGACTCAGGTAGATGAAAATAGGAGGCAGAAGGACACCCAGTGGGAGAAGGATACAGGTGTGGATGCAGGGTCACATCTTCTTGTACCAGGATACAGGTGTGCATACAGGGTCCCACCTTCTTGTACCGGGATACAAGTGTAAATACAGGGTCCCGTCTTTTTGTACCAGGATACAGGTGTGGATACAGGGTCAGATCTTTTTGTACCAGAAACCTTTGGAAGTAATTAATCATAGGCCCTTTCCTCAAGGTGTTTGTGACACAACTTGGCAGTCTAGCTACTGGGAATCTGATAACTGAGTGTTTAGACACTGAATATAATGAGTTACTTGGATTGAGTGCATATATTGCTTATAAATAAGGAATGAGGTGAATGCTAGCTTGGAAGAGAACAGTGGAAAATCTGCTAAAACCAAACTGAGCTCATTCCTGAACCATACCTGTTCCTACACTAAACCTACAGATCTAGAGAATTCTAGAAAACATGAGAACACACCATCACATTTTAATGCAACCATATAGCAGGACCACTGGGCAAAATCTGTCTATCTATCTATCTATCTATCTATCTATCTATCTATCTATCTATCTTAATGATGCCAAGATTCTACTTCAATGCATTTTTATTTAATTGCTGGGGGATATGGTAGGGAAAATTGGGGTTTTATCATTTATTTTTATTTATTTATTTATTTATTTATTTATTTATTTATTTATTTATTTGGTCTTTGGCTTTACACCTGAGGAAATCCAGGTCTGGAGAAGTGGTGAGTTTTTCCAAGGTGGCTTGCTTTAGTTGTACAGACAGGATAGAATGATTCTCAGCTCAGTGTCCACAGGCCACTCCTGGCTTTACAAACAAAAGAAATTTATCATAGGGCATTGTTGACACAAGCCCAAATGATGCAAGTCGTGGGAAGCCAGACAGCTCAGGTAGCAGCCCAAAGACCAGCAGTGGGAAGTGGCTCTGTTATTGTTAGGACTGCAGTGGTGATGCCTGTGGGGCTGTCCCTGGGTATTTGGAGTTGGGGCTGCTGTGGAGTAAGGTGGGACCAACTTAGTGGATTAACACAGGAAGCCTCGGATGCTGCTTGAAGCACAGGGGAAGGAGGGTGGGCGCCCTTGCTTCTCGGCTCTTCCACCATGCTCTCCGATTGCTACCAATACATCCTGTTTTCCAGACCATTTGGAAAGAGCTGCTGTCTTGGGAGCAGGGAGGGATAGAGGAAGAAAGGAGAACAAAGCAGCAGTGATCAGCCCTTGGGTCTTCATCATGTCTGACTTCTGCGTTTTGATATTCTTAGAAGGTACTGCCACACTGGCGTGTCTCAGTAAATCGTATGTAAGTTAGACTTAGTCGTGTGGCACCGCTATAGCAAAATGCCACAAGCTGGGTAACTTGTAAAGGATGGAAGTTTAATTCTCACAATTCGAGAGGCTGGAAAGTCTAAGATCCAATTTATAAGTGTGTCTGGTTGTCTGGTAAGCCTTGCATCCTCTGAAGGAGAGGAGCTTTGTTTCTTACATGGCAGAAGGCAGAAGTGCATGTAGCTAACGGCCCTTGGGGGCCCTTTCATGAAGACCTTAATCCCATGCCTGAGGGATGCACCATGAAAGCCGCCACCTCTTACTAGATCACTCTGCCCATTAGATTTCAGCACCTAAGGTCAGGGGTGGTGTTCAGTTCACAGCATGGAGGCAGTTCTCCGATTTTGAAGACTAGCTATATCAAAATGGACAACTGCTTGTTCATTTTGATAAGTTGTATGAATGAAAGGCTTATAGGCCACTTTAATAATATGCCCTCTTATAGACCACTTTAATATAGGTGTGTACACCTTTAGTCACATCTTCTTTTTCTGACAGTCAAGGGCTATGCTTCTTTTCTGTTTATGTGATTATATCTTATAACCTTTAAATTTAAAATATGCATAGATTTTTAAAGACCCTTTAGTAATCTTATCCGTACTGAATCTGAACAACTGCTTCTTTGAGGAGTGTTACTCCCTAGACATGTGACCTAAAGCCAAACAGTCCAGTGTATACAAGTGAGGTGGCAGACCTTATTTCACTGTCATGGTAGGTACTTTTTTCTTTTTAAAAGAACATCGGAATTACGACCCACTGTGTTTTATTTGTTCTGCCTGATGGGACAAGTGCTTTGCCCCCAGCGGAGCCTTGCCTCGCCTTCCTGCTGTTCTAGCGGCAGTTTCCCTGTAGAGCACAGCGTTCTTAAGGCTTGGATAATGAGTCTGATGTCATAAAGGGAGCTTTATTAAAATAAATACTGTACTATATTTTCTTTCTAATGGCTTCTGATTAATTCCATCATAAATACTTACCTGACAGGATTTTTTTTTTTTCATCAGTAGAGGTAGCAAAGCGACTTCATTCACCTAGTGACATTGAGGGTGCCAAGGGAACATACCACAGAGTGTTTGATTCTGACATTCACTCTGGTGTTTGCTAATCTGTGATCTGAAGACTTTGTCTATGTTAACCTATCACACCGAACTGCTGTGGGAGTAATTAAATACCAACGCTTGCCCTTGTTTTGAGGCCGTAGCTGCTTAAATAATAAGAGATTAAGTGTTGCCCCAAGGCTCTAGAGTAGACTTAGAATTGATTCCTACTATCTAGGCTTGTGTTTGACTTGCCAGCCACAGGTGCCAGTCATGGCGTGCCATTTGTAGTTCCTTCTGCAGCTAATGATAACGTTCATAACCAAAAAGAACTTGATTTTTATAAGTCTATGACTTTTTAGGGCTAGACAGATGTCTCAGAGGTTAAGAGCACTGGGTGTTTTTCTAGAGGACATTAGTTCAATTCCTAGCTCCAATATAGCACCTCCAGATGCCCTCTGATAGCCTTTTCAGGCCCCATATCCATATAGTGCACAGATGCACATGCAGGCAAAAGACCCACACACACAAAATAAACAAATAATCAAAAACATAAAAAAATTCCATGACTTTTCAGTAGACTCACAAAGATGGAAATGCTGTTCATTATACATCTATTCTCCTTTAGCTCCTTTAGTTAACTGTACTATTTTCAGTGTTTGGAGTATTTTATATTTTACCATATCACATAAACTATTAATACGAAATACTAAATATAATAGGTCTCAAACTTTAACTGTTTTATATCATTGCCAAATATTGAAAATGTAGGAGTAAAGCTAATAATGATTATTTTAGTTCTGTTGTTACCACCTAGCAAAGGAATTATTATCCAGGAAATGTAGTATTCAAGGTACGAGCTAATGACTCTAAACCAGGACCGCTAACTTATTGGAATACATGTCACAAGGGAAATAGAAATGGAGCAGCAGCAAGCTAGTGACTCTTCAAATCTTATACCGTGTGTGTGTGTGTGTGTGTGTGTGTGTGTGTGTCTGTCTGTCTGTCTGTGTGCGTGCACCTATGCTCAAGTGTACATCATTTTATCGAAGGTGGAGGTGAACCAGGCTACTGGAGAGGGTATACTCATGAGATGAAGAAGACATGGCTTATATAGGATCCAGAAAGCTCATTATCAGAGAGATGTTTATAGGATAAATCTTATCTTTTACAGGACACAAGGAAGATAAAAGGCTATTTTATGATGGTTAATTCTGCTCAGATTACTGCATTATTTAAAACTTAAGGAATCCTTAAATTTTTTAAATTTTCTATTTCCCATCTAATTCGTCCTAGGGGGCTTTTATTTATTGTGGGCAATGACTTACCTACAGATAATGGAATTGTTGATAGACACTTTTAATTTAGTACTGTTCTAGAACTGAAATATAAAGAAATTTGGACCACTTTATAAGGTCATTTAAATTTAAGAAATAGGTTTTTAAAAAAATGTTTTGATTGAAAGAAATTCACTTCACTGATTCTAAATTCCTTCTGTAAAGCTTCTGATTACTAAAATTAGGTCCATTCAGTTAAAACATGTTCTGTTTTGCTCCCAGAAAGAAGAACAGGCCATGGACCATATCCATTGGCATTTTATTTGTTCAACTTCCTTTTATAACCCTTTAAAGGACAGAATGTATAGGAGGGAACAGAGACACCAAACACCTCACGGCGTCTGACTTCAGAACCCACACGAATTGCTCACACACTGTTGTGTAGATCAACTATAGTCAATGCTACATGGCCTCTTGTTTATGTCTGCTTTAGATTCTCTCATGAAGAAAGGTATAAATCATGTGCTTATATCGCAGGAACCCCCTTACCATACATGAAATGAGATAAAGATTAGTTGTTATAACATTCTTTTCCTTCCTTCCTTCCTTCCCTCCCTTCCTCCCTCCCCTCCTCTCTCCCTCCCTTTCTCCCTCCCTCATTCCTTCTCTCCCTCCCTCTGTCCCTCCCTCTATAAAGGATGGTTAGTTTCCTGGGCGTCAAGGTAACCTGCAAATATCATTCAAGGCTGAAGCCCAGGAGCTGGTGTTGGGGAGGGCTCTCATTCTTCATGTATCACTGGGTTTTCTAACTGTTTGAGAAAGAAATATTTCCATTGGACTTTTGTTTCCTTTACAGTTTTCAAAGACATTCCCCCATATTTGCTAACTTCATTTACTTTTGGTAATGTAAGCTGTTCTTCATCTCTAAAGGAACTCTTACCCCAGAGTACTTCAGTGGAGGGTGCTTTTCTTTTCTGTTAGTTGTTAGCACTTTTCTTCAACTGAAACTCTAACCCACACCCCATCTCGCAAATGAGAATGGATTTAGAAAATCCTTCTGTTTCAATCATAGTGTTAAGCTAGGAGATTATCAGCATACACCTCAGGGCCATGAAGAAGTCTTTGAGATTTGTTTTCTACAGAGGGGAGAAGAGTCTGGGGCATGTGTACATCAATTGGGAATTTTCCAGGTCCTTTGACATACTCCTGACATGTGGACTCTAGATGGTTCATGGCCTTGGCTTTATTTTTCTTCTCAAGCTTTTTAGGATGCCACCTTACAAGAGCATAACATGTAGTAGATATGGTTAAAATTGTACTATATTAAGATTTGAACAGCATTGATATGTGAGCCTTCCTGGTATGCTTAAGGGCAACCTATGCAGGGCATAGGGCAACCAGTAGAAGCTAAGGAAAAGATACTGTGCTGAGAGTTAACATGCGTTAATAGTGGGAGTGACAGTGCACACTCACGTGGAAGAAGTAGGGCAGCGTTCAAGTGGCTTCTGATGAGGCAGTGGAGTGTAAGTCATGAACTGTCAGAAAGCAGAGCAGTTTGGAAAGCATGAAGGAATGGAAGGAAGTAGAATTTAACCTTGACAGCAGATGGGAACTAATATGCATGAGGACGGGTGTCAGGGTAGATGCCGTGTAAATACTTATGAAAGTATTAGTGTTGTATGATAGGAGTAATAACAGAGGAAACCCAGATAACAGGAGGTTTCAAATGTCACTGTGCTGACCTTGAATTGAAGTCACTGCAGAGCCAGTGTTGGCTTTCAGGCAGTGGTGTGATGAGATGCAGACAGCACATACTTGGCTGGTATTAATTTTGGATTGTTTAGAGTATCCTGCAATGGGAAAAAAGAAAAGACTTCAAAGACTGAATGTAGCTGTTAAGCAAAGTTCCTGACAATAAAGCATATTTGATTGATCCGAAGAGTTCTAGTTTAGAGTGGATTGAGTAGACAGGAAAGAATCAAAGTGAAAATCAAAGGGAGTATTGGATACTAGAAATTATAGAAAATTTAAATCTATAGTGACTTAGCTTACCTTTAGGGACCCAAGACTATGTTGGAATCAGTGACAAAAATCAGAGAATTTATTTGATTTCACATTTTAGAATTGAAAAGTGGAAATATGCTCTTTGGTGAGGCAGCTCTTATATATTTTATTTTTCATGAAGAGCCACACATGAGATTTGTCAAGTCCAAAGCAAACCCTGTTTACTCAAATTGCAAAGGGTGAAAGGACAAATATAGCTGTCTGTGGTGCCTCTTAGCATATCAAACACAGGCTGGCCTCCAGGCTCCCTTGTATCACAAGTACCTAGCACCCAATTCAAACTCTATGTTAGCATCTTAGCCATTCTCGCCTCCTGCCCTACCCAAACGTCCCCAGCCCTCCTCCACACTTATTCTCCTTTCAGTCCTCCTATTTCAGCTATGCTCTTTGTTTCTTGTCTTCTCTCCCAGTCTCCCTGGCCCCCAGCATCGCCCCAACTCTCACTCTCACTGCCTGTGTTTCTCCTTCTCTCTTTGCTCTGTTCTTGCTTCTCTTGTGGCCAGATCCAGTCTGCTGGCCATGTTCAGTCTACTACTTCTCTCTCAGCTCTGGACTCTTCCAGATGCCTCGGGGGGTTGTTCTTCTCTCTCTCTCTCTCTCTCTCTCTCTCTCTCTCTCTCTCTCTCTCTCTCTCTCTCTCTCTCTCTCTCTCTCTTAACTATACCATGGAGTGGTCTTGTCAGTCATGTCCTCAGTTTATATAGTATCTACTTGCCCTTAGGATTAACCTTAGGATAAACTACAGTGACAGATAGGCACTTGACAGTCAAAACAAGCCCCAGAGACAACACTGCAGGCTTTTCATATATGCAAGATAGTGGTATTTTAAAGGAAGTGTGACATTAACAAAGGTGAAATGAGTCTAATGCAATGTAAGAAATGGTCTTGTTTTCCTGCTCTCCAGTAGTTTGGTTGAGAGCTGGGTGAGGCTCCACAGGTCATGTTCTCCTCTCCTCGTGTCCCCTTTCCTCTCTACCTACCCATTTTCCAGTAACAAGTTGCCGTTGTGTCTACTGCGCATAACATGAAACTATCCAGCAGAGTCCAGTGCCCACTCCTGTAATCCCCGCACTCGGGAGGCAGAGGCAGGCAGATCTCTGTGAGTTCGAGGCCAGCCTGGACTACAAAGTAAGTCCAGAACAGCCAAGGCTGCACAGAGAGACCCTGTCAAAAAGAAAAGGAAAGGAAAGAAAGACGCTACCCTCAGTATTGCTTTTAAGCCTGGACATTAAATAATTCTCAAAATGTGTATAAGAACATTGTTAATTTCCCACTCTGTTTCAGGCATTGTACTCTGGCTTTGCTAGTGCAGGGGTTAAGAGGCAGTGGCATTCTAGTGAGCTCACATTCTAGAGCGAGATGCCGCTTAGCATAACTGGATTGATAGGAGCCTTTGTGCAGAGAAGGGTCTCATGTCATACCCTCTGTATGATTAAAAAGTGGCTGAATATCAGGGGCTCTGTGCTGGGTTTGGGGGTAGTGAGCAGCACCCAAGAGTGAGGGCTGTTGAAAATTCTTAAGAAAGTGTATTTAATCCTTTTGTTCCTGGTCACTTCGGTGTTCATTATATCGAACTTCTGCCATGCATATTTATCCTCGGCTAGTCTTCTACAAGGAAGGCAGACAGGATTGGATCCTAGGAGGAAGGGGATCAACTAAAACCCAGGGCTCTTCAGACAGTTTACCTAGGGTCCCCATGGAACTTATTGTTCAGACTGGGGTGAGAGGAGTTCTGCTAACAGTTAAGTCTGGCTCAGAGCTCTGAACTGGGTGTTCTAGAGGACCAGGATCTTTGATTGTCTGAGACAGAGATAATAGTCTTCTGCTGTGGCTGTAGTATGACAAAGCTATTCTTGGCCACAAGTTGTCCTGTGAACAATTGTCCATAGCTCCCTGTTTGGAAGAGCCCCAGGATCCAGATCTGCAGGATAGTGAACCTGAGAAGATTTTGGACTGGATGTGGAGCTCAGGTAAAAACCTCCTTCTGTTCCTGCAGCAGAGGTAGTACCATTCTGAGTGATGGTGGTGTTGGGGGATGGGCGGGCAGCAGACATCCACATGATCTCTGGTTCAGCAGCCTAGTTCTGGTCTGCATTGATTCATTGCTATCCTGAGCAACGCTCTTCCTCAGCTCATTTTCCAGATGTGAAATAGAAAGGACAGTGGGCACTAGTCCCACCTTGATGGCTCTGTCCTCATGACCTGGCCACCTCGAAAGGCTAACCTATTAAGGGTTGGAGTTTTGGTATTTGAATTCTAGATAAATGCAAACATATAGTCACTAACAGGTACGTAAAGGAGCCTCAGGGTATGCTGGTATGTTGCCACGTAGATGCATCTTTTTACCTTTGTGCGTCAATGGGCATTGATGAAATAAGTATAAATAACAACATGGTCCAGCAGGTGAGCTTCACAGACTCTCATGGTTGGGAGAGGGAAAAGGGACTGGGAACTTTGGCAAAGGACCTCTTTGTCTGTGGCTCTTTTCAGCAACAACAGAGGTGACATTGCTCATAGCAGGAAGAATACAACATCTCCAAGAAAATGTTTGTGCCTGCAAGGATTTCCTAGAAAGAGTAGGATTCAGCCCCTGAAACAAACTATACAAGACTAAAGGGGTGTGTGTGTGTGTGTGTGTGTGTGTGTGTGTGTGTGTGTCTGTGTGTGTGTCTGTGTGTGTATGTGTACTGAAATTAGTTAAAATATCCAACTTTATTTCTTAGGAAAGATGGTATGTGCATATTTGTGTATATTTCTTCATGCATAATATAAACATGCCCAGGCATTGCATGAAAACAAGAATCAAAAGGTATTTTCAACTTATATGTGACATATAATAGGAGTAGTGGGACTCTTTCTTTGGTACTTTCTTTAGCATTTGTAATAAATTTAATATCTCAAATTGGGATGCAGTAACTTAAAAGGGGAAAAAACTCACAGTTTTAATAATAAGCATTTTGTCTTTTGTATTAAATGCTGCAATTTCAGTCTTTAATACCTAGGGATCTCTTCCGTTTTCGTCTACAGCTATAAGAAGTGTTACCTCTAAGTGGGCACACTGAGTGTACCCTGGTAAATAATCTAATTCTAAGTATATGTTTGTTATGAAGCTGTCTTTCAGAATATGCCAAATGGAAGGAGAAGGGGGCTGATTGTCGTTTATTGTAGGGCTGACAGAATGTTTATTAATGGCCATGGATTTGAAACGAGCATCTTACTAAATGGAAGTCTTTGGCCAACCTCTGACCCCTTTGTCGCAAAGGTTTGCGAGCAGATAATACGACAGAATACCAGCGTTCTTCCAGATGGCTGCATGCCTGAAGCGCCTTTATGTCTGGCTGTCATTCAAATATGAATGCCCAGTGATTATGAGTGTCTCTTTCTCTTTTCTGGGCTGAAATGAAACCTTTTATGCATTGTGTGTTAAAACAGATTAACTGTTTGGCTCATCAGTAGGGAAATTATAACAATAGCTGCCAACTTGATGGCGTAGTAAAAGAATGTCCTCTGGGGCTCTAGGGCAAATGGTGTGTCCAAGTGTCAGGCTTGGGAAGAACACACGAGTTATAGAAAAATAATTTTGAATTTTAATTTTATAACTATGTGTGGGCCAGAGTAGTAATTTTTTTATAAGAATGCAACATTTGAGTCAATTTTTACCAAACTTATATACATATTAGTAGCTCATCAATAATTTCTTGATATAATACTATTCAAGCTGAGTTAAAGTGCTGTGCATGTACATATAATACATGCTTTACCAGATGATAAGTACCAAGTGATGCTTTTCAATCTTTCATCGTGCTACAGTTGGCTTTTAAATCTGTATGCTTCCTGAGGTAGCCATAACAGATCCTTTAAATGCTATTTCTCTAATCCTACTAATGTGGTTTTGTAATTTGAAAAGCAACTAAAGATGGACAATTATCATTAAGTCCGGTTGAAATGCAGACCTGCCTGGAGGGCAGAAAGGATCTGCTGACCCTTCTGTGACCTTTGTGGTGACAGGGCAAGGGTTTGAGGGATCATCCACGGTCATGTAATGAAACCAGGGCACTTTACAAAATGTTGGATGGAGTTACACTCTCAGCAGGGTGTGTAAGCTGATTCTCCATTTTCCTGGTAATCCATGAAACGAATAAAGTACACATTCTAATGACCAAGCAGAAGAAAAAGAACACCCCCTGACCCAGTGTTTCACGCCTACTTAACATGGTGGTAACATGCACTGTGCATTTCAACAGAACTACAAGAAAAGGCACTGAAGTTTTCCTCACAGACAAGATACATTATTGAGGACATTGAAATGCTCGCTCTGATTTGAGTATTATGCAATTTACACAGTGTGTACATGCTTTGAAAATAAATACTAATTTATAAACATGTATGCTTTTTGTATGTGAATTGAAAACAAACCTTTAAATAATTATTTTAAACAGAAGATATGTCTTTTGCAGTGATAGCTCATGAGGCAGCATCCAGGAACGTGGCCATAACATCTTGTCTTAATGACAATGGTATTTTCTGAAATACCCAAAGACAAAAACAAGTCTACATAGGATTATCAGCTATTCTACCTTTTTTAAGTTTTGGGGTAGATTTTATATGTAAGTTTTTGCTTTGTGTCCACACCCTCCTCATGATTGTATGGATAGTTTAATTTTAGAGAAGTTTCTCTGACATAAAATCTACAAATCATAAAATTTGAAAATTCAACCTTTTTTTTAAAAAAAGATTTATTTATTAATACATATACAGTTCTCTACCTGCAGGACAGAAGAGGACATTAGATCACATTATAGATGGTTGTGAGCCACCATGTGGTTGCTGGGAATTGAACTCAAGACCTCTGGAAGAGCAGGTGGTGCTCTTAACCTCTGAGCCATCTCTCCAGCCCCCGCAAATTCAACTTTAATCATTCTATTTTATTTACTTTTATCTTAGTGCTTTGAGACAAGATCTCTCTTATATAGTCAATCCTGGGTTTGATATTGTCTGTTTATTTGAAACAATGCCTTGGTGTACAGCCGAGGATAGCCTCAGCTTTCCTAATGTTGAGATTATAGACATGTGGCCCCTTACCTGGCTTGTACTCATCTTAAACTGTATTCAGCAACCTGATAGTACATCTACAGAGATATATCCATCACCACAGGCAACTGTTGGGTGTTTTTAACACATCAAAAAGAAATGCTAACTCCTTTCAGTTAACTACCCTCTCATTCCCTGTTGCTCAGGGCAACCAGTGGTCCACCTTATTTGTGTCTATATAGTAGACTTTCAAATATTTGAGTTATATATGAATTTGTGCTTGTTTGTGATTAGCTTCTTTCAGTTGACATATTCTCAAGGTTTACCTGTGCTGTAGTTTGTACCACTATTTCCTGGTTGAAAACATAGACTAAGGCTATTTAAAATTTCCAGTTGCAACTTATTTTTTTCTGTTTGTTTATGCAACTTCACCTATATAAATTAAACATTTACAAGTAATACATTATACATTTACTTTAAAATAACCACTTTCTATGATTATAATTTTACTATTTACTAAAGTTAAACACATAGCTGCATATTAATGAGATATATGTGAAACGGGGATGTGGGTGATAACCAGTTTCCATTCCTAGTGCAGGGAAAGAATGGCAGGTAATACCAAAATGCTACAAGACAACAAAAGTCCTACGTAATGTATCTTTTGTTAGGTTTTAAACAGTTGAAAGTATTAATGTTTTATGCAAGCATATGGTAACTTCTAAAAGAAAACTATGTCATCCGAGGCCGCTATACATGTACAAAAAAACCTTAATGTACAAATGGTGTGAAGCTCTGCTGTGTAGATGAATGCTCATGGTCAGTAGGGTGTGCGTAAGAAGTGGGCAGGGAAAAATGCAACTCATACTCTATAAATGTTTTCTGCCTAAACTAGATCGTTCTAGCCACCCCAACTTACTGCTTCTAAAAAGCCAAATTTTCTCTTAGTTTGCAGAGTCTGAATTTCCCAAAGATAAAGTAATCCCCTTCAATTTAAACAAGGCTGATGTCTTGACAGTGATTATAGATTAAGTATGCAGTTGATTGTAAGTCTTTTTAAAAATTTTTTAATGTTTATTTACTTTTGTTTTCTCAGGTATTTTTGACTGTCCTTGAACTAGCTATGTAGACTAGACTGGCCCTTGAACACATAGAGATCTGCCTGCCTCTGTGTCTAGAATGCAGAGACTAAAGGCAATGACTCTTGTAGGGAAATACTGGGTAGAGTGTGGGGTTAATCTCACTTGCAAGGAAACTTAGGAATCAGGCAGGGCATAGGAAGCTCTCATTTCTACAAACCAACAAGGTCAAACTGAAGCTCAAGTCTTTTATCTGGAGTCCTTGTGCCTTTCCTCACTCCTGCTACCCTACTTCTTACACGCCATTCCCCGCCCCCCCCAAAGCTCTTTCCCCTGCCCTCCTTGTGCAGTCAGAATAGCGTATGCTCAAACTTCCATGGTGGCATCTGGATACGGTAGCACGGAAACAGTTCTACTGAAGACGTTTGACTTGATGAGTTCCACAGAGGGTCTTTCTAATTTCCTTTATTACTACTAGTGTTCTGGTGATCATAGCACCTCAGTGTTCCACATCGTGGTCAAATTCACACACTGTTTCCATGAAACCAAAATCCAGAAGTGGGTAAGTAGAAAGGAGTTGGAGATTAAAGACCTGTTGCATAGCAGGTAGTGGGTAAAAGCAGATTGTATGGTTATTTCATTGATACCTGGATATGGGGTGGGATGCTACTGCCAAGAGATTCAGGACTTGACTCATGTATGCACAGGTCCTTCACTAAACCATTGGTTTGTTATTTCATTCATTGTCATGGCATCCTCTGCATTTCAGCACATGCTGTATTGATCGATTATAGTGTCTGTCTAGCATGATAAAAAAAAAAAATAGGCAATGTGGTACCCATGGAGTCCCCGAAACATGTATTCTCACTTAATGAAGAATTAAGATAGTCATCAGTACATGGAAGATGGGCAAGAATTAGTAAAAGTGAGTACCCGCTGCTCAGGGTCAGGATTGTACTGTGGCTCTACAAGCATCTGGTGAGGCAGCTACTGTGATCTCCATCATGTACAGGTGAGCAAGTAAGAGGAAAGTCGTTTCGCCCAAAGTCAAACATGCAGCCTATGCTGGAGGCCTCCCATGCCTCTGCTGTGAAACTATCGCCTGTGCTTGGGGCTCCAATGTGAAGCTACTGCCAAGCCAATCCTAATTCCACATCTCTTCACTGAGCGCTGCAAATGGACACCTAAAGTGAAAGCGGCCTGATCACTTTGTTTCTGGCTAAGTTATCATCCGGGCTATCAAAGTCATGAATATTCTTTGGAGAAAGAAAATCACAAAATTAAGTACCCTTTCTTTTATCCTTTGTACTTTATTTTCTTCAGTGCACATAGCAAAAACCTCGAAAAGAAAGGTGTTGGCTGGGGTGAGTTTTAGGACGTGGGGTGACCGGGTGCTTCCATCATCTTATTTTACTATCACTAAATCTAAAAATCTCAGTGTTGTTTCACTCAGGGGCATGAATCGTGTGCAGGTTTGTTCTTTGTTTCATAGGATAGTCAGATGTGACATCAGTTCAGGAATTCATGTTTGGTTTTTACTTTGCTTGAATAAAGGAAGGACATTTCTGTGCAAAAGCTCACCCAGAATGCTTGGTTGGCACAGCACCTTGCACAGGCTCCTGTGGACAGTAAAGGAGGTTGAGTTTTCTGTGCTGTCTCCTGCCTCCACCACACTAGCTGGACTGGCAGGGGAGCAGGTCCATGTCTGTGTCACTGATGGTGGCTCTCATGATGAAGAAAGCATTGAGAGAGATGCAGCTGAGGTGGAGTTAGGGAAGGCTTCAATGAGGATTGGCGCAGCAGGAAAGACTTGAAGGCTCCACTCTTCTTCCTGCCCTCTACTGTTCCGGCAGTACTGATGGCCCAACTGTGGTAGGAGCCGAGAAGGCAATAGGTGGGAAGAAAGCATTTAGGTAAGAATATCAAATGTCGTTAGCTGTCTTGTAAGAGACCGGAGTTTTCCCAACCTTTAGCCAATTAAATCCATCATTGCAGGAGGCCATTCCAGTTATCATCATTTCCTTCTGAGGAGATGAAAATTCAGGGTCAAGTGTATTTGTGTAAAGAAAGCCGTGTGGATAAAAGGGCAACACAGGTCTTCTTTTTAAAATCTTACTTTATGTCAATTTAGAACCCTGGTCAAAGAGGAGACTCAGACTTTAGAAGGGAGTGAGAGAGTGCTGAGCTCTTGAGCTCAGCTGGAGCCCTCCACTGAAGCAACGAAGTGGGATTTTGTCTGTAAATTTTGCAAACTTTTTTTCTTTCTCCCGTTTCTGAGTAACTGATTAGTTGCAGGTGCTAGGCTAGCTGCTGCAAGTGAGACAGGCACTCTGTTGTCATGCGGCTCGCCGGCAGCCGGCTGGGCACAACGACAATGAAGGAAAACAATAGCGCACTATAATGAGTCTTGTGATGATTTTTTTTATAGAGAATGAATTTAATAAATAATTATACTCAGAATTATGAAACCATGAGATAAACGAATATAATGCCTTGTGTTATTGTTTAATAAGCACGATTGCCTCCCATTTTTCTTTGAGAATTCCTTTTATTGTGGAAAATATTCAAGCTTACACAAATGTAGTCAGACTATATATGGGCCCCTTTCCCCCACAAACCTCCATCACCCAGCTCTTGACTCACCAGCCATGGTCAGCATAGCTTTGCCTTTTTCTTTTACTCTCCATTTTTCTAATAATGCTTTGGTTGCCTGTTTTTTCTTTTTGTAGATTCTGAGTATCTTATAGTGCACAGGGCTTTCCATGTGACAACAGGGCTGTGTTGAACATTGTTTTATTTCTTGTATTTATATATTTTTTATCGTGTGTGTGTGTGTGTGTGTGTGTGTGTGTGTGTATGTGTGTGTACATGTGTGTACATGCATGCCTGTGTATTTGGCTAAAAGAGACTTTTTGATTGCCCTGGAGCTGGAGTTACAGGTTGTTGTGAGCCACTTGTTCTGGGTTCTGGGAAACTAACACAGTCCTATGTAAGACTAGCAGTGTTCTCAATCACAGAGCCATTTCTTCTACCTCTCAGCACTGTTTTCCAAGTAATTTCTGTCCTTTATAGTTGGTCAGTCTGAAAGTGAAGAATGCATGAATATGACTATCTTTTGAATTGTTGAACAAAAAGATCTTAAGAGAAGTGTACTCAGTTTTGGAGTTCAAGGTTGAATCACACTGCTCATAAAGAGGGTTTCCCATACTGGCTTTTGTTTGTCTAGTGGAAAATGTATGGAGTGTAGGGTGAGGGTAAGAGAAAAGGGAATAGAAAAAAACTCTTCATTATGTGTAAGTATAGAATTCTCTCTAGATACAATTCAACTAAGTTAAGCTTAATAAGAAAACAATCACAGTTAACATTTGTGTCCATGATACACACACGTGTGTGTATGTGTGTGCATGTGTATAAAGGCAGGAGCCTCAGGCTTTTAAGGAACTAAGCTGACTTCAGAACTGGATGTACAAAATAAGCCCGCCTAACTCCCTGACGTGCTCGCAGTCTGTGCTGAGGACATTGTATCCCATGGAACTGCATCATGCTCCTACAATTCATGTCTGAAAATGAAATAGTTTTTCTCTTGTAGAGGAGCTGAGGCAGATCTTTTCTGGTCTTGATCTGATGCATTAATCCCATAGAACAAGTGAGGGCTGCTATGAGTAAGTAAGACACATGGTCCTCTACACAGTGTACTGCCGAGAGCCCCCTGTGAGATGCTGGATTACCTTACTCAAGGCAGAGCAGGAGCAACCAGGGGAAACCAGCGCAAATGGTGTTAGCCCAGGAATATCAAGGGAAGGCAGTTGTTTGCATAGGATTATAGGGCTAACATCTGAATGTGCTCTGCAAACTCATTTCCGTTCTTAAACATCTCTGTTAGAAGCTGGGGAGCAGGCAGTTTTGACCATATTCACTCACAAGTAAATGGTTTCAGGTGGACCGGTCAGTGGGGGAGCAGGGCCTAGAAATCAAGTCTTTTTATCCTATGGTGCCATTTTCAAGTAGGGCTAACTCTGTGGTGAGCACCCCAGGATTATTTGTATGAGTGGACCTGGGGAAAACTCCAAATCACCCTTTGCAGACCATGCTTTCTGGATCCTTGGAGCTATGTGGTCTTTGGGAGGGTGTTGTTGATGGGACAGTCAGTGTGGGCAAGCCTGACTCTGTCCTCCAGCACTAGAACCTCTCTGCTTCTGTTGAATCAAAGGAACTGTCTGTGGTGCTCTCCTACTGGCTCCCACCTACTAATGTCCTGTGTGGTATTACATCGGAGAAAAGCCCTGTGCTGACCTGGCACTTAGCATTCAGTAGTGAGGAGCGTGAAGTTAAAAGTGAGGCTCAGATATGAACCATGGCTTACTGTCTCACACTCATTCCTCAGCTGCCGTCTTGAAGCAGGGACAATCAGTTACAATGGGGTGATTTGGATTTTACACTTCCTAGCTTACCAGATAGTTGCCTGAGTTGATGTTTACTTTCTGCATTTAACAAAGTAAACATAAAATACTTTTTCCACTTGCAAGTTGGACAATTAAAAAATAGAATTCTAGAAGATCTGTAAGGAGGCTGCCTGCCTTCATATACCAGTTTCTCCTATGACTGTGCAACAGGCGGAACCTTCATCCTCCTGTCTCAACTTCCCCATCCATACTGTTGGGGGGGGGGGACTGATAGTGTTTCTGTAATACGGCTGTGAAAAGAACTTGCTAAGACAGCACTTGTTAAACGCTTGCAACAATACCTGATTCACAGATTTGATGTAAGAGCTGAGTTCAAAATTGTTGTCCATATTACAAGAATATACATCTTAGGTTTAACAGATAGATATGATCCTATAGGTAGATAAGATAAACTAGTTAGAGAAGGTCTTCAAAAGACTCAGAGACCTACAGAATATCTCATTTAAGGATGTCTTTATTAATTTAAAGATTCATTGACAATGAGAGACAGATTACCTCCTGGAAATACCCAGCCTACCTCAAAGAAGATGATGAGCATCAAAAAACTTCCCTATGGAGATGGCTTCAAATGTGGCAAACAAGCCACTGGAAAAAATGTCCTTGTGTCTGCCACAGACAGAATTCTGCCTAAAAATGGGCAAGCTTGGATGCAGGCAGAGTCAATGGCCAAACTCTGCTAAGAAAGGGTAAGCAAGTCCCCAGTAGTTCCTGCCTCACAAATATGTCTGTCAGATATATTGGGCCAGAAAGCTGACAATGATGCCCCAAAGTTATAGAGTCTCAGGTGGCTATTCAGACAACAAACTGTCTCTGTCGTTTTTTCATTTTGGAAGCTGCTAACCCGCACTTCTGGTTCACTCAGGTAATGAAGTTTTATTCCTTCTCAAGGCTCTGATGGGGTTGAAAACCAGATAGTTTAGTCTTACAATTAAGCTTAGTTGTTTAGGGGTTAAGATATTGTTAGGGCTAGATAGATGTTTTAAGTTGATAGAGATGATATATGATAGATATTGATTTTCATTCAGAATTTTAGACCCACTAAGATAGGAAAGATGTTTTCTGCAAGGCTGCCAAATACAATTAGCCAAAACACCTTGAAATGTAGCATTTATGTAATTCTGATTGTTTCATGGTTCTTCTTGATGTGTGTAGTTTTTTTTATTTATGTGTAATAATATAAATGGATATGCCAAAAATAAAATAAAATCTTAAAAAAATATTGTTGCTCATAACATTATCAACTCTTGGTCAACAGCAGTCCTAGGTCGTACATTATCACCTCTTGGCCAACAGCGGTCCTAGGTCGTGAAGTCGAGCGATTCTCATCCCTTGGTACATCTAGCATCTTCGCAGTGGCTGGGCAAGTTTGGATACAGAAGTACTTGCCACTGCATCATCCTTGTTGACAGTCCTCACTCTAGGAATACAACTTCTAGGTCTATAGCTTGGAAGCTACAGGCTGTACCATATGGTGTCAACACGTAATAGGTTATAGCACAAAGCAGTATGCAAGTATACTTTACAGAGTTTACACAGTAAGGAAATTTGCCACTGGCTGACTCATTTCTGAGAACACACCTCCACTTTTAGGGAGTCATGGTTGTATGTTATGTAATCACACTTATGTGTGTACAATGTTACATTGCATGTATATATTACATTATTTAAGTGGTGCCCCGTTGTGTACTTAGGTTATTTCACATTTTTCTCAACGGCTAAAAGTATTAAATACATTTTCCCAGTTTTCAAAATATTCATTTTTTTTTCCTATGATAAACTTCTTGAGTTGTAATTTCAGGCTGCATGGCACGTGCATAGTTTAACACTGTTGCTATTGTTTATATAGAAAACTTGGCAAGGCATCCAAAGTTGCTAACATCTCTGTTTGAAGAATAATTTAATTTTTTAAATATGGGGGATATGAACATTTTTGTACTCAAAAAAGCATTACTGTTATAATAAAGTGAATTTCAGTTACAAGATGGATTGGCCATCTTTATTTCAATTTTTTTTCCATTTAAAATAGGAAAATGTAGACTATTTTCTTTGTACAGATACTTGGTTTAAAAAACTTTAACCACTTTTTGTTAACAATATTTCCTACCCCAACTCTGCTTTTCTCCTAATTCTATTTGCTGCATTTACTCCATTATCCAAATTAAATATCTCTACCACTTTTGTTTTCTTTCAGCTATATTATAGTGTTACAAAGCTGAATATTTATAAAATACTACAACTAAAACATATGTAACATCTTTAACAAAACAAGAACTGTGATGGGAAAGTCAGCTTAGTATTAGAAATGATGCTTACTATACTTAAATCCCTGAGTTCAGTCCCTAGGCGCACACACACACACACACACACACACACACACACACACACACACACACGCATGTACACACAGACAGACAGACAGACAGACACACACACACACACACACACACACACACACACAATCCTGGTATAACATTAGAAATTAAGTGGAGTTTATCTAGAAAAGAAGTAATGTGCATTTCATATTTTTGTCCTAGACCTGAAGTAATAAGATTTAAGCTTATATTTAATCAAAGTGTGTGCTTTTGATATGCTGACTGATATTTCCTGGTCTCTCCGTCACTTTGGCTCACCTCTCTATTGCTTTAGCTGAGAATGAATGATGAGACTCATAGTGTTAAGTCACTATTTGTATATAGACTTACTGAGCTACACACTCAGTCTTCCTGTTTAGTTTTTTGGGTTAATATCAGATAGTATTTCTTTTCTCTGAATGTATCTATCTATGATGATTAAGAATAGAGGCCAGAGGCTTCTTTGAGGACTAGTCTTTAAGTACTGTTCCTGCATATAGACCTGACGACCTGCACTTTATGATAATGGAAGTAAAACATTACATGCATCGAATCTTCTCATGCATATAACCTCTTTTTCTACTCCATTTATTTGATAATTGTTTCATCATTTGAGATTCAATTTGTAATAGCAATGAACGCTCTTTAATATTTTTCTAATAAGGATTAGTTGGAGAGGTTAATATGGTCAGAAATTTAAAGAAGCCCAGAGTCATCTTAATGAGTGTCAGGTAATTAACCTACATGAATAGATTAAAGAAATCGTGCAGGCACGCTGATGGGTTTTCCTTTCAAGTTCAAATTTAGAACATCATCTTTGCAGTGGTTAGGTCTTGCACATTAGATGATGATTGCTATATTGTTTCTTAATATATAAAAGGCTTAATTGTGGAACCCTTATTAGAATTCCTCATCAAATTTGATTAATGGAAGAATGATTATGATGTGTGATATGAATTTTGAATTCTTAGTTGTAAATTATATATTTAAGATAAATAGACTCCCCCAAATGGATTTGTTTGTGAATTAATCATCAGTGATTAAATATATAGGTCTCTTGTTACAAGAAGAAATCATAATGTCAAATTTCAGCATTCATGAACTACTTAAATAAGGCCGGAGAAAATAGAATGGATGACACTAGGAATCACGACCTTAGGGACTGCTATTGTTCAAACCTAGATGCAAATCCATCAATGTCGGTGGTCACTGTAAGACTAAAAGGCACGATCTATAAGTAATCCCGAGAGGCAAAATTTCATTGAATTATTCAAACATCTGAGTTTATCTTTTCCTAGAGGAATTCTAGAAACTTGGAGACATTCCTTCTTATTTACGTATTTGCTGCAGTGAAGTCAGTGTGGCCATTGGTCTGCCTTCCTGGACTTGGTGTGCAGTCATTTGGTGCATCCTTTGCAATAGTGGAAGTTTTAGACCTGGAACAGCTCAAACCTACGGTCTTCTGGTTTGATTGCCTCACTGAAGGGAAAGTGGCATCATTTTCAAGAATGAGACTGAAGCTGGATTTGTACCCAGATCTGCCATTTGGTATTGGCTCTCTGTCAAGTACTTGTTTTGTGCCATGATATCACAAGCAAGCCCTTTTCACATGCACTTACTAAATAAGATATTTGTGGAAACACATAACCCTGATATGTCACATAAATATCAGCTTCTTCTTGATGCTTTCTATGTGAAATTTCCTTTACTGCTAGAGAAGTCTCATTGAAGCTGGCGAGCATGTTTTACTTGACTGCGACTGTCAGTATTAAAATTTCCCCTTTTATTGGGCTTCTGTCTTAGTCACTGTTCTATTTCTGTGAAAAGGCACCATGACCAAGGCAACCTATAAAAAAAAAGTGTTTATTTGGAGGCTTACTTACAGTGTCTGAGGGTGAGTCCATGACCATCATGGAGGCAGGTGGGCAGGCATGGTGCAGCAGCAGTAGGTAAGAGCTCATATCATGATCTATAAAATGGAAGCAGAGGGAGGGAGGGAAGGAGGGACGGAGGGAGGAAGAGAGAGAGAGGGACAGGGAGGAGACAGAGAGGGAGAGGGAGAGCGCCAGTGAGGAGACTGGGCCTGCCATGGGCTTTTGAAGCCTCGAAGCCCACACTTAGTGACACACCTTCTCCAATGAGACCACACCTCTTAATCCTTCCTAAACAGTTCCACCAACTGGGGACCAAACATTCAAGAATATGAGCCTATGGGGGCCATCCTCACTCAAAGCACCTCAGTACTCAAGGAGCTTTTTCAATAACAGCAAAAAGAAGCATGTTGGAAATCTGACTGGTACTGAGTTCAAGGGAAAGAGGAGTGTTAGTGCTAGCCCCACACAGCCTTCCAAGTCTATGGTTAATCACAGTGCCAAGCTAGGTTAGGTCAGAATGTGTGCTGTGATGCGCATTATGGCTTCTGCCTTGTTCTGTTGCCACATTGATGACCTCTCATCAATGGAAACACCCAGTTATAAAAGAGACTACGCCAGTGAATTATGGACTCTTCCAGTATGACAAGCTTTATGCTGATTGGTGGTGGTGGTGGTGGTGGTGGTGGTGGGGAATCAAATGTGTGTAACCTACCAACAACACTTATCTCTCTTGCTATCTTCAGAAGACGGCACATTACACACAATGGTTGATGTTCTAACTGATGTCCTGTCATTTAGAGTAAAAAAAAAAAAAAAAAAGATTCAATAAAAAACTACTTCAGTAGATGTTAGCATTGTCATTGCTAAAGATAGTTATTTCCTAGCAGATACTCAATAAATCTTTTTTGTTTGTTTTTTTGTTTGTTTGTTTGTTTTGTTGTTGTTTTTTGTTTTTGAGACAAGGGCTTCTCTTGTAGAACTGGCTGTCCTGGACTCGTTTTGTAGCCCAGGCTGCTCTTAAACTCACAGAGATTTGCCTATCTCTGCCTCCCTAGTGCTAAGATTACAGGGGTGTGCCACTATGCCCAGCTTCAATAAATGTTTTTAATCAAGCTCTAGAATCAGGATAATTGAATAAATTTAGATTATGTTGGTTGCCAGGTGTATTTACCAACCTAAAGATAATTCATTTGTTCCCCTATTTATTTTTTAAAGTAATATATGAAAGTTCCTGTTCAGTATAGGAACGAGAAAGTACATATGGAATAATCCTCTAAGTCAGAAAAGTTAAAAATACTATATCCTTATCACATACCCTGAGGCAACTCATTTACTTTTCTTTTATGCCTTTCTGACTTCTATTTTATTAAATTTGCAGTCTGTCAACATCCTGGAGAATTTTCTTAATTTTTCTAGATTGACTTTCTGATAGCATGCTCTATATTAAAGACTATATTTTAGCTGTGGTTGAAGTATTTTGTAGGTTGTCAGTCATTTACCAGTATCAATTCAGAAACCATCTTAAAACCTAGCTCCTTGCTCAGTGTTTGTCAGTTTCTCAGTTGGGGCAAGATAACTGCTAGGAAGGAAGCTGAAGACTCAGAGGGAATTGTTTGTCTCCCTGAAGACTCTGTGGGGCCAATAATGAAAACATAGCAAATTTACTATACCAATTTCAGCATGATTCTTCTTAAATTAGGGCATAGGACATTTTTCATATCTTCATAAGCATGTTAGGAAAAAGAATCTTCTTGCCCGTCAACTACATCCTCATGAAAAGCTACATTTTGCACACTGCACTTGGCTCACTCTGGCCACAAGTGGCATTTGGCAGAGGGGATGAGAAGGCCAGCAAAAGCACCTGCACCATCCCATAAACCTGATGGCACTGTGGGGAGAAGTCCACAAAGTGCTTCAGACATTCACTTTAGGAAAGGATTTGTGTCTTTGGAGGGTGGTCTCCCTGACACTAGCTTATGCAAGGCTGATTGATTCAGTGTGTTCTTTGTTGAATCCTTTGGGAATTTCCTCTTATGGATCCCCCTATCAACGGGCTCATACTAGGCAGCCAACTGCTTGCTCCAGCAGCTGATGCTCAGGCTGAGGAGACAACCATTGAGATGACGATGTCTATCAGTAATGACTTCATCTTCTACTCTCTGAATGTTAACTGTGTTCTGAAAGCATGCTTCTAGAGGGAAAGGACCAGCTCTCCTGTGTCTTTGATGACCTGAGTGTTTGCCTTCCCCACAGAGAACTGAACAGTGGGCCTGAGATTACTAACATGCTTTAGATTCTGTACTGTGATTTTGTTTTTGTACTAGAATAAAATTTTATTGGTAGCTCAGTAACAGAATATAGAACTGGCAAATGTCCTATCATGCAAGTTAAGCTTTTAAATAATTGCCAATATATATGTTGAAGGAAGAAATATGCATCTGAATATGTATATTCAACAGTTTCCCTAAAACAGTCTGAGATTTTAAAAAATTCAGTACATATTTAAACTAATTTGTGGCCAAAATGATGTATATATGCAAGTCATTTCCAATCTCTTTAAAAAAAAAAAAAAAGAATTCTATTTCAGGCCTGTCTTTCTTATGTAGTGACAAGATTATCTCTGTTTTAGAGAATCAAGCCAAAACATTTCCTTTTCTATTCTCTCTGAGTGCCTCTTTTCAAAGGCTTTTGGCATCTTTTCTACTCATAAACAGTAAAGGTTCATGTACCTGTAAACCAGTGGCTTCTGAACCTAGTTGCCCATTAAAACCTTCCTAGCGCTCTTCCCAATGACTAGGTTGGTATGGGGCTAAAAAACCTCTGCAACTTTAAGGAGCAACTCAGGTGGTCTTGGTCCTCACCATGCATGGTCCTTGGTTGGTGCATCAGTCTCTGCATGACCTACCCCCTCCTCTCGCCCAGATTTGTTGGCTCCACTGGTCTCCTTGTGGAGCTCCTGTCCCCTCCAAGTCCTTCTAACCCCCAACTCTTCCATAAGATTCCCTGTGCTCCACCCCAAAGTCTGCCTGTGAGTCTCAGCATCTGCTTTGATCCCCTGCTGCGTGGAGTCTTTCACAGGACCTCTATGGTAGGCTCCCTTCCTGTTCAATTGCTTCCAGGGCCTATTCCTCCTGCCCTTCTGAATGAGAATTAATCATCCTCTCTATGGCCCTCCTTGTTAGTTAGCTTCTTAAGGTCTGTGTATTATAGTGTGATCATCCTGTACTATGTGGCTAATACAGACACCTTGCTCAGATGTAGTCGTAGGCAGCACAGTTTCCTTGTGGGTCCCATAATATAGGGAGTAGGGGCTGCCTCTGAGATGGACTCTGGTGCCCACTAATTGATCACTTCCCTCTGGCAGGGCAGCCTTGCCAGGCCACAGAGGAAGTTTTTGCAGACAGTCCAGATGAGACCTTATAGGCTGGGGTCACATGATAGGGGAGGAGGGCTCCCCTTTTCTGAGGCCTGAGGGAGGGGGGATGAGGGAGGGAGGGTGAGTCTGGCAGGAGACAAGGGAGGGGGTGCTACAATTGGCATGTAAAATGAATAAATTAAAAATATAAAAAGGCAAAATAAATAACAATTAAAAAATAAAAGCTCTTCAGGCTGTTTTGTCGGCAGCCAGAGAACAGAGCAAAGGGAGAGTAGGAGACAGATGACAGTCTAAGTTTTCTAGATGCTACTTGTATTTTGGTAAGCTACCCCTTTTGGTTGCTTTATTGTTGGGGTGTGAGTGGGAGTCACAAAGATCGATTGCAAAGTAGTATTTGGTCATTTGTATTCAGACTTGCATAGCCCTTGATGCTAGCTGATGCTGATGAGACAGCTGTCGAGTGAGTGAGTTCATCATTTAAAAACATGATTTCATAGTTCTGACTTTTCAGATGATTCAGTGCCTCTCAACCTTTTATGTAAGAAACACATGGGAGACAGGACTTGCTAAGCCTGGTGGTGTTGGACCCCTTTGCACAGATTCCCGTTCATTTAGGAGGAAGTGGAGACCTTAATGTGGAAATGATTTTGATACAGTTGGGTGATCTTCAGAGGTCTTCTAATAAACATGCTGTTTCACTTGCCTGTTCTAGCATAGTAAACAAATGATCGACTTAATGGATTTACTTTTCTATATATCTTCAGATCGTGGGTAAGGAACTTGGCAGAGCTGGACTGTGATGCTCTTCTAACCCTGCCCTGTCAGCTAGGGCCTTTTGATAGGAGCTCTTCTGTAGCATCTAAGATTAATTCATTCAAATGCTTGGCATTTTGATTGTGAAGGCTGGAAAGTGGACTCAGCTAGGGACCCATGTTAGGATAAAATTGGCAAAGCCCCTTCCCATGACATTTATTGTGTCATTTACATGGTGACTCTGGGTTCCTTCTTACGATCTAGAGTCAGAAGCCTTGAACATTGCTTCTGCAATGATTGCTGGTAAAGGATGTTTGAAATACAGCCTTGATGCAAGCAGAGGGGGAGTTAATGGTGAGGAGAATAGAAAAGAACTCCTACTCACTGAAGGCAGAAGGCATGCTGCTATAACCATAAGTTTCTGAATGATTGGTTCATAGGTTGGATATCCTGGTACAGAAGCTCACTATCATTAGCTTGATTGCTTTCAATGTTCTCTGAAATTGTATCTGCCTACGTACCAAGCTCCTTTTCCTTGACCCATCTTTTTGAGGTGCTGAGTGTTGACTGTGGAACTCTTCCCTAAAAGTACAGATGGGACTGGCCCATCACCTATCGCAGAAGACTTTTATTGCCATAGAGTTGTGTGTGGGCAGATATGGCACTGTGAGTATCGCCTGTGGTAGTTTGAATGTGAGTGGCCCCTATAGGTGCGTGTGTTTGTATGTTTGGTCCCTAGTTGATAAACCATTTACGAAGGGTTGGAAGGTGTGGCTTTGTTGGAAGAGGTGTGTTAATGAGGGTGGACTTTGAGTTTTCATACTAGACCCAATCCCCATGTTCTGTTTCTGTCTTGTGGATCAGCATGTAAGCTCTCAGCTACTGCTCCATTTTCATTTCTGCCTTCCTGATAGCCTGCTCCCTGCCATAACTAGATCATGGACTCACTCTTCAAGCTCTAAGCAAGCCCTCAATGAAATGCTTTCACTTATAAGTTGCCTTGGTCATGGTGTCTTGTGGGCTTCGACCTTTTCCAAGCCTTTTTCAATGCTTATACATCCCTTACAACCCACCTACCCTAGATAGGAGAAAAAAGAGGTTAATGGGAATAGGAGAAGTAGACCTTTTTGGACTCAGTTATGGGGAGCAATTCCTCTGGCACAGCTGGCAGGATTTCAGCAGACCAGCAATTCAACCAAAGTTGCCGCTAGAACCTGGAATAGCAGCCAGAACCCAGGACCCCGAAATATTCTCTGGAGCAGTTCTCTCTAGGATTGTCTTGAAGTGGAGAGATGAACAGCCAAATGATACCAAGACCCCAAAAGCCCCACCTCCTGTTTTGGGCTCATATATACATCCCCTCTCAGAGTCTGTAGTAAGATGTGTTTCAGTTGGCAAAACCAAGCCCCCGCATGAGGTGGTTCCTCGTCTAGTGGATAAACAGCATCTGTTCCCTCACAAATCCATTCCCCATCCCACACTTGGGGTCAAAACAAAAACAGGTTTACATGCACTACAGTGTTTCCTCACAGCAATGAGACAGTAACTAAAACTCCCCTGCATGCTCTGAAGAGAGACCACTAGGGTTCAAGCCTTGGTAGGTGTTACTTTGCTCTATCATGGCCTTAGGGAGTGTGCACTCTCCATACCTTTTGCCATATGTAAATGAGGATTATCTACTTCAGTGAGTGGTTATGAGAATTAAGTATATAATATACAAACAAGGTTCCTAGAATATGCTGCAACATTGGCGGTAGTTATTGTTGTTTTGTGGTATGCTGTGGCTTTCACAGCCCATCAAGCCTGTTGTGCCTCAAAATTCCAGTCTCATTTTCCATGGTTGGTCTTGTACTCAGGCTGCAGCTTCACTCTGCCCTCTCCCATGTTGTCTGTGTGTTTATGTCATTTCCTTTATTCAAACTGGTGCCTCTCTGTGCAAACAGACTTCTCTCCCTGTCTCTTTAGAAAGTGCTGTTATCACAAAGTATGTTAGAGGAGTCTGAATGTGGGGAAATTGGAATATTGTTCTGTATTCACTATACAAGTCCAAATTTTGTCCCTCAAAATCTTATATATATAAAAATTTCCAGGGCAATAGTTTGTATCTGCCTTTGAGTTCCCCACTCATATAGCACAGCATAGTACTCACATATTGATGCTTTAATTAGTCATAGTACAGGGCTAGCAAGGCTAGGTTATATTGTATAAACAAGCAATCTGCAAACCTCAGTGTATCCTGCAGCAACTCCTTTCTCAGCTGTGCTGTGAATTCATGGTGAGTTAGTAAGAGAAGCTGCTTGCTTGATCACAGGGGCCAGTGGCTAGTGATGCCTCCATCTAAAATCCTGCTTTCACATTATAGATTCAGAGGAAAGTACCAGGAACACATACATGGGCTGCTAGCCATGCACATAGAGGCCCATGTTACGTTTACTCACACACCATTGGCCAGATAGATAAATCGTCACACTTAAATTTGTACAGTGAAAAATATGATCCTACCATGTGACCAGCCACATAGAATCAACTATTTGTAAACATCTTCCAGTGGCTACTGCAGATGACTCTCAGGTCTCATTAACTACTCCCATAAGATGCGTTTCTGTTAATATGTCCACATTGCTATGAAGGTTGCACCTGTGGGTACCTCATTAAGTTGTAACATTCTATTCAGCTGAGACTATAGATCCTCTTTTTATGGCCCATTTGGAGGCATGGCTGTTCAACTAGAGGAAATCAAGTCATATCATGCAATGAGCAATCACATCTGTGTGTGTGTGTGTGTGTGTGTGTGTGTGTGTGTGTGTGTGTGTGT
>OU015743.1:44278757-44322788 GCA_907169655.1 Acomys percivali | reverse complement strand
GTGTGTGTGTGTGTGTGTGTGTGTGTGTGTGTGTGTGTGTGTGTGTGGTTTTATTTTTAGAAATAGTAATGCTTTCAAATTTCTCATCGTTTCATGTTTGTAATCATATAAAAAGACATTATTTTTGTGTCAACACTCTCCCATTTGTGTTATGCACTAAAGTAAATGCTGGGAAGTAATACATATGAAGAAATGCTACCCTAGAGCTAATATGCAGTGATTGTAAAATAGCCTGAGTGTGGTCACTATGCTTCAGATTTGACCAAACCAAGCTTGTTGAATAATTTAAAGTGATAGTGATCTTAGCCAAGTTGGAAGCTACCCAATATGCATATGATAATCTTCAATGTCTGAAAATTTAAGACAGTCAACAAAAGGAAACACATCCTATATATGAAAGATTTAGCTTACTTAGCATAAGAACTGGGGAGAACTTTGTTTTATGGAGTAATCTGTATTCAGGACCATAACAGATGTATGGTTTTGTGAGTTCTAAGAAATGAAGTACAGACATCTGTGATGGTTTGAATGAAAATAGCCCCCAAAGGCTCATAGGGAGTGGTACTATTAGGCGGTGTGGCCTTGTTAGAGGAAGTGTGTCATTGGGAGTGGCTATTGAGGTTTCAAATGTTCAAGCTTGGCCCAGTGTCACTCTCTCTTTCTGCAGCCTACCAATCCAGCTGTAGAACTCTCAGCTACCTTTCCATCACCATGACTGCCTGTATGCTAACATGTTTTCCACCATGACAATAATGTACTAAATGTATGAACTGTAAGCGAGCCATGTTTTCCTTTATAAATGTTGTGTTGGTCATGGTGTCTCTTCATAGCAATAAAACTCTAAGAGAACATCTATGGATATATAGGAGATATGGGCTAGTATGGGAGAGAATAAATGTCATAGATGCATGGTAAATAGAAGGTGCATGATCATTAGTGATGGAATATATTAGCAAAGTTGGGGCTTCCGCTAACTTTCTTATGCTGGCAACATGTGTGCATGGTGGGGTAAGGGGCACATGCATGCCATGGTACACATGTGGAGGTCAGAGAACAACTCTATAAAGTCAGTTCTCTCCTTCCACTTTCACCTGGGTTCTTAGTAAATAGCTTTTAAGCAAGTCCTGTAGCCATAGAGCCATCTCCCAGGCCTCTGATATATTTAACTGGATCTTGCAAAGGGTGGATAGCAGTGCATACTTGATGTTTTTGCCACTTTTCTATAATGTGAAGGAAATATGTGAAGGTTAAGAATGGTCAGCAAGGTGTAAATAAATCCAGCTGTATAGTGGGAACAAAGATTTTGGGGAGTCAAGTAGCCAATGAAGGCTAGTGGATGGTCCTAACTCTCCAGGGAGCTGTGGTTAGAATGCAGCCTGCATTCCTAACAGAAGCTTCTTTGAAGAGATTGGAGATGGGCTCTTTCTGAAACATGCAGAGGGCTCCATTCCGTGGCCAGTTTAGGGTAGTGGCTACAGATGACTGGAAGGCTCAACCAATGAATGCTAATGACCGTGACAATTGTTGAAGGATTTGGGCTCTTTTGGCAAGGTTGACATTTTGAAACCATCTGTGTAGAACACTGCACATGTCTACCCTATGTGTTGTATTTAATTTGTTTGTGGGACCATTGCTTCAGAATCCTGGTAGAGAAAGCAAGTGGATGTATACAACATACCTTATACCAGCAATAGTTTCTTCATAAATGGCCATGGTGATGAGGGGAGAGGCATCAATTGTTTGTTTTTAGTCTTAGGCAGCAGCACATGCTTGTGGATTCTAGCAATATTTGCTCTAATTCAACACTAAATATTGTAAGGGGCAAGGAGAGTTCATAGCAAAGCATATTTGCTTGGGAAAAAGGTTTCCATGGCTCTCCACTATCTGTTGTATGTTTGTTTGTATCTTTTAAAACTTTCACACTGGCTTTTTTCCCAGGAAAGAGATATCTGTTCTTTCCTAGTCTTCTCTCCTTGCTGTGTGGGGGCGGCTGAGCATCTCCACTGGAAGGGGGCACAGTCTAAAGCCAAGTGCAATGATTCTGAATTGCCTGAGTCCTCCTCGGTGAGGGCTGTGGCTCTGCAAGGAGACAGAGTCAGGGTACAATATGCCCTAAGAGCTTGAACTAGGTGGGTGGTAACACAAATAATTCACTGGCCTTGGAGACCTTTTGGGAATGTTGGTCACATCCAATGGTAAGAATCTGAATTAGCCAGGACATAGTGTTTCCCATTGGTCTCTGGGGAATTTATTCCAGAGCTCCCTTAGGATACACAAATCTGTGGATGTTCAGATCCTTTGTAAACAGCGGGGTAGTATGTGCATGGGACTTATGCCCTGAAGTATACTGAAAATCATCTTGGTTACTTCTTTTCCTGAATACTGTGTAGTCATAGCTCGTTGTGTCATTTAGGACATAATCACAAGAAGAAGGCCCATCTGTATTCAGTCCAACACACATTTATATTTACTTGAGTGTTTTTGATCTGTTCTTGGCTGAATCCATGGAAATTAAACTCATGGATTCGAAGGGTGACTTGGCTCACAGGAGAACTGGGTTTGCTAACTGTGGAGGGGTCAGGGGTCTCTGCTTCTTCCTGCTGCTTCCCCCTGCATAAGTGTGTGGTACTGCAAAAGTTGGGAAGAACAAAAGGGCCTCAAATATTTTCTGATAATTTCATATACATATATAACATATTTAGATCGTATTCACTCCCTTTACTTTCTCTATCCCTTCCCACTTTTGCTAACCACCTTCTGCCAAGCTAGTCTTCTCCCATCTTTGTGTGTGTGTGTGTGTGTGTGTGTGTGTGTGTGTGTGTGTGTGTGTCTGGGAGGTTATATAGATGTTCTATTCAGGGCTGAGCACTCAATAGTCATTTGTTTTCAGTGCTTTGACCAGTTTGAAAACCAGAGTTAAAAATGAATGAATGTATGGATTACATATGTCTTCTACCACCCAAGCTTTGTCTCATCCCAAATCATTAGTGATTATAAGTTTTTTTTTTTGTTTTGTTTTTTTGAGGACAGGGTTTCTCTGTGTAGCCTTGGCTGTTCTGGACTTGCTTTGTAAACTGGGCTGGCCTTGAACTCACAGCAATCCACCTGCCTCTGCTTCCCAGAATGCTTGGATTACAGGCATGTACCACCATGCCCAGCAGTGATTACAATTTTATTATAATACACACACACACACACACACACACACACACACACACACCCTATATATACTACAAATAGATATGTATGTGTATAAATACACAAACATGTATATTATATACTAAACTTTTTGTTAAATAAATCCTTTACATGGGACATGGCATCTTTTTTTTTTAAGATTCAAAAAAATATTTTCTGTATATGAGTGCTCTATCTGCCTGCATGCCAGAAGAGGGCATCAGATCCTAGTATAGATGGTTGTGAGGCACCATGTGGTTTCTGGGAATTGAACCCAGGACCTTCCAAAGAGCAGTGATCTTAACTGCTGAGCTATCTTTCCAGCCCAGGAACATGGCATCTTGGAAGGATTAAACAGTCACATATTGAAGGATTTTCCAACTGGGCCTTTTTGTTTGACAAGGCAGTTTTCAGCAGTGAGTGGTCAACTAGTTTGTTGGCTTAGTTCTATTTCTTGCTCTTGCAAAGCCTCCTGATATCTCAGTCTGCTTTGCTGCAGAATTCTCTCCAGGGGAATACCCTCTAGGGGAACACCCAGCTATTGCTGCCTACCACCCCCCCCCATTTGTGTAGCAGCATTCCTGTCTTGTAAAATTTAGTTCATAGATGCTTGAAAAAGTTTAAGCGTTTAAAGACTTCAAAGATATTTTTACAAATTATTCTTTACATTTTTTTTTTTCCGAGACAGGGTTTCTCTGTGTAGCCTTAGCTGTCCGGGACTTGCTTTGTAGACCAGGCTGACATTATTATTATTTTTTAAAACCCAGATTTTCCTCTCCCGCAAAGTGCCTCCTCATTGCCATTTGTCTAGCTGCAGTCAGTGGGTAGGTAGAACAACACCTCGTTGGCGGAATGATTCTGTCACGGGGCAGGGAGGCCAGCAGCAAGAGTGCTCTTGATCATGCTTGGATGTTTTGTAAAAACAAAATGAAATTTTCACATTGGTTCCAGTCCTGCTAAAGCAATGGTTAGCTCAGCAGGAACCCAAATGCAAGAGGTTAAAGGGAGGGGATGGGATTTCACTCCTGGGGTCAGGTGAGCAGTAGGTAGTGTCATTCCTGTGCTTGCAGCTCTCCCATGCAACCGATTTCTAAACATCCTATTAAGACTTGCGACTTAGTTCAGACATTCTGAACCCTGTTTGAGAAAGTGGGAGTCCTTGTTGTGAACAGTGCTGTGCAGAGCAGCAGTCTAGGATGGCCACCTTTCCTGTTGCTCTCACTTTTAATGCAGCATTCCATTCTCTATCAGCTTAGTTTAAATGTTACTTCAGAAGGCCAAGGTTTAATAATTAAAAAATAAGATGCCGGGCAACAGATATTAGATGGAGAAGATTATTAAATGAGCACGGGGAGAGAAGGAAAAGGGGGTTATCCCAGAGAGACAGAGACAGAGAAAGAGGAAGAGAGAGGGGTGAGAGAGAGCCACACCTAGTGGAGGGTAGGCTATGACATCACAGGTAGGCAGACTGGGGCAGAATCCCAACACAAGATCATTTGGAGAGTGTCTTATGACATGTAAATGAACAGTTTGAAGTGTTTTAAAGTTGTATTTATAGCTGGACTTTTACTACTATGTGGGTTCTTCTTTTCCTCACCCTTTATCCCCTCCCCAGGTTTCTCTCGCTATTACTAGATGGGAGAGAAAGGATAGAAGGAGGGAGAGAGGGAGGGAGGGAGGGAGGGAGGGAGGGAGGGAGGGAGAGAGACAGAGAGACAGAGAGACAGAGACAGACAAAGAGACAGAGAGACAGATAAAGAGACACACACACATACACACACACACACACACACACACACACACACACACACAGAGAGAGAGAGAGAGAGAGAGAGAGCGCACATAAACTCTGAATCTAACCTCTTCTTGTTGCATCTACTAACAAACTGCAATCCCCACCGTGACCAATAGCCACTGACTCCATGTATTAGGTCTGTAGCATTTATATACCTTCTGAAAAATTCCCAGAATTCCAAACATCACACAATCACATAAACTATCTGTAGCTAGCAGAACCATGCGTAAATCATAGTCCGCTGCTTCAAAGCAGCCCTATATCCCCATGTCCGGGATTAAAACAAACACATATTCTTAAAATATTTCTGTGTTTTTAAAGAAACCAAAATTCCGAAACCCTCTCTTCATTGCACTTGTAATGTTTCTCCCCTCTAGATTTCTAGCCTGGCTAGGATTATATGTATATATTTATCAAAAAAAGAAGAGGAAGAAAATATTGTTAATATATAATTTTTTTTGAGACAGGGTTTCTCTGTGTAACCTTGGCTGTACTGAAGCTCACTCTGTAGACCAGGCTGGTCTCTAACTCAGAGTGCCACCTGCCTCTGCCTCCTTGAGTGCTGGGGCTAAAGGTGTGCGCCACCACTGCTCGGCTTGTTAATATATAATTAATGATTAAGTAGAGTAATGTCTATAATTATTTTAAAATATGCTGCTGAAAGCACAGATAGTAAGAAATTCCTTCATTTGTGCAGTTGTTTGTGCCATTTGTGATTATTCTTTTTTTTTTTTTTTTTGGTTTTTTTGAGACAAGGTTTCTCTGTGTAGCCTTGGCTGTCCTAGACTCGCTTTGTAGACCAGGCTGGCCTTGAACTCACAGTGATCCACCTGCCTCTGCCTCCCGAGTGCTGGGATTAAAGGCGTGTGCCACCACGCCCGGCTGCTGTGATTATTCTTGAAATGCGAGGTCTTCTACCCTGTCTTTACTTTCAGGAGAATGTATAGAGAAGCTGCCCCTGTTAGATATGGGAGGCAAGCAGTTAGTGAGAAGCTGTGTTGCTCATCTGTAGGGAAGTGCAAACTATCTGTGGCAGGTGTTTGCTTTTATGAGGTAGACTATGCATCTGTGAATACTCATTTTGTGATTTGACATCATTTTATTCTTTCTTACTTTGAAACAATGAAGCATAACATATAACATATACGTTATGCTCTTAAACAATGGAGCATGACACATAACATAAACACCATGCTCTTCAACAGTGGAGCATGACACATAACATAAACACCATGCTCTTAAACAGTAGATCATGACACATAACATATACGCTTTGCTCTTAAACAGCTGTGAGCAACTCCATGCTGCTTTCTTCCTCCTTAGAGATAACCGCCTCCAATCTCCTTAACTGTTTGCTCTCATTTATAAGCAACCTTCTTGACTGCATTCTATATTGTTTAGTGAAAAAACTTAGGGATTTTGGCTTGATATATTGTAAATAAGAATTTAGTTTCTTTTTATTCCTTTCTCCCAGTTCACACTTCCAGCCCCTCTCCCCAGTTTCTCTGCTTAAAGAATTAACATTTTGAGATGTCAACATTTATGCTAGTTTGATGGTAAATACTTTGCAAATCCAAGTTACAAAATAAACTCCTTTTAAATTGTTTTCTGGTTGTAACAAAACTTTGTTCTGTTATTCCTATTCTGTGCTTCTATAATGTGCCTACAAATGCATTTCAAACAGATCTGGTTGTTTAATGTGAAAGAAAAGACTCTTTGACTATAGATTTCTGGCATTTATGTCCCAAGATGTCAGTCTTTTCACTCACACCTGAGTCATAGCATCTGAATAGATAGATGGAAGGTTTTCAGAAGTTCAAAGGCAGTGTCTTCCTGGGTTCCATTCTCAGTGGTGTTGAAGAGGTCCTCGTCACCTCCCGTCTCCTCCAGCCTCCCATGTTTTCCTCAGTCACCTGGAGTTCCATAATGTGTGGGGATTATTAAGTCTTTTTACAATACTGTGCAGCTTGGACCTTTATTGGAGCTTTGAGTGTGTAGACCTAAGTTGCAGCCTGTAGAGATATTCTTTCGTTACCCACCTCAACTCAGTCTGTGCAGTTCCCAAGCTGGCCTTTTGTTAATTATCCCAAGTTATATGTTAGGCCTTCTGGAATTCTCTTCTATTTTTTCTTCATCTTTCCCTCACTTATTTCCTCTTCCTTTGCCACTTTGTTCTAATATTCTGTGAGATAGCTTCATGTTTATCCTCGTTGTTCATTGACTTTTATCTGTTCCATCATTTTTTAGTGTCTAAGTTCTCCGTTACCTCTCAGGAGTTTCCTTATTTTAAGCACTAGGCTCACTTTCAGGTTGGGATACTATCTCATTTTTCTGAGACTATTTGTTAAAAGTTTTTGTGATGCTTTCCTCTGTTATTGGTACTGTTTGCCCACAGGACTGCTTATTTTTCAGTATATGTCAGTCTCTGAAATATCTGGTGAACTGAGCTTGTAGCTATTTCAGTGGATCATCATTGTCTGGTCCAACAGACTGGCCATGGCTCTCCCTTAGGGTCCTTCCCCCTTTCATTCACTCTGCTGCAGTGTATATTTTCCTTTAAGTGTAGGCAGGAAATCTTGCCTACATAGATGTATGGCAGTCATTAAAAATGAGCAGACTATTTTTTTTTTTTCGAGACAGGGTTTCTCTGTGTAGCCTTGGCTGTCCTGGACTTGCTTTATAAACCAGGCTGGCCTCGAACTCAGAACGGTCCACCTGCCTCTACCTCCCAAGTGCTGGGATTAAAGGCATGCACCACGATGCCCGGCTCTGAGCAGACTATTTTAATAGAAAGTTTCAACATTTTTGCTACTATACCCAAATGTAACAGGTGGTACTTTCTTATGTTTGGTCGAGGAGTAGAAAGCACAATCCAATCTAACAACTTCTCATATTCTACTGTACTGAAGCCCACAACTCTTTAATCCTTTTGAAGTGGATTTTTTTCCCTGTACATGGTATTATAACACATTGTAACATACACTGGCCAATTTGAAGATGCTGGTTGACTGTGAAAGTGTTGATGTATCTTAGGGACTATCAAAATATCACTTTTACTTATGTCATCATCAACCTTACCAGAAAAACTCTTGAAGAATGTGAAAGTGTCATGCTCATGACAGATGATGTAGCTCGTACAAACCGTAACTTTTGCATAAAAGTGAGAATCTATCAGTAACAATAAGCACTCAGTTGTCATTCTTGAAGTGGCAGGATCACCGCGCACTCACTGTCTTAGATACCCAAGTCTGCATAATGATGGCTTGTCTGTCAGTCAATATTTGAAGTAGAAATGGTTACAAAAAAGCTGCTGGATCAGTTTGCCAGTCAAATAATAGTATGCATCTTTTGCTGAGGATAACTGTCTTTGTCTGTATAAGAAATATTTTGTATGTAAACCTAACTTCATCACACAGAGTATTAAAAAGATATGCAATCAAACACTGAGATTTAGAAAAGCTAACCATTTTTGTCAAGATCATTAAGTAAAGCCACAGTTATATATTAGAAAAAGCCATTCTTAAAATTTAATTCTATTTGGATTATAGACTTAAATGTAAATGCTGTGCTGTAAAACTTCTAGGCAGAAAGCCTAGATGATTTTTGGCATGCCAGAGATGTTTTTAGATATACCATCAATGACATGTACCATCAAAGAAATATTTCACAACCTAGCCTTCATTTGTTTCATTGTACTTTTGTTAAGTTTACTTTAGCTTTTGAGATACAGTCTCATGTAGTGTAGGCTATACTTTAATTGTCATGTAGCTGACACTAGCCTTGAACTCTTGACTCTACCTCCTAAATCCTGGGATTACATATACATACCAATTTGACTACCTCTCAGATTTTATTAAAGTTAAAAGTTCTGCCTTAAGGATCTCTATCAGTTCAAGGCCAACCTGGTCTACAAAATGATTCCAGGACAGCCAAGGCTACATAGAGAAATCCTTTCTCGAACAACAGCAACAAAACTTTGAAAGGATATGAATATAATATAAAGACTGGAAGAAAGGTTTTCTCTTAAGAGTGTTTAATGATATTTTATTTATTTCTAGTATACGGGGGAAGTGGGGGCACATTTTTGCTATGGTGTGGGTGTAGACGTTGGAGGTAGTTTCCGAGAACAAAATTGGCTCCCTCCTTTAACCATGCATCCCACGAATTAGGCTTGGCAATGGCCATCGGCCTGATGGGTCACTCAATTGCCTGGAATAAGAATTTTAAAAAGAAACATCTAATAATGATTTTAACCAAAATATGAGAATATCTCTCAAAAGTTAAAGTAAGATAATGAATAACTTGACTCAAAATGAGCCAATCTGCACATAACTCACCAAAGAAGACATACTCGTGACAAATGCGTATATGAGAAGATGCCTGTTATCCTGGGTCAGCATCATCAGGAAAATGCAAATCAGAGAGACACTGGTACATAGTGATCGACTCAAACCCAAAGCTGTAACAGCGTTCCACACTGGGGAGGATACAGATTGACCTCCAGTCCAGGGGAAGGAAATCAGATTATCTTCTTAAGAAGATTGCAGGTAGTTTCCTTTTTTTCTTTTTTTAATTTTTAAATTATTAATTCATTCATATTACATCTCAATTGTTATCCCATCCCTTCTATCCTCCCATTCCTCCCTCCTTCCCACTTTCACCCTATCCCCCTCCCCTATGACTGTGATTAAGGGGGACCTCCTCCCCATGTATATGATCTTCTTGGTAGCATACTATCCTTCTCCTGAGTACCACCGGGCCTGCCCATCAAGGGGACATGGTCAAATATGGGGCACCAGAGTTCATGTGAAAGTCAGTCCCCACTCTTCACTCATCTGTGGAGAATGTCATGTCCATTGGATAGATCTGGATAGGGGTTCGATGTTTACTGCAGATATTGTCCTTGGTTGGTGCCATAGTTTGAGCAGAACCCCTGGGCCCAGATCTGCCCATCAAAATGTTCTACTTGTAGGTTTCTAGGACCCTCTGGATCCTTCTATTTCCCCATTCTCCTATACTTCTCTCACCTAGCGTCCCAAAAGGATGTCCTCCTCTCTGTCTCACTTTCCTGGTAGGTGAAGACTTTCATGGCACATGTCCCTTGGGATAGTGTCTAGTTATAAGTGAGTATATACCATTTGAGTCTTTCTGCTTCTGGGTTAGCTCACTCATTATGATCATTTCTAGCTCAATCCATTTGTCCACAAATTTCAGGAATTCCTTGTTTTTAATAGCTGAGTAGTATTCCATAGTGTATATGTACCACCGTTTCTTTACCCATTCTCCTACTGAGGGACACTTAGGCTGTTTCCATGTTCTGGCTATTATGAATAAGGCCGCTATGAACATTGTTGAGCATATGTCCTTGTTGTGTGCTGGTGCATCTTCTGGTTATATTCTAAGGAGTGGAATAGCTGGGTCTTGAGGAAGCCCTATTCCCAGTTTTCTGAGATAGCATCAGATAGATTTCCAAAGTGGCTGTACTAGTTTGCATTCCCACCAGCAATGAAGGAGTGTTCCTCTCTCCCCACATCCTTGCCAGCATGTGGCGTCACTTGAATTTTTGATCTTAGCCATTCTGATGGGTGTAAGATGGAATCTCAGAATCGTTTTGATTTGCATTTCTCTGATGACTAAAGTCATTGAGCATTTCTTTAAGTGTTTCTCAGCCATTTGATATTCCTCTGTTGAGAATTCTCTGTTTAGTTCCAAGCCCCATTTCTCAATTGTGTTATTTGGTTTGGTGGTGTTTAATTTCTTGAGTTCTTTGTATATTTTGGATATTAGCCCTTTGTCAGTTGTAGGGTTGATGAAGATCTTTTTCCAGTCTGTAAGCTGTCACTTTTTTCTGTTGACAGTGTCTCCTGCCTTACAGAAGCTTCTCAGCCTCATGAGGTCCCATTTGTTTATTGTTGACCTTAAGGCCTGGGCTGTTGGTGTTCTGTTCAGGAAGTTTCCCCTGTGCCAATGTGTTCCAGGCTCTTTCCCACTTTTTCCTCTAACCTATTTAATATCTCTGGTTTTATGTTTGAGGTCTTTAATCTACTTGGATTTGAGTTTTGTGCATGGTGACAAATATGGGTCTAATTGTAATTTTCTACATGTAGACATCCAGTTAGACCAGCACCATTTGTTGAAGATGCTATCCTTTTTCCATTGAATAGATTTGGCTTCTTTGTCAAAAATCAAGTGACTTTATGTGTGTGGATTCATCTCTGGGTCTTCAATTCCATTCCGTTGATCAACTAGCCTATTCCTGTAAGATGGCGGGTAGTTTCTTATAAAACTAACCATATCTTTTTTTTTAAAAAAAAATAAGATCAGTAATTAAATTTCCTACTACTTACTCAGAGTTGAAAATGTGTCTGCACAAAAATCTGAACGTGCGTGTACAAGTGTAGCTTAGTGACAGAGCCCTGGTTTAGCATGCTGAAAGCCCTGGTTCAGTTCTCAGTCCATAAAACTCTTGTTTAACAGCAACAACCACAGTAGCAGCAGCAGTAAAAACAACAACAACAGCAACACACACACACACACACACACACACACACACACAATCTCTTTATGAGTACTGATAGTAGTTATAGTCATAATTACTAAGACACTGAATTGATCATATATCCCTCGGTGAATGAGCCCATAAATAAATAGCAGTATTGGCAGAGAGTGGTATGTCATTATGTGCTAAAAGAAATACTCTTTCGGGCAGGGGCTATGACTTGCTGTGCAAGAGTGAGGGATTGCATTTAGTTCCGCAGCACTCAAGTAAAGTTAGGTGTGGCGTTGCTCATCTACAACCTGATTATCTGGCAGGTAGATACAAAGGATCCCTGGAGCCCATTTGCCAGCTAGCCTGGAAGAACTGATGAGTGCCCGTAAGGGAGAGATGCTTTCTCAGAAAGTAATCTGGAGAGTGATTGAGCGAGACAGCAGATGTGAACCTCAGCCTATTAGGTCTCATCTGGATAGCCTGCTTCTGCTTCTTCAGCCTGATGCCAGTCCTGCCCATCAAGGGGAAATAATCAAATTGGAGGCACCAGAGTTCATGTCAGAGGCAGTCCCCACTCTCCCTACAACCGTGGAGAATGAGCTGTCCATTGGCTAGATCTGAACAGGGGTCTAGGTTTACTGCATGCATTGACCTTGGTTGGTACAACAGTTTGTGCAGGCCCCCTGGGTCTAGATCCACCAGCCTTGATGGTCTTCTTGTGGTGAAAGAGTTCTTAAAAATAAATATGTTTCAAAAATTGATTCAAAAAGAAAGAAAGAAAGAAAACACACACACACACACACACACACACACACACACACACACAGCATTCACAACATAAGTTGTGTCTCTTACTGCCTCCCTTCCTAGTAAGGTGCCACCAGCCTCTCCATTTTTACCTTATATCTTATATACATTTTTTTTCTTTAAAAAAAATTATGCCTGGCATGGGTGACACAATGCCTGTAATCCCAGTACTTGGGGGTTTAGGGGAAGTTTGAGACCAGCCTGGTCTACAAAGCAAGTCCAGGACAGCCAAGGCTACACAAAGAAACCCTGTCTTGATAACCAAAGCAAACCAAACCAAATAACCAACAACCCAAACAAACAAAATCAGCATATTTTTCTCACTGTGGTTTTCAGAATTCTCAACTGTGCCATCCTGTTAAGAACTCACAGTGCTATGTCATCTTTCTAGAGGTTGATCTAATGCTGGAGATAAAGCCACACAGGTGTCTACCCTGCTCGCCTCTGGTATCAATAAGCTGGCCTCATACTAACTCCTTAGATGTGGTTCCACCCCAGTTCTCCCACACCTCCTTCAGCTTGTGGCTGCCTGCCTATTTCCTCAGATCATAGACGCAGTAGTGACATGTCTTTTTCTTCCTGGGGGCTCCCCTTTGAGACATTGTTCAAGTGCTACTTGTTATTGATGTCTTTCTGGTCAAAATGTGACCCTCCGCCTCTGGATGGTGTAGTCTAGGTCTTTGGGGGAGATGTGCAGGGCACTACTCATATCGGTGGGAGCCAAGCATCCTAAATGAGTATGCACTAGGAATGCTTTCCTCTACTTAAGCTCACATTCTTCAAACTTACTTCACTGACTCACTGACTGGGGACAATGGACAGAGTATTTTCTCATCTGCTCACTAAAAGATTTCTTGTCTGCACTATAGCACTCTCCTCTCTGGACCGTTTTCTTGTCTGAGAAATTTTACATGGGATAACAAACCAGCCCACCACGGAAATGGTGTGTCTCCATAATCAGAGAGCACGGGATGTGTGCAATGAAGAATCACAGAGGTCTGGCTGGTACACCCTGATCTGCCTTCGCTGTTTGGGAGACTATGACAATTGGTGTACATTTTATTTTCTGTCCTTGTAAATGATACTTTATTAAGTAGTAGTAATGACTTAAGCCAATGAATTAACGTGGTTAAAGTGTTGTGTAGAGTGTTGGAAACCCTGCGGTACCACCTCTCATGGTCATGCCTACAGCTGGGAAGATGAGAGGAGCATTGCCAAAAAGTGCGGGTCAGAAGCCTGTCTTATACAGCAATGTCTTTGCATGAAGATTGTGTGTGCATGTGCGTGTGTGTTGTTCATGTATGTGCACAGATGTGTGTGTGTGTGTGTGTGTGTGTGTGTGTGTGTGTGTGTGTGCATGTGCATGCGTGTGGAGACCAGAAGTCCACTTCAGGTATTCTTCTTTGAGACTGAGTCTCTCTGAGATCGGAGTTCCTCAGTGTTGCTCAGCTGTCAGGCCAGTGAGCTGTGGGTATATGCTTTTCCCATGTAGGCATTTCAGGTGGACATGACTGGTTTTTAAATAGATGCTGGGAATCTGAGTTCAGGTTTCCATACTGTGATGGATGTTTTACTAACTGAGCCACCTCACCAGTGGCTCAGTTAACATTAAAAAAAAAATCATTTAACTTCTTTTTAAAACAACACACTTAAGAATAAGACAAATATGATCAATTCCTTGCCCAGACATGATCAGAGAAGCTTCCTTCTGAGGCAGATGGGAAACAAATACAGAGCCCCACAGTGAGTGAGAGGCTTGTAACACTTGGCCCTAAATAGGAGGTCTCATCAAATCTCTCCCCTTAGGGCTCTGGGTACTCTGCAGGGGAGGAGGCAGGAAAGTGTGAGAGGTAGAGAGGATGGGCGACACCAAGAAAATTAGGCCCTTTAAACCAACCAGATCGATGCATACGTAAGCTCACAGACACTGAGGCAGCATACACAGGGCCAGCACGGGTCTGCCCCAGGGAGGTCCTAGAGCTGAAAGGAGAAGTGGACACACGCCCCCATCCCTAACTCAGAAGTTGTCTCCAATTAATAACCACTTGCAAATGAATATTTAGTTTTCTCCAGGAGTGTTTCACTGGGGAAACAAACTCTCTTAAGGGTAGGCTACGTGGCCGGCAATTGATGGCCAACAGTAAACGAACTCTGGTATTTTTGGAGATTCGTTGTCTCATGTCGTGTCGGGCTCTCTCTCTCTCCTCCCTCCCTCCCCCCCTCCCCCTCTCTCTCTCTCTCTCTCTCTCTCTCTCTCTCTCTCTCTCTCTCTCTCTCTCTCTCATTTTGTTCATAATTATTTTCTTTCTCCATTTTACTCTATATGTTCTTTGCATATATATTATGGCTTTCAGTTTTGTGTTTTTATGGGATTTCAGAATGTATGAACTACTGGCTTTCTGTGTCTATATCTATTTTTTTATTCCTTTTGGGGGCCACTTTTCCTTGTTTGTTTTCTTCTATTCCAATGTGTTTGCTTTTTGTGTATCTTATTATATTAAATTTTATTATTATCCCTTAGAAGCCTATTTGTTTTCTAATGGAGACAGAAAGGAGGTGGATCTAGATGGGTAGGGAGCAATTGGGAGAAATGGAGGAAGAGGGCAAGACCCATAATCAGGAAATACTAAATGAGAAAAAAATCTATTTTCAACAAGAGAAAAAAATAGATAATACTGAAGTTTCAGTTTCCTTCTGTGACCTGTTCGAGTCTTCTTTACATTGAAGATAGCCTGTGGTCCCAGACTCTCGTGGAGAGCTGGGACTCAGCCCTGAGTTTTATCTTAAAGGTCTTGTGCTGCAGACGGCAGACTTGTGTTTAACTCCTACGCATATGGCTTAGAGCACTTTGCGAACCTGATTTTCTTTGCTGCTTTATAGCACTTTTGAAATTATTGTTTCTTATTTTGTGTTCTGAAGTAGTTACACTATAAACCATTTTCTTGAATAAAGAATTCATTTTGTTTTCTCTACTTCTACTTCCACATTGGCTTCCTGTTTTCTCTCCCAGTTCCTTCTCTCCACATAGGCTCTGCCTGCCCTATGGGTTTGGCCACTGTCTGTGCCTCACTTTGCTTTGCAGCAAGCCTTCGCCCTTTGCTCTGTCTGTCTCTCTGTCGTGGAGCACTGAGTGTTGGGATGACTGCTCTTCAGGGTTGTGATATGGTGAATGGAGAAGGTCAGCATTGGAACATCCCTTTGCATTCTGAATGAGCCCTGTTCAGTGGCCTCACTGTATGACCAGGGCTGAGCTCATGTCTTCAGGTTCTTAATGTAAGCTGAGGGATGCTCCCTAGAGGATTAATTGGCAGGCATTTCGTTATCAGCAGCTCTCCGTGGCAGATACAGACCTGTCCTCTTCTGCGTCACTCACTTCTTCTTTTGCAAAAGGACGAAATGTCTTGAGACTATGTCACTATTATCAAGCCATTGTATTTATAGTACCCTTCTTTACAGAGTGAGTGACATGAGAAAGACATGAGCAAAGAACACCTTGCGTGGTGACTCACTGCTAGAGAGGAATATGCCAGAGTTCTCAAATGTAGCTGTATTGGCTTATTTCCGCGTTAAATACAAACTACCATCAAAGTGTGACTTCTGAGCATTCGTTTTTAAGGTTGTTTGAACCAAACTTATTGCCACATCAATCACGCCCTACAAAAGCAATATGCCTTCCCCTTAAAATTTATATAACTTTGAAGTCCTTAAGTTGATGATAAAGGCAATAAAATTCAATCACACTGGATATACTTACTACCTTATAGAAATGCTCTGAGTTTTCTTAGTATCACAAAGACTACCAGTTGGTTACCTAACGAGGTAACAAAACATGAGGCTTACTGCTGTATATTACAACTAATTTTCTTATTAAGTAAAGGGCTTAACTTAAAAATGCTGTATGTGGTATGATTTAGCATACATGTTTAATGTATACAGTCAGTGTTTGAAGATAAGTATACACTGGAACCATCACTACAATCAACGACATGTTTCTTCTTGCCCTTTCGATATTTTCATAAGAATACAAAGAATAAGGCTTTGCCCTTTAGTAATGTGGAATTGTTCCTTATGTAGATACCATGCTGTAAATGGATCTCAAGGACTTACTCATCTTGCAAAATTGAAACTTTGTACCTGATCACACCCTCTCCCTTATCACTGGGGACAGCCATTCTACTATCTTTTATGACTGTTCTAAAAATAACCACTCATTGCTTGTAAGCTGTTGCAAAGATCCCAGGACATCCAGTAGTACTGTGTCTGCAGTCCTGCCCTGTAGAGGTAATACACAGATTGATTGCTTGTGGGCATTCAATTAAGTGTGCCTTTAAAATTAGCATGCAAAGATAATGTGCTTTGATTTTTTCATTAGACTAATTTGGTGCAGGAGTTTTATGTGATAATTACCTTAGTGTACGATTATATTTGTCAATTGATTATTTTCCATGAGATTCATCAGGATTCTTAAAGGTGAACTTTATTTTAGACCCTCATTATTTGTGTACTAGAGACATTTCTGACTGTTCACAAAGAAAGTAAAACTTGATGAAACTCCCTCGGGGATGCCACCAACAGAAACTCCCATCACAGCTTAGCAATAATTTATTGTGTGTCTGCATGTCCTGACACTGGAGATCAGTGAACAGCCATCTGATGATGTGAGCTCCTTTAAAATGTGACTAATGCCCTTTTTGCCCACTCCCTGTCCTATATTCTGGGACACTGGGCAGGGAACATCATGTGGTGACAGTGGGGTAAGGGCTCTAGGAGTAGGCTTCCAGGGGCAGACCTGCTTCTTATATTGACAGTTCATCCACCTATTATGATGAAAGTTTTTGTCCAGTCATCCACACATAATATCTCTGTGTTGATGTTCTTATTATATCTCAGGCCTCATTTGATACCAAGCACATTTTAGATTTTCAGTGGTCAATGCTGTTCAGAATGACCTGTTGTTGATGTTGGTTTGTTCAACTCCACAGTTTTTACTACTTAAATGAGTAGCAAGCATTGCATAAACTCTACTCTTGATTGTCAGTATTAGCTCTCTTCCATTCCACATCCTCCTTGTTAGGATAAAGATAAGCATTTCTGGAAGCCAGAGCAGTTGATAATTCTTTACTAATAAACTGTCACAACCGAAGAAGGGAAGTTAGAAGGAAGCAGTGATTTCCTCTTTCATTTGGGCTTAATGCTTGATTTGCTGTAGGCTGCTGACCCTACCTCAGGAACTTATGTGCATGCTTGGTTGAATTTTATTTTCACTTTCAGAGGCCTCTGATCCTACTCTATTGTGGAAGATACTCTCAGGCAGAAGCCTTGCAGAATGCTCCTTGAACTCTTAAATAGGTTCATAACGTCGGGAGTTACACACTTCTTGCTTCATCTCTCTGCCTGCTCACCTTTGTTCTGTTTACACTCATTCATCTTACCTCTTTGCTCCTCCGTCCAGTCTCTCTTAAAACAACAGCAACAAGAGCAGCAGAGGCAACAACATAAAATTAGACATCTGTAGCATTCTGGTGTAGAGTAATGAAAACGTACATGCTGTATCCATCTGTTCTGACAGACCAAGTGCTTGGAGAAGGAAAAAAAGTCCTTTACCTTGTTAGCTGCTCTGATAAAGGACCAGCCTTTTTCTATAAAAACTGAGGCATATCAGGGCATCTGGATAAGAAGATATAAAGCTTCCAGAGACAATAAGAATCCCAGGCCTACAAGATGGCTCTGCAGGTAAAGGCAACTGCCACCAAGCCTAATGATGACCCATGTTCAATCCCCAAGAGCCACATGGTGGAAAGAGAGAAACTAATACCTCTGACCACCACATGCCTTTCCTGGTGTTTGTGCCACACTCACTCAAATAAATACATACTTACAAAGAATTCCAGGAGCCAGGAACAGGCCCCAGATGGTACAGTTATTTTCATATGCTTACCCAAGGAATCTTTCTTACTTATCCTAATTGATCAGTGTAAGTTGAAAGGTGCTCTTATGTATTGTTACCCGTCTCTGATTAATTGTCAGACTGAGGTCTCAGGCTGACCAGAGTTCCATCTTAACATAGCTTTCACCAATGTCAAGCAAAGGAAAGTAGTCTGTACGTGATTTAGCCTTTCCGAAGTGGCACAGAGCAGTAGTCACAAACATTATCTCTATTCACGATTCACTGGGCCTGAGTAAGTCACAGCACTGTATCTTAAATGCTGAGTGGGCCAGAAGTAGCTGGACTGTGTGCCTAGAAGGAACAGACCATAAATCCTAGGGAACAGTGCCAGCACTGGCCGTATAGGTGGTAATGCTGGGATAACTCCAGGCTACGTAGAAGACACAGAAGGTGTTCCCAACAGCTCGGAACTGAGAGGTCGTTATATAAAAAAGCTCATGTTATGTACTGGATCCTGCATGACTGACAGTGACACAGGGGCTTCCCAGCCTAGAATGCTCAATGGAAAGTAAGTGCACCTGACAATGGGGCTTACTATGTAAAATATTAAAAAGATTTGTCTGCTTCTGTTCTAGCTCCCAAATAATGACCTATCATTAACAAACTTTAAAAGCACTACACCTGGGCAGATATTGATCTTTTCTAACCCATCTATACTAGCCTGGCCACTTCCTGGTCACGTGTTCCATGCTACTTGCCATCTTAGTTTCACCCTGGCTGCTCCTGTTCCATCTTTGTCCTCATGGCAACTTCCTCATGGCTCTTTGCTTCCTTCTTCATAACCTCCTTCTTTCTGTTACACTTGGGGCCCCCTCACTGGGATCAGAAGTCCCACCTCCTGTCCTCAGAGATGCTGGAGAACAATGTTTACACAACTTTGAGATAGGATTCTTCATATAAATGACAATGCCTACATCCAGACTACAAGCAGATCTCAGGGCATAGAGATCAGCATCTGAATACACAGTACACAAGACCATCCCCCAACGTTGCTATGCAAGGAATCTCCATTTTAGTGAGTCTGAAATTACTAGGCAACTGGAGAAAGGAGCAGAAAGAATTTGAAGGAATTCTGTAGTTTACTCTGGATGCCATTCTATTTGAGATGCCTTCATCTGAGTAGCTAGAGTATATATTAGTGATTTTTTTTTTAATGTACAAGGGTAGCTACGGCTTCTCTCTCTCTCTCTCTCTCTCGCTCTCTCTCTCTCTCTCTCTCTTTCTCTCTCTCTCTCTCTCTCTCTCTCTCTCTCTTTATATATATATATATATATATATTAATTCTTTGAGGGTTTTATACTTCTTACAGTGTATTTGATCATATTCACCCCAGTCTCACCCTAACTCCTTGGATATGTGCCCATTAACACCATTTCATCTTTGTTCGTGTCCTGTTTTTGCTTTTTTTATATTTTATGATACACAGACTCTAGCTTGTGCTGTTTATGTACTTATGGGTATAGAGCTATCAACTAGAACATGATTGACCTACCATGGGTCAAAGCATTATTGAAAACTGACTCTCCTTCTCCAAGAATCCATAAATTATTGATAGCTCCTCAGCTAGGAATGGAAACATGTGAGCCCCTCCCTTCTACATGGCTTGATTTTTGGCCAGGCCTTATGCAGACAATTATTGCTGCTGTGTGTAGCCAACTTGAGGTGCCCAGAAACACTGTTTTGCCCAGTCTGTCCCAATCACTATCTCTTAAATCTTCCTTCCTCTTTCCTATGATGGTCTCTGAGACTTGAGGCAAGGATTGTCCCATTTATGACTAAGAACTTCATAGTCTTTTCTTCTCTACATTTTGGGCAATTGAGTCTCAGCATTAACAACCATCTATTGCACAAAGAAAATTCTCTGATGAGGTTGGAGAGTTACCCTAATCATAGAGATTAGAATTTAGGGTATACTATGTTTATTTAGCAAAATAATAATAAAAAAGAGGTCTATCCTGAGGCTTTGAGCTCCCTAACTATGAGTCTTAGCCAGATTTACCCCACAATACACGTGTTACCTCTTGTAGGTGGAACCTTACATGTGACCAGGAATTGATTGCTTGCCACTATGACATTTATACCATTATTGTTTCCATGAACATACATCATCATTATTGTAGTTCAAGGTGAATAAAACTGTTGATAACTTTTTCACCCTTATTAGCTGTTAGGCGCGGATCACACCCAGAGGTGGTGCCGATCCTACTTCAGCTCCTGCGCATGCGCGGTTAAGGGCTCGACAACAATGTTTCTCTTTCCCCTCCCGCACGGGGATATGCTAATGAGGCATTGGCCGGAGGCTCAATTCCCCCTCTCGCAAGGGGGAATGCTAATGAGGAATTGGCCGGTTCGCCAATCAGCCGGAGACACGCCACGCTAGGGCCTGCATATAAGCAGCGCGCTCCGAGGGCTGGGGTCTTTCGCTTCAGCTTCAAAGGGCGCTCCCAATAAAGTGTGTTTGAGAAGGATCCTGGTGTCGGCGTCTTTCCTGCTGGCCGGGAGGTCGCGACGATTAGCAGGATTCAGAGTACCGTCTTGTCCTATGAAAGCTACAGCTATGTTCTTAGTAATTTTTGCTTTTTGAAATGCATTGTTTTTAAGTAATTACAGACTCAGAAGACGATTCACAGTAATCATAGAGAGGTTTTACATATCAATCACTTTGTTTTGGTCAGTTGGTCTTGAATAGCAGACTGCAATGTCAAAACTAAGACACTGGATCTGTAGAAGGTGTGAGCGCAGTTAGGCCATTTTATACCATGTACATGCTGATATAGTACTCTTCTCACAAAGATTATTCCGTTACCATGAAACCTTCATGCCACTGACGTCAAAGTCATTATTTTGCTCTTCACCTCCATCATCTCTTTTCTAAGAAGCCAGAAATCCTTCCTCTACTTCTGTGATTTTTGTCTATTCAGGCATACTGTGTACATAGAATTATACAGCATATGACCTTTGGAGATTGCCTTCTTTGCATTCAGCATAGTGCTATAGTGATACATCTAAGTTGGTGTGGTACATGCAGCAATAATGTAATCTTTTTAAAATTATTATTTTTGTCATAGTAAGTACCTGTGAGGTCTACTCTTTTAACACACCTTTAAATGTACTACATAGAAATATTAACTACATGCTCAGTGCTAACATATGACAATGACTTAATCATCTTGTTATAACTCAAACTTACATCCACTGGAGAGCAGCTCACACTTAGCACTCCTGAATATCTAGCAGCCTTTGACACTCTGCTTTTATTTAAGTACTTTAAATGTTCCTTATAAATGGACTGGTATTTGTCTTTCTATATTGGCTTATTTCACTTAGCATAGTGTTCACAAGGTTCAACCTTGTGATGTCTCTGATAAGTTTTCCTTCTTTCTCATTTAAGGCTGAAAAGTTGAGTCAATTAGTCCATCCATTTTCTGTCCATCCTTTAAAGAAGTTTTACTTATTTAGTTTTTATGTAGATGAGTGCTTGGCCAGTATTATGTAAGTGAACCATGTGTGTTTGTGGTGCCAATGAAGGCCAGAAGAGGGTGATGGAGTCTATGAAAATGGAGTTACAGATGGTTATAAATTGCCATGTAGGTTCTGGGAATAAAGCCCAGATCCTCTGTAAGAGTATCACAGACCCATCTCTCTAGCTCTTCCAGTATCTTTCAATAGATATTTGGAGTGTACAGAGATTTGGAGAATAGAAGAAATATTCCTGATAAGGAGTTGTTTTTATAATATATAAAGAACCCTTAGAAATCAATATCAAAATAATAACCGGAATTAATAGACATTTGCCTTAAATGGTTTCGAAAGAAGACATACAGATGGCCAAAAGTGTTCCTTATGGTGGTCAGTATCCCATCAAGATCTTTCAAGCAATATAAAAATCACACTTTGCTTGCATTCTATCTTCTTTAAGTGAATGATTACAATGAGTATAGGTAAGAAAAATGTGTTCCTCAATACCTTCACATGATTAAATATTTTACCTATCACGGGTAAGAAACAAACATGAAAAACAGGTTATTTGCAAGAACTCACATACATTCGTAACCAGGCAACTTGTTATATACTAACAGGTTATAAACAAGAAAGATCTTGCTGGGATATATAAGCTGTCGGAGAAGTAAGAAAGTTATTGGGATCTTTTCACATCCACAAAGATGTGTGTATGTGTATAAAGTTATTAGAATCTTTTTCCATCCTCAACAATGCATGTATGTGTATAAGGTGGTTCCATCCACCAAAGTACACATGCACAATAGCTGATTGGGTTGGAACTCACTCTTTGGAGTTTGCTCCATCAACCAAGATGTGTGTGTGTGTGTGTGTGTGTGTTTGTGTTTATGTTGTATGTATGTATATGAATTGTAAAGTAAGAAACTTGAAAGAAGAAGCAGCTTGTTGAAATCTACCTGCTGGAGTCTGTCTTCATCATCTAGTGTGTGTGTGTGTGTGTGTTTCCTTTCTCTCCTTCTTTCCCTTTCTTTTTTAGACACTTGCCACCATCAGTGGAAGCTATTGCCGGTAACAATCATTTCCAGCTTGGAAGATTTCCCTCATAGAAAGTACACAGGGTCACCAGCCAGCCAGCCAGCCACAGGATTCACACCCTGCCTAGTTTTCCCCAGTTGATGGCAAAGCTGGACTTCAATACTATGTAGTTTCTCCAGTATAAATAATGAGGCTGGATGAAGATGTGGAACACAGAGTATTTGCTTTTATTTTTACTTTTAGACACAAGAAAATATACTGGACACCTCAAATTTTAATTTTTAAATTTTTTTATTTTGAGAACATTATAAATAAAGACATCAAATTTACATAAAAAAGATGGTCAAGATCAAAAATATAAAGAGCTATTGTCTTACATCTATTAAAAGACTAGTGTCACAAAGCCAAAAGATCAATGTACAGAAGTTATTGAATATTGTTGGTGAAAATGTTCAATAGTGTAGCCACATGGCAATGTTACAGTAGCAAATATTAAAAATAATATAAATATGAATTCTACTTCTAAGTGTGTAGCCAAAGGAATTTAAATCAAGACCTTGAAGGGGCATTTGCATTCCTATGTTCATTCCAGCATCACTTGGAATGGACAAGCTTCAATAACACCCAGTTTTTTTCTTCTTTTCCATTGAATGATTATATACTGTCATTTGTTTAATCATTTACCTGTTATGAGATAGTTTGGTTGTGTTTAGCTTTTGTTTGATACAACACATGGTTATGGACAACCTAGGCAAGGGCGAGTGGCCACTGCTGCAGGGGAGGAGTATGGCTGCTCTGGGTGGGGAGAGTTTCCTATTGTGAAATAAACCCATCAGATCAGTGTTGAGGCCCTCCCCCAAACCCTATCCTAAGTTATATGATCACATGCATTTCTAATCAGTGCCCCACTTTAGCTGACAACAATACTAAAGGCTGCAATTTAAATGTATGTCTTTATGTCAGCCCATCGCATGATGAGTCCTGTGCTTGGTTTTCATCAACCTAAGGTCTGTGGATGATAATCCTCTTTCCAGGCATACTCACACACACACTTAGGATGCATGCACGTGGAGCTGGGAAATGTCATTATTTCCCTCATTCCTTCCCTGTGTTATTTCATCTAGAGATACTTGAAATAGCAGGCAGTAGCAGTATAGCATGGACTTTTCCACAGCTGTCCAAAAGTTTTACATGTAGAGTCACTGAATTCCTTGCTCCTCACAAAGGGTGAACCGGGTGTATCAAATATTGCGTAGTTCTTTAAATAGCTTGTGCACTGTCAGTCCAGGCTGGAAGACGAAAGAAGCTGGGTTCCGATGCCGCTGGAGGGTAGGAGCTTCTGCAGTTGCTGCACTTAACAGCACAGAGTGAAGCCATGCAGGCAAAGCCATCTTTCTGTCTGCGTTCCTTCCAGAAGGTGCTACTTACCCCAGGGGAGGGTTGTCCTCTCTCCATAGTGTCAGGAAATCTTTTACTGTAACCTCTTAGAGGTGTGTCTCTGACAACCAAGATTAGCATCATAGTTTTGTGTTTACTTTGATATTGTAGAATAATTGAGTTCTTGTTAGGTAAAATATTCTTGCACCTTGTCCTCTCATCCTAACTTTTGTTTTGTTAAGATATAAACAGATCTTCTTGCCAGAGGAATAATTACGAGATTTCAAAAGGAAAACCAAAAACAAAGCAAAACATGGGACCCCGCTGGGGCTCTGTGCCCCTGCTCCCTGAAATCCATGAACAACTGAGGCAGAGGACAGAGTGGTCTCCTGAAGCTAGGGCATCAGTTTCCCAGTGTCACAGCTCTAGCCAGCCAGGAAGAACACTCCTCAGGAGGTGGCTGCAAAGCGTCGTCTGCCATTACTACAGAGGAAATCAGTTGCTGTTGACAAGCACCTGTTACTTGGTGTAAATCACATGTGCTAACAAGAAAAACTTCACAAGTGAGCTCTTCCAGGATGGAGGAACTGAAGTCCCTTGAGTTGTTGGCAACGCAGGCAATGAATCACAGATGTGACATAAATACCAGCTCATTTTCAAACACCTTCCTGCTTCAGCTTTGTTTTTCTAAGTAATTGAGTCCTAATTAAAGCAAAGCACTGCTGTTAGTTCTAAGTATATTTATAACACATGCCTTGAAATTACATTTTAAATGAAGACTGACCTTTGTTTTGTTATTGAGCAGGGTTTTTTAATTTATTTTTTGTTTTGTTTTGTTTTGTTTTTGTTTTTTGTTTTTTGTTTTTTTTTTGAGACAGGGTTTCTCTGTTGTAGCCTTTGCTGTCCTGCTTTGTAGACCAGGCTGGCCTGAAACTCACTGCATTCCACCTGCCTTTGCCTCCCGAATGCTGGGATTTAAGGCATGCGCCACCATGTCCGGCTTTGAGCAGGTTATTGTATAGAATTTTTTAAATTTGTGAAACACATCTCATAGAGTTGTTTTTCCTGTATGATATAAGGCAATTCATCTGTAATACAAAGAACATTTATTCTTGTGGAAGAATGTAGCTTTCCTAATGACTCACTTATAGTTGTATTCATTTTACTATGTTTTTGCCATTTCAGAGATTGTATTATAAAAGATAACTTGAGATTGATTTGGATAGATATTGAGAATATGGAATTTTAGTAGTTTTATATCTGTGAGGTAAATGACAACTTTAATATTTCTGGTATGAAGAATTGATAATTATTTTCTAGAAAATTATTACTTTTACTTTAGCTTCATTAAATTACTACTATTTTGCTAAGTGAGCCATCAGAAGTAGTAATCCTCTAGATGGATGCTTTGGTAGAGTTTGGTTAAATATATAGGTTTTGTTTGAGACACTCTCATATAACTGGAGAGGAATCTGCCATTGTATTATGTTGGTCAAATGAGTTATTTGATGAGTATCCCCCCAAATTAAAAGTAAGTATAATTGTCTCCATCTTTAGGGGACTGGGTTCCAAGATCTCCCTAAGGATGCTTAAGATCTTCATACACAATATAACAGCATTTGCATATTATCTAATACTCCCTCCTATTCATCTTGAACCATCTTCAGATCATATATGACACTATGATACAAACACAGCACCATTGCTAAGTGCACAGTTGTATTAATTATGTTGGTTGAAGATTAGAGGCAAGGAAGGAAAAGACTTGTGCTTGTTCAATGCACATAGTTCACTTTTCTGTTCAAGATGTCTATCTCTGGCCAACATTTGTTAGGGTTCTCAGGGTTGTAGAGTTCACGGGGGTGGGGCACCGAATGTATGCTTCCTTACCAAGCCATGGCCTTCCTTTCTTTTTCATGATCCTGTTGTCTGATAAATGTGTGACTTTGCTGCTCACTTGGCTGGCATGGGAGCAAAGTTTCCCGTAACAGCATTTGCTGTTGCTGTTGTGCTATTTGATGTAGCTGAAGCCTAGGGACATGGATGGCCATATACTTTCTTTAGCGATAGGTAGAAACTTAATATAATTTAAAATTTTCCTTTTCCTACCTATAAAAATAATTCTGGGTGAAAAACAAGTCTGTTAGAGAAGAATGGATAAAGAAACTGTGGTACATATACACTATGGAATACTACTCAGCTATTAAAAACAAGGAATTCCTGAAATTTGAGGACAAATGGATTAAGCTAGAAATGATCCTACTGAGTGAGTTAACCCAGAAGCAGAAAGATTCAAATGGTATATACTCACTTATATCTGCATACTAGCCCAAGGGGCATGTCCCACCAAAGCCTTCCCTTACCAGGAAACTGGGACAGAGGGGAGGACATCCTATTGGGACGCTAGATGAGAGAACCATGTGAGAATAGCAAAGTAGAAGGACCCAGTGGGTCCTAGAAACCTACAAGTAGAACATTATGATAGGCAGATTTGGGCCAAAGGGTCCCGCTCAAACTAAGGCACTAGCCAAGGACAATACAGGCGGTAAAATTTAAACCCCTACCCAGAGCTAGCCAATGGACAGGACAGTCTCCACATTTGAGTGAAGAGTGGGATATGACTTTCTCATGTACTCTGGTGCCTCACATTTGACTATGTCCCCTGGAGGGGGAGACCTAGTGGCACTCAGAGGAAGGACAGCAGGTCACTGAGAAGAGACTTGATACCCTATGAGCATATACAGAGGGAGGTAATCCCTCTGAGGAACAGTCATAGGGGAGGGGAATAAGGGGAAAATGGGAGGGAGGGAAGAATGGGAGGATATAAGGGATGGGATAACCATAGAGATTTAACAAGAATAAATTAATAAAATAAAATAAAAAAAATAAAAAACAAAACAAAACAAAACAAAAGAAATATGAAACACTAGAAGAAAACTTAAAAATTGTGGAATAAGTAGAATTGTTCCCTCTAGGCTTTGACCTTTTTCCAAACCTACTTTATTTGGGGTTCTTTAATGCTTATACCTCCCTTCCAACCCACTACCCGAGATAGGAGAGAAAATAATTTAATGGGAACAGGAGAAGTAGGCCTTGTTGGACTCAGTTCCTGGCAGCAATTCCCCTGGTGTAGTTGGCAGGATTTCAGCAGACCAGCAATTGCACCAAAGTTGGTGCTGGAACCTGGAATAGCAGCCGGAACCCAGAGCCCTGAAGCGTTCTCTGACGAGGTTCTCTTAAAGACTGTCTTGAAGTGCAGAGATGAACAGCCAAACAATACCAAGACCCAAAAAGCCCCACCTCCTGTTTTGGGCATATATATGTGTGTGTATGTTTTATATATATACACATACATACATCTCTCCGACTCTGCACTAAGATGTGTTTCAGCTGGCAAAAACCAAGCCCCCACATGAGGTGGTTTGTCTTCCAGTGGATAAACATCACCTGTTCTCTTACAAGTCCATTCCCCATCCCACGCTTGGGATCAAAACAAAAACATGTTTATATCCACTACAGTTCCTTCTTTGCAGTTTTGAATTATTACCTCCTAGTCGTCCAAAGATTTGGAAGTCTGCCCTCTTTTCCATGAAGTACATTGTTGCAATGTGTCTGGGTTTTATTGCCTAGCTTTCCATAACCTTATACTTTAGGAAGCTCTGAATATCCTCTCCTGCAACATTTACTGTGAAAGTTTTCAAAAGCAGAGTAAAGTTAAAATCTTTGAGAAATACCTTTATTCTCAATACCTAGTGCCTATCAATGTGTTTGTATTTTGCTGTGTATTAAATTATTGCCAAGTGTTTTTCACTAAGATCATTAGCTGTATGTCAGTTTTTCACATTTAAGTTTAACTAGCAATAGAAGGCCATTTTTTGTTATATTTCCTCAAAATTGACAAATGTGTACACCTCTGTACCAAACTTCTATTATGAGAGGAGAAGTGCTGTGGCTCCAGAGACCCCACATGTCCCTTCACACATAAGCTGTCCTGTGCCTGATGCTCACATAAAGGGTACCTTACTGGGCACAGTGTTTAATGCTTTGCTTCTTTCACGTAGCCTGATGCTTTTGAGATTTTCCCTGCCATCAAACACATCTGTATTTATCGACAGGTAGTGTGTGCTCATGTGAATATGTGATAGTTGATTTCTATATCTTTCGTCTTCCTGTCGGAGGTGACTTGAGATTCCAGACTTTTAACCTGAAGAGGATCCTTTTTATGATTTAATTATATAGTTAATACCTGTTAATCAAAAATTAAAGCTTTCATTTGTGATGGGACTGCCTGGCCATTTTTATGTAGTTATTTCTTAACATGCCATGTGGAAACCTTGACTATTGCATATAAATTTATTATCCATACTATTTAGGCTGTGCCTAGCTTGGTGTTTTGAGTGAGATACTTTTACCTTTAGTTAGTAACCATCCTTCTAAAGACAGACGTTTCCAGATGGCTTCAGTCTTCCTGTATCCTTCCTATCCTAGGAAGGTCATCTTTGGAAATGCCACTGTGAAGTGTGTAGATGGTCTTGTAATACAACTCCTCAATTTTGCTCATTTCCTGTTGTTTTAGAAAAATAATGTAAGTTGTTTTTATATTATGAAATAATTCTGTTGGGATGGTGATGTTTGGGGGCTGCAAGATTGGTAAATGTTTTATGTAAATTTCTCATATATCATAAGCATAATCTATAAATGCCTAAACTTACAGAGATGAAAACAGTTTTTGGAAATCATGATTTCAAAGTTTTTCTGCTGATTCTTCCTACAACATCAAAGGCATTTTATCAGCCACTTTACATGGGCCAGGGCAGACACATGAATAGTCTTTCAAACTTGCAACAAGGTATGGGGCATATATATGCCTGGATTATCAGCACTTGCAGGGCTGAGCCACGAGTATCAGGAGTTTAAGGCCAGCCTGGTTATATGAGTTCTAATGAAACTCTTGTCCTTAAAAAAGTGACTAGTAGTGCCCATGTGACAGTTGAGGTTTAGGGAAAGTTGAACTTAGAAAATGTATGAAATCATGTAAGTGTTATGAACAGTAGAAGCACATGTTTTCAGCCCAGCAGGGTCATCTCTTTCTTTGGAACAGGACCATTGAACATAATACTGTTCTTTAAGACTTTGGCTATGTTATCTGTGCGTAGGAAAGGGATGGCAAGCACTATCTTGACATCCCAACAAAAGCATCCCCACCTGGAGAGAAAAGAATTGCATGATTTAAAATCATGTTTCTTTATGTTAAAGACTGGGGAGCATTCCTGTGGGGTGCAGAAGCCTTGGGGGTCATATGATGAATGTGCTTGTGCATTTGTCTCACCTGTGCTCTGTGGTGCTGTCTGTGGTAGACACAATCTGTAAATGGCCACAAACAATCCAACAAGGCATGTATGTCCTAGTGCCTACATGAACTTTTAATATGATATCATGGAATTGGTCAGCTGCTCAACAAGAGAGTAGGTGTGAAATCCCATGAAAATGCCTAGTAGAGAGATTGTGTTCTTTAAAAACTCCTAAGTGTCACACACACACATATACACACAAAATTGAATTTCTAAGAATTACAAATTTTCCCTGATTCCTCCCTGTTTGGGGTTTCTGCATATCATACCTGACACAGGCTTTGCTATTCCCTGTCTGTGTGAACTGTTGTATCCTTTCTGCCTCTTGCTGAGTTCTTACCTCTAGCTGGAAGCACTCTCATTTGTTCAAAGATGTTTCAGATCCCAAGTACTTGCATCACTGCCTTAGCCAAGTGTCACTGGTTCCCTGCTTCTGGTCACTTCCCTTCACATTGTCTGTCAATAGCATGGACGATGTCGCTGCCTCCTGTCTGTTATTTCTGCATTGTCTCCATCTTTTTATCCTTTTGCTGCTGCTGTCTCTAAGAAGTCTGGTGCAGCTACAGCAACCATAGTAGAGGGGTTAACAGCTGCATGTCCCCCATCAGCAGCAGTCTCTAACACCTGTGTGGGGCCACAAGGGGTCAGACCTGGCTCCTAGCCTCTTGCATGAACTCTCTCATCTCTGTCATGTCAATACTATTATTATGTCTAATAATGTGTCTCATTGCCTGAACTTTATTGAATTTGAATTATGTTCCATTTTAGGTTCATCTAAATATTTTGTGAATATTTTCTTGGAAGAGAATATACTAATTAATCTTTTCATTTTTGGGTGTAAGCCTAGCTTTTAATGGCTGATCCATATTCCCAGCTTTATCTAATATTTTTAATGAAATAATATAGTCCTTTTTCTGTTCAGGAAGTATTTAACAAGGGCCTCAAACTGCTTTTTATATGTATGCATTTGGGGGTGTTACAGAAGATCCCAGGAGATTGGGATGGAGGCCTGGCTTTGCCACCTCGTCCATTTTTTGATCTCTTGTCATGTAAGGTGGGGTTAATTATGTGCTACTTCCAGAACTTCTTACAGAAGATAATATATATGAGAACACTTTGTTAATTATTAATGTATCATAATAGAAATAATTTTTCCAGCTTATTTAAAAATTGATGAGATCATCTGTGAGCCACTAGACTTTGATTAGCCTCTCTACTGAAGATTTGTTTACTCTTGTTATGCACATCTTCCTCTGTTGTTAAGCTGCTACCATGGCCATTCTAATTATCTTCTCTAGTTCATCTCCTCTATAGTTCAATGTATATGTTTATAAGTGTCTTGAGATGGACACTCTTTGGCTTCAATATTTGTTTGGCTTAAGGATTAATTAAATATGCTTATATTAATTTGATCATTAAAAAGCATAGAACAAGTCAAAGTACAGGGGGCATTTCAAATTTTATTTCTCTCATGCAGTGTCATATAGTACTTACAGGTGACTCTGGACTTCTTTTTCTTAGGATGTAGATGTTTCATATATATTATATGTGAAAAACTATTATTTCCTTGGTAGGACAAAATGTCAAAGCGCTGATTTGATAACATGGAGACAAATGGCAAGTGCATGCCAAGTAGCTAGAGGATGCCATGCTAGCTATCAGCATTTCCAGGGTTATCATCCTTATTTGGCCTTTTTTTAGCTGTGATTCTGAAAGCCAGGACTACTTTGGTATAAATGTTAATCTATTTGAGATCTGTAGGTTTTGACCTTTTCCAAACCTACTTTATTTGGGGTTCTTTAATGCTTATACCTTCCTTCCAACCCACCTACCCTAGATAAGAGAGAAAAGAGTTTGATGGGAACAGGAGAACTAGACCCTGTTGAACTCAGTTATGGGGAGCGATTGTCCTGGCATAGGTGGCAGGATTTCAGCAGACCAGCAATTGCACCAAAGTTACTGCTGGAAGCTGGAACAGCAGCCAGAGCCCAGATCCCAGAAGCATTCTCTGGAGTGGTTTTCTCTAGGAGAGTCTTGAAGTGAAAAGATAAACAGCCAAACAATACCAAGACCCAATAAGTCTTGCCTCCTGTTTTGGGCTCATATATGTATATATATTCTCCTCTCCGATTCTGTACTAAGATGTGTTTCAGCTGGCAAAAATCAAGCCCTCACATGAGGTGGTTTGTCTTCTGGTGAATAAACATAACCTAATCTCTCACAAATCTGTTCCCCATCCCACACTTGGGATCAAAACAAAACCATATGTACATCTATTACGTATCCCCCTTTCTATTAAAATATAATAAACTATATACAATAAAAATAATTAGGAGAATTATCCAGTAAGAGTTACATTTACAAGGACCAGTCCATTTGTATTTGACAATCTTGTAGAAATTATTCCACTATCTATCCTATCCTACTGGGCCCTATCATAATATTCAGTTTTCCTAAATCACTTTATTATAATTTACATTTATCAACCTCTAAACATATTTTAATCTCTTAAACTAAAGCTTATAGTAATACCGTGGCTATCTAGTCTTCAACCCCATCAGAGACTTAAGAAGGACATATTTCCTAATATGAAGGAAATGCAGGCAAAACAAAAACATGTTTATATCCACTACATATCCCACACTTGGGATCAAATTAAAACATGTGTATATCCACTACAGAGCTCTCACAGGAAAAATCAGCTTGCTCTTCCTAGCTCACTCTCATTGTGTGTTCTAGACTCAGCCTTCACACTGGGGCCATGGCCTTAGATTAACCTAACCCGGTCTTACTGTGTTTGGGCTTGAGGCCTACCTGTGTCAAAGATAATCTGGTAAAATCTTACTTTAGAGTGCGAGAGCTGCAGTGTATCCTTCCCCAGTAAGTTTTAGACAGCCTTTATAGTGGGCAGTGGTCTTTTCTATATAGCCAATGCTTTCAAATTATCTTTATAGTATCTTCATATATACATTCATAGTGTTCATTGTTATCTATGGCAAATGATTTCCTTACAAGGAGTTAAGAACGGTCCTCTTCACTGGGTGTTTCTGGTATGGAGTAAAAATGTGGTGTAAATCTCATCACCCTTTCAAACCACCATCACTCTGCTTCCTCTTGCTCCGTCCTTGTTGGTTCTATGTGGTTTTCCTAGAGTGCATTGGTTTTTGATTTATCTTAACTCTATGCTTTTGTATATTCAAGAGGTCATCAGGAGAATTATGTATGTCTGGTCATTTGATTTACAATTAACACTAAAAGAAAGTTTTTAATAATGTTGTCTGTTGTCACATTAAAATGTACTAATAGTTTTAAAAGATACATTAGTCAAAGTTACATGAAATCCCAGTTATTGCACTTCTGTCCTAATTATATGTCTTTCACGATTTAATATACCCCCAAATTTAATATAACTCTTGATTTAATATAGCCATCAGCTTGAAGCACACATAATATCCAAGATATATTGAGAACGTGGCTTATTATTCCCTGTTATTTGTCATATACTGAATTTTAATATGTACATTATTGTAAATATGGAGAATGGCTTTTAGACACAGGTTTTTTTTTTTTTTAATTTAGGTTTAGAATAGAATCCTAGAAGTTAAATAACTTGGCTAAAATAATACTTTTAATATTTCTGGATAATTCTTTTATTTCTGATTTCTGTATTTGGACTAACAGTTCACACAGTGAATAAATTAGTCACTGCTTTTTCTTTTGTGTCCTCCCCCACACCTCTTTATGTAGATCGGTTCATTTCTTTGTAGCAGCTTTATTTAATATCCCCCTAAGGCTGTGGAATGGTTAGCGTCTTTCCTTTGAGAAAGAGGAAACACATGGTGCTGCAGTGGGGCACAGGAGATACAGAGGAGAGGAGGCAGTGGGAGATGCTGAGAGGAAGAGTAGTGACCAGGATGGAATGGAGCAATATGCAAATTAATTTTCTATGTTTTGCTGATATCAGCTTGGAGTGCCAATGTCCTATGTTAAAGAGTGAGCCCATGACAGAAATTTTAAACGAGTATAGCTGGAAACTTGGTAACCACGCAAAAGTTACATAAGCAATGAAAACTGCCCTGAAGGCTTATAAGGAAGGGTTTGAGTCTTGTGCTTTGCCGTGGGTACTGTATGGGGAGGACGGAGTTGGCTAGTTAGGAACCTAAGGCAGATCAGGCAGATGTGAAAATAGATGTCTACACTTCTGTAGAAAAATCAGTGAAGAGCCTGCATTGCCTAGCAACTCCACACATTTATTGAAGTGATTTCAGAGACACCATTTACTGCCCTGTGTAATAGTTATTGGATGCTGCAGTTGGCAGAACGAGTGCAAGTCCTACCGTGCAGAGAAAGAACCAGAGAGCTGTGACCTAGCACTATAACACAGTGCCCTGATTTTCACAGACTGAGCAGTACTGCTCACTGTACATTTAAACTGGTGTTAGCCAGTTGTGATTTTGTTACCTGGTGTCAACTAGCCTTTGCAGTGGTGTTGCGTTGCATTTAGTTACTCATGACCATCGTAAGGACATTTACAGAATGTGAATGAAAACAGACGTCATGAGGATTACACCAAACCACCTCATTATTGTATTGGCTATGCCACTGGAAAGTAGACTGAGATTTTTTTCTTCAAATATAATAACTGCACCTCATGGTTAGCATTTTCCTGTTTTCTTATATAGTACACAGATGGAAATGGTAGCATATGGCTCATAACAAGTTGTTTTTACCGAATGGACTCTCCTTCGAGAGTCACCACGCATCCTTCATTCTCCACCACACTCTGCCTTACTTATGTTTGAACAGTTAGGCTCTTCACGGGCAGACATTCACCCCTAAGTCATATGGTCTTTACCATATGTCTTTGGCCAGTGTATTTTAATTTTCTGAAGCTTTATGATTAGTAAATTATAAATCTCAATAAATCACAGCAAAGGGAAGCCTATTTTCCCTGGGAGATTGTTGCCAGCACCCTGCACTCATTATAGGCCCCAGAGGTTCCAGTAGAGATTGGAAGACAACATCTCAAATGTAAACTAATTCAAGCTTGATTGGAATTTATAAGGGGAAATGGCACAGAAAATAAAATTCAAATAGTCTGGTGTCCTTGAACACAAAGTTTTCATGAATGGAACTTATAGGAAAGCATGTTTTAAAAATCATTTATTTAAGATATATTTTATATGTTATGTGTATGTATCTGTCTGTTTGGGTGTGTTATGTGCATGTATATGTGTGTTTGCATAGACATGTGTATCTGTGTCCACATGAAGGACATAAGAGGGTGTCAGATCCTTTGAGCTGGGATTATAGGCATTTATGGTTGGCCTGAAATGTTTTATGTGTGTCAGAGTCTGGGCTCCTACCCTCCTGATTGCTCAGTAAGAGAACTTACCCGCACTGCTGTCTCTCTTGCCCCAGAAAGTATAGTTTTAGTGAAGAAGAAAATGACAAAGATGTGTCTCTCCCTTGTCTAAGATGGGGACAATCAAGTGTCGTCAACAGGTTCTCTCCTTACTCGGCTGAGTCCACAGCACGTGTCTGATGGGAGAACACATAGAAAAGGGGGAAAACCAGAGTAGAGGGTTCATTGTCTGGATTCCCCTTTGCAAGGGTGGCTGGCATTGCTCTACACAGGGGTAGCATCCTTAAGGGGGAGTCCTCCCTCAATGTCCTTTCAGGCTATGGGAAAAAGTAATAGGTATATGTGTCAACCAGACCTGGCATATTAGCCTCTTTAGGTTTCTATAAATCCAGAGTTTTTACAAATACATCTTTTAAACAATTGCCTTTAATAATGAGTGGGCATATGCCATTTCTTCATTATTAGAACCCTGAGAAAATAAGCCACACTAGGGAGGATGATTGAATTGTTGGTGTTTTCAAACACCAGATAGCTGCAAACAACTAGAGACTGTGTTTAGTTTGATAGCAAATCAAGAGCCAGGGGTCCTACCCTAAAGAAACATGAAAACTATGGCTACCTACAAAGACAGTGCACTTAAAACGATGGAGCTGGAACTGATGAGAGGTCTTTTGTGGTTCTTAATTGAAGAGATGACTAAGTAGGACATCAGAATTTAAAAGAATGGTAAAACTAGAAGAAGAGGTTACAAAATGTATTGTGAGTGAAGTGAGTACAAGATTTTAAATGAGGCTGTAGGATTCTTGAGGGAATACTGGGGTCAGGTGAAATAATGTACTTATGGTGAAAAGCATTTGGTATTCTTTAAAATCTTGCTTTTTGAAAACTTATTTTAGTCCCAAATTAGTGTGATGCTGCTAGTTTTCCATGGCTATTGTAGATAAAACTGGACTACTATAGTAACAATGCCTACGAGAGTCCTTTTTTTTACGTAGCTAGTGAACTCCCCTGAGTACTAGTACTTGTGTCAGGAATATGGTTATGTTTGGGCACAGCAGAGTTGTAATTCACACCCCTGGTTCTAATAGCACTTTCATGCATAATTACCATTACTTTGTAATTGTGGCAGTAAAATCTATTCTTTGAGAACTAGTCTGGTAGTTAGAATACTGAAAGTAAGTGTGGTTAGTACCAGTTGTCACGGTGATTTTTCCAGTGCCTGGATTTCTACGAAATCAGCCTCTATTGTACTTCAAAACAAAACTGATGTCTAATAAACTCCCTTGTGAGATGGCAGCTCTTTGTAGAACCTGAAAAAGGCAAAATTTACATCAATAAGAATATCCACAAACATTCTGTTTAGAAATATTAAGAAGAAAGGGGAAATCCTAAAACTGTTCCAGGAAAAGCACTCTAGAAGTTTATAAGAATACTCTTTGCCCTGTGTCATAGTTAGAGTTATTTCTAGCCAAGGTTGGCATTGAGCTTGTGGACAGAATGCACATGTACAGGGCTGGGCTCAGTCTGTTTGTTCTTCGGGTTTCTCCTGTTCCATGCGGGTTCTTAGGAAGTGGAGGGAATTCTTTCTGAGCTTTCTTTTCTGAGGAATACGTGATGCACTGATTTCTGCCTGAGAATTCACTTCGGTCATGACTTTTGGCACACATGAAAGACACAAGAGTAGCCTCAACAAGCAGGGACACCAGCATAGCAGCAGTGGTCAACATGGTGCTTGGATGGGCCTTTGCAGGTCATTGCCTCAGATGGAAATCGGCCAGGCTGTTGTGTTTTTATTAGTTATTCATAGGCATTTAATGATGTATACTTTTCACAGTGATTTAAGTAGACATCTTTTCAGGGAAGGTTGCCAATTCAGGACCAAGATTACATGGCAGACTTTCAACTTAGTTCTGTGACATGAACGGCATTGATGATTTCCTGCTTATGACAGAGGTGGCATGAGGGCAGCCTTGGGCAGCTGTAGCCATTTCTTCTTCCTTTTAAACACTTCTGTTGCCATGTCCTAGATACTTGTGGGCACAGATGCTTAAATAAATCTCACCACCTTGATCACTGCTTGTCTGAAATCGGACTGATGTTCCTGTGAATACGTAACTCTCTAACAGGAGAAGGTGCAGAAGACACATACCAGTTGTCCACTTAGATTGGAAGCTGCAAGCTCTTTTGGATATGCTCCTCAGTATGAGCTGAGGTCCAAATACCTTAATTCAATTCAAGTTTGTTAACTTGTTGCTCTTGAAGGTAATATAAAACAAACACAAAAAGAAACTGAGTCCTGTTGGAGAAAATGGAACTCAGGTCCACTGTGTAGGGTTTCATATCTGTAGGCTGTTGACTTCTTGCTACCCTGAAGTAGTTTTCCTCATCTCACTCCTGCTGTGAGAACTCAACTGTTATAACTAGTATTTGCTTGTCTGTTGCAAGGAAGGATGTTCTGTACTCTACACATTTGGTTACACACCCCATCTCCTAATGCCTTGAAAGTTCTCAGCATGGTGACATTTGTTCATGTTCAAAATGAAGCAACACCTGTTTTGCAGCTGACAGTGAGTCATCAGGATACTTACTTTTCAAATGTTTCTTATTGTATGTGTGTAAAAGGACGTATTTATCTTCTTAAGGAGTTTCATTGAGAGGGATGCTATTATTTTACTAATGAGAACACATGGAACATATATACAACAGAACTTTCGGCTATTATTTTTTGTATGTATCTCAGTCCTGTTGGTTACCTTACTATAATGTATATACTGAAATAGTCATTTTCATTAGTACATTACTGCTATGCCAACTGTAGGTAAAAATGATTCCATTATTTTAACTTTCAGTTTTTTATTAATTAATTTATTTACTTAACACCCCACTCAGAACGTCCCCTCTCTCCTCCCAGTCCCTCCCTGTCACCTCCCTTCTTCTCCCCCTCTGCCCTTCTTCCTTTCTTATCAGAGAAGGGGAAACATCCCATGGATATCAACCTGCCCTGGCATGTCAAGCAGGACTGGGTGCATTTTCTTCTATTGAGACTAGACAAGGTGGTCCAGTTAGGGGAAAGGGCTCAAAAGACAGGCAGCAGAGTCAGAGGCAGCCCCTGTGCTCCTGCTGTTACAGGTCTCACATAAGGACTAAGCAGTACATCGTGTGTGTGTGTGTGTGTGTGTGTGTGTGTGTGTGTGTGTGTGTCTAGATCCATCACATGGATGCTCTCTGGTAGGTGGTTCAGTCTCTGTGAGTACCTATGGGTCCAGGTTAGTTGCTTTTGTAGCTTTTCTTTTAGTGTCTTTCACCTCTCTGGCTCTTTCAACCCTTCCTCCTCCTCTCCCATAAAATTCCCCAAGCTCCACCTAATGTTCGGCTGTGTTTCTCTGCATCTGTTTTCATCAGATTCTGGGTGAAGCCTCTAGGAAGACAGTTATGCATAGCGGAGTATTATCAATAGTCCCAGTGGTGGGCTTTCTCTTAGGACATGCAACTCAAACTGGGCCATTCATTGGTTAGCTGGGTCAGAGGTTCAGTGTGTGAGTTGGTGTACCCCACCCAAATTGGAAGTCCTGCCTGGCTATGGGTGGTGGCCACTCCAGGCTCCATATCCGTCTCTGCTGGGAGTCTCAGCTAGGGTCACCTCCATAGACTCTTGGGAGCCTCCCTTTCCCCGGAGATGCCAACCCCACCAATTCCCATCCTCTCTCCCAGCCCTCCTCCTTTTCCCCACACTCAACTCTCATCCCTGTTCACCTCCCAACTCCCTTCTCCCACTCAGTTCCCTTCCTCCATCTAGTTCAGATGTCTAGTTTATTTCCCTTTCTGAGTGCGATTCAAACATTCTCCCTTGGGCCCTCCTTGTTACTTCTTGTAGTCTGTGGATTGTAGGATGGCTAGCCTATAGTTTATGGCTAATATCCACTTATAAGTGTGTCTTTCTGGGTCTGGGTTACATTACTCAGGATGATCTTTTCTAGTTCCATCCATTTGCCTGCAAATTTCATGAAGTCCTTGATTTTAATAGCTGAGTAGTATTTCATTGTGTAAATGTACTGCAGTTTCTTTCTCCATCCTTCAATTGAGGGACATCTAGGTTGTTTCCAGAGTCTGGCTATTATGAATAAACTTGCTATGAACATAGTTGAGCAAGTGATCTTCTGGTATGTTGGAACATCTGTTGGGTATATGCCCAGGAGTTGAGAACTATTCCCAATTTTCTGAGAAACTGCCAGATTGATTTCCAAAGTGGTTGTATAGTTTGCATTCCCAGCAGCAATGGAGGAGTGTTCCCTTGCTCCCTATGCTTACCAGCATGTGCTGTCACTTGAGTTCTCGGTCTTAGCCATTTTAACAGGTGTAAGATGGAATCTCAGAGTCCATTTTACACCACTCAGGTGTTAAGATCAAGTCTCAGATATGATTTGCATTTCTCTGATAACTAATGATGGTGAACATTATTTAATAGCTTCTCGGCCATTAGAGAGTCCTCTATTGAGAATTCTTTGTTTAGTTTTGTACCCCATTTTTAATTGTTTTTGGTTTGTTGGGTTTAATTTCTTGAGTTCTTTATATATTTTGGTATTATCCCTCTGTTGTCTGTACTGTTGGTAAAGATCTTTCCCCACTCTGTAGGTTGTAGTTTTGTCCTGTTGACAGTGTAAGATCAACATTAAATAGAAACTTATGAAACTGAAAAGCTTCTGTAAGGCAAAGGACACAATCAGTAAGACAAAATGCCATCCTAATTTTCAACTTAAAAATATTTTAATTGTTTGAGGAGATGGCTCAGCTGATAAGTAGCTTGCCATGTAGCATAAAGACCTGAATTTGATCTCCTGGAATCCCTCACAGGCTTGGCATGGTGGTAGGCACTTGTTATCCTGGGGCAGCAGAGGGAAGAGTCATTGGTGCTTTCTGGAATCCAATTTCACTGAGTTGGAACACTTCAGGTTCAGTGAGAAACTTTGTCTCAAAGTATAGAACACATACTCACACATAAATGATGAATTGAAGCCGGGTGTGATAGCTTTAATCTTAGCACTTGGGAGGCAGAGGCAGGAATATCTCTCCGAGTTTGAGATTAGCCTGGTCTACAAAGTGAATCCAGGACAGTCAAGGCTATACAGAGAAACCTTGTCTCAAAAAAGATGAATTGAATATTACTATGTACTAGTTTGCTAATAAAAGGAAGTATATGTGTAGAATGTTAAAATTTCATGAATGCACTGACTCTCACTGATGCTTACTGTACACATATAACATGGTTGACTGGAAGAGTTGAGTTTGTATGTCTTTGCTGTATATCCCGGTGATATCTTTTCACTTGGTTGTGTTCATGTAATGGGATTTGGACACCCAGGGCATAGCACACACTAGATAAGTTCTCTACCAGTAATCCATATACCCAGCCTCTCATAGTACCTTATGCATTTTTTCTTAAGAATAAAGAATGAATCAAGTTTTGGTTTTGTCCATTGGTGTTGTTTTCCTTGGGAACAGCTGCTCAGTGAAAGCTGTTTACCCACCACAATTTCAAATCTTGGGTGGCTTAGTCAAGATTTATATAGAAATGCTGGCCCCGTGCTTCTTAAGAGTAATCTGGAGAAGTTTTATTTGACAATAAAATCCTGAGAATGTAAATGGAGAACAGTCACTCTAGCTCTGTTTGCAAACCACCCATACTGAGTCAGTCAGGGTGAGAACGAAGCAATGGCGTGTCTGCATTTGCATCACTGTGTAAAACAAATCCTGAGGGGTAACTGCAGGCTCCCTGATATGAAATGTGTAATATCTTAAACACAACAGTTTATTAGAAAAACAATTGTGAAATGTGTTCAATGAGACTTGCATGCAGAGTTTAGTAGACTTGTTTATGGCTCATTTGGTAAGTGCAGTTACTCAGGAGAGGCATTCACACCCCTCTGTTTTCTTCCTCAAGTGGTTCACTAATTATGTGAAGGAGAAACTTCTTTCAGCCTTCTGAACTTCTTGGGCACTAGCCTACATTTTACTCACTGTGAAGTGCTAAGTAATTTTTCTGGACATGAGAACTCTGGGCACTTTTTAAAAATTTGTGTTTTGAGATCATAATATTCTCTCAAAATTCCCCCTTCCCTTTCTTCCCTAAAACCCTCCTATATACCTCTCTTAGCTGTCTTTCAAATTAATAGCCTTTTTCATTAGTTTTGGTTACACATGCACACACATGCGTGCATGCACACATACACACACATATGTGTATAAGTATATATTCTTAAATAGAATCTGCTCAGTCCCTATAATGTCACTTGTACGTATGTTTTCAGGGCTGGTCTTTTGGTATTGTATAGTCAATTGGTATGATCATCCATATATATGTATATGTCTGTAAATATATATTCTCAGGATTCTATGGTTCTGCTACTGAAGGCTTTTCCCTTTTCTATATGAAGAGAGGGCTTTAATTTGATTGTTCTTCCTTGTTTCTGTTCCCTTCCTGAAGAAGTTTCAATATTTTGCTTTAGTTTTACATTTTTGAGCCATGCATGTACATAATTACCAAATAATTTTATGAGACATTATTTCGAGAGGAGAACATTCACCTTACCAGAGGAATGCTCACTAAGATGCCTGAGGCCCTCAGTACAATACTTAGTGCTGAGCTTTAGTTGGTTTAGGAATGCCCTTCTATCAATACACCAGATTTTAAGTATTTTTTTGATGACTGTTAATAATGTTTTCAGGGTGGGGATTCAATGGCCAGAGGTTCATAATGATAATGTTCTTCTACAAGTGCCCCAGTGTACAGTACAGCTGCCTCTTCAAGTGCAGATGAGTAGACTGTAGGACCAGGCTCATTTTCAAGCTCTGGTTCTTAAATTTGGGAGAAAGTGTCCAAGACAGTCACACTGTCTCCAGATAAAATCTGACGTATGAGCTCACATGCAAAACAGATTGGATCTTTTTAGTTGTTTTTGTCTGTGGGTCACTGTGATGTCCTCACTGCTCTTCAAAATCCAGCATTTTAAATTGTTGCATCCTGAGCCTGTGCTCACTTTCCTGCTTCTTGGTTAATTTGTGGCGGATGTCTGTATTCATTCTGCCCTTTATAGGAGGTGAGGCGATTGGAAGAGTGATAGTTCTTGGGTAGACAGGGCTAGTCTCCTCCTGTGAAGTGGGTCCATAACTAAAGGTAAACTCCATGGGGAATGTGTGCTTCTGTTGTGGAGTGAGGAAGCCCGGAGGCTGTGGTGAGCGCCTCTGCTTGAGTAGTTAACTGGAGGAAGACAATGTGGTAACCCTGGCTGATTCTGCCTCATCAGTTGGCTGGAGGAGATGGTCTTTCTACAGACAGGAAGCATTTGTGCCACAATGGTTAGGACATTATGGTGGTGTGTTGTATATCCATATGTTGAATTTTATTTTATTTTATTTTTTACTGTAAACTGGAATAATGGAGCATTTCCTTTCTTAAAATGAATCTCTGAAGTTGGTATTATAGAGGTGCCTCCTAGGGAAGGTGATTTTTTTTTTTTTAAAGTGAGACATCAATATTTCTTCTATTTCAAAGGATAGCAATTATTTGAATAGGCACAAATCTTTAACTTTATGTTTATTTCTGGGCACAGTTTATTTATTGAAGGAGGGCAGTTTATCCCTTAAATAGGCTAATTTTTGAAATTGGGTATTACCCCATCTCTAGTGGACTGAGCAGGCCTCTTTGAAGCCAACGACACAAAAGGATCTGATACCCTGCAGCCTCATGGGAGCAGCACACTGTTCCCCCAGAAATCATCAGACTCGGGGCAGTTACTTTTACTCATACCCACAATGGCGCTTGCCAGGGAGCAGAAGTGAACCTGTGTGACTTTGGAGACTGCTCCTTTGGTGTCCTGGTAATGCACATCTCCTGCGGTGGCCTTAGTGCTACAGCTGCGTTCTTGTCTGGTCATTGCCATGGCTCTCCCTTTGGAGGACTCTGTTTTTAGCAGTGCTTTTGCTGAGGGCTGTAGATAGCTTAGTGCTCCTGTTGTCACTTGTTAGTGCTCCCTGGAGTCCTGTAACAGCACTGTCTGAGTTTCCCCACCGCGGCTGTCCTCTTCTCTGTTCTCCTGCAGACTCCCGCTGCTCCCTGCCCAGCTGCGCTGGTTGTTCAGTGTAACCTGCATTCCTCTCTCCATTTGTCTCTTACCAGGAAACGAGCAGAGCAGGAAAGTTGTTTTGCTTTGCAGAAGTTTTAAGCACTTACCCTTTACTTATAATTACAAAAATTTCTCTAGTTATACTTGTTTGCTTTCTTTCAACATGTGCTAAGCATCCCATGCTGCTGCTGTGCTATCATCTACATATGTATCTAGGGACACACTGGTGAATGTGACCTGGTATTTGAATTGCTCACAGGACATAGTATGCTCAGGTGTGGCATGATTGGATTAGCACTAGCTGTATGGAGGTGCACTATGGGGATACCAAACTCCACCCTGTATCTGTTTCAAAGACTCAAATCATTACATTCACCTGTATCACATAAAACATTCCCATAAAACCCAGCATAAAGCAATGGGTATTACTGTTGTCCAGCAGCCTATGGTTAGCTGGCCTATTCTGGGTTTGACTGTGGTTGTCACTTGTTAATTTAGTTTGTCTCTGTAGTTTTTGTCTAGGTTCTTCCATTTGTGTTGGGGGACAGCAGGCTGTAGGATGCTATGTTAGTTACATTTCTATTGCTGTGATAAAATGCCACGACCACGGCTACTTACAGAAGGAAGGGTTGTATCGGACTTAGGGTATCAGAGGGTTAGAGATTTTGATGGTAGAGTGAGGACAGGGAAGTAGGAGGCTGGAGCAGCCGCTGAGAGTTCACATCTTGATGCACAAGTAGGAGGCCCAGAGCACAATGGGAATGGCCTGAGTCTTTGGAAGCCTTTAGCTCTGTCTCCCAGCAATACACCGCCTCCAACATGGCCTCCTAATCCTTCCCAAACTGGGTACAAAGTATTTAAATATATGAGCTTATGGGAGCCTTCTCCTCCTCCTCCTCCTTCTCCTCCTCCTCATTCATTTTTGTTGTTGTTTGTTTTTTGTCTGTTTTGTTTATGTTTTTTGAGACAGAGTGGGGTCATTCTCATTCACACCACCAGCATTGCTTAAATGGGACTCAGAGGAAAGATTTATTTCTGGTAATTTGGCTCCTCTAGCAGGATGTCGTGGCTTTTTTTTTTTTTTTTTTTTTTTTTTTTTTTTTTTTTT
>OU015743.1:44259773-44274385 GCA_907169655.1 Acomys percivali | reverse complement strand
AGAGAGAGAGAGAGAGAGAGAGAGAGAGAGAGAGAGAGAGAGAGAGACAGAGAGAGACAGAGAGAGACAGAGAGAGACAGAGACAGAGACAGACAGAGACAGACAGAGAGACAGAAAGAGAGAGAGACAGAGAGCAAGAGAGACAGAAAGAGAGAGAGAGACAGAGAGCAAGAGAGACAGAGACAGAGAGACAGAGGCAGAGAGAGAGAGAGACAGATAGACAGACAGACAGACAGAGACAGAGAGGGAGAGAGAGGGAGAGAGATAGAGACACAGAGAGAGAATGTATCCGGCCCACTTGAATGCTATCATCATGGAATTTTGGTCCACTTTAGACAGACTGTACTTTTCAAGTGTAACGGGGAAGGAAAAGGCCAATTTCTGTGTAAGTTTCCCACCTTTATTATACCATGCAATGGAAATACTGCACTTGAATGGGCCAGGTGTGATTTGCAACACAGTCTGTGCTTCTCAACATGTATGTGGTGGTGTTTGAGACCATTTAATCACCATCTTAAACACGTTCATACATTATTCAACAGTAGCTTGAAAATGATATAAATCCGTCTTTATAAACAATGGCTACTATTTACCAGGGAGATTACGGTATGACTATGTAGGACCAAGCCAGAGTCTATGTTCACACTGAGCATAAATTGACCATGGGTACTGTGTGATATAATCTTGCATTAATGCTATTCTCTTTCTAAGATCTTTCAGTGTCTGTAGGAGAGTCAGAGCAACATGACTCTCGGGAAAAACCTCCACATGCAACTTAGCTTAGCCTTAGAGGTAGGAGTGTGAGGATGAGAAGAGTGTGTGAAGAGACTGCTGATCACCCTTAGTGAAGACTGGAGAATGTGCCTCCTTTTTTTTTTTTTTTTTCTCTCCCTTAGGAAGAAGCAATTCAAAATATTTGTTGAGCATTGGACCTGCTAAATTATAGACGTCCACTCTGCCTCACAGCTCCATGTCAGAAGGGGTCCTCCTGCAATCACTACATTCTGTTCCCACCACTTTTACTGTTGCAATTAGCCATTATCTTCCAACTGCTCTGAAACGTTCTAGACAGGCAGCAGCCAGATTCATCTTCGTTTCCCAAAGTGCTCTTGCTGCCTCAGTCACAGCTATTAAACATAAGACCAAAATTACTTATCGCTTATCTGTAGTTTACCAGGAGGATATGCTATGGTGTGTGGATGACTGATACAAATGTATAGCATAGGGAATCATGCACCTTTATAAACGATGCTAATTGCTGGCATGTCAGTACTGCCTCTGGAAACAGTTCAGCTAATAACGCATTGGTGGACAAAGCCAAAAATCTTGCTAAGCACTGATCTGGGTCCTGCCAGATTGTAGAGTGAATTTCTAAAGTGATTCAGGCTCTAAATTTTAATCTTTTAAACAAGTTGTTACTTTAATTGCCCGAGGTTTGCCCCCCCCGTGAAAATTTTTTCTTTGTGTTTCATTTTTTTGAAGCATATATAGCATTAATTGCTGCTAATAATAGTGAATGTATATCTTATAATTCCTAGAGAATGGTGTTGCCAAACTCTAGTATAATTTATCTCTCTATAACTTTAATTTTTAAAGCACTAATGAGTGAATTTATAGAACACGTAAAAGGCTTTGTGAGTTAAGCCTGCTATGAAGCCATTAACTTCCAAGGTGAGTTTAACTAATACACTTCTGTCCCAGACCTGGCACTTGCATTTCTGGCATGCAGGTGGGTATTGATGCTCTACCCAGGGAGAAACACTGGCTTATTGCATTGTGATTCCTTCAGGTTAGGGCTCCCTTTCAATCAGACTCGTAATCCATCAGCTGTTAGTCCTCCTAGCAACAGCAGTTATTTCCTGAGACATTGGGGCATTCAGTTCCTCTCAGTCATATCTATTTGTTATGCTGTCTCTTAGGAGCAGGTGTTAATTCTCCTCTCACCTCCCCCTCAGAAGCATGCCGCTGCAGAGATTACCCAGTGATGTGATTCACACTGGGCGGAGAGCTTTGCTTTACATAAGCCTTATTCTCCTCCCACCCCTAGTCCTTGGCTCATGGTCTACTTTATGGAGTGCCAAGAAGGTTCTGCTGTCATAGGCTGTAGGGTCTCCTCAGATTAGAGGAGTGAACCTAAACCCTTACTAGTTTTCCCTTTAAATACCTCTAAGTAGATCCCATAATAGTTAGGAGGAGCCATGATAACAAGGAACCATTTCTTCTTCATGTTGGATGTAGAAATTAAAAAACAAACAAGGGAAGTTTTCCTGTGTATTCTTACAGAGCTCTTTATTGCTTAATGTAATGGAAAACATCTGACTCCTCACCATTCTCTGTGCACAGTCTGTTGTATATGCCATTTTGGTTCATTTATATTATAAAAAAATTGGACATTATACAAAGTAGTAGGAAAAGGAAGAGTCATCTTAATAGCATATGTAAGTAATTGAGAATTGTTTTAATGGCACCCAAAGTGGACAAGAGCCATTCTAAAAAGACTTTGGGGGTGTGTTGTAGGAACTAAAACAATATCAAGAAATGATCTGTGCTCTATTAAGAAAAAAATGCATCTCTCTGTCTTCTATTCTGGATTTATCTTTTACCTGCATGTGATTTTGTGATGCCATACATTTATTAAATTGATAGATGCCGCCCTCTCAGGCTTTTACATAGCACATGTCATCAGAATTATCATACTTTTTATAAAATAACAATATTGCCAGAAAAATCTTCAAATATCAGAGAAATGCTACACTCACTGTAGTAAATACAAGTTCTTCAGAATTCTAGTTTTCTTTGATAAGCTGAAAAAATATTTTAAGATGATGTTTTTTTTTAATCTTCAGGAACATTCATACAAATATCAAAGCTTAGAATAATAATAGTTGATCAGTCATGCATTCAAGTGGAAGTGTCTTTGCCTTTAAACAGCAGTGAGTTCTTGAAGAAGAATTGTGCACACTTTTTTCTTTTGAGAAACATCTTGTGTCAGGGATACTTTATGTATACTTTCTGTCCTGTCACATAAAACATTAAAAAAGACGTAACTTCAAGGGTGGCGGTTTAATGAGCTTTACAGTTCTATTGCCTCATGAGGATGCTTCTCTGTTGTTGTCGTTGTCTAGAACTAGGGAGCAGCGCGAGGTAAGAATGAAGCTGCAGCTCTGTGTGGTGCTGTTGTGTGGTCCAGAGTACAGTACTAGCCTCCACAGGACAGCACAGTAAGGAGGGTGAATACCAGCCACCCTGAGAAGATCTGGAGGTCTGGAGACTCTCAAGGCCCTTTTGACCAACACTGAAAACTGTTTGTCATGCTCTGAATCCCTCCGTCTCACTGTCACGTTTACCTACGTTATACGAAACATCGTACTTACTGAGAAGGAGGGTGGTGTACTGTGTTTCCCCTTTCTTCAAACACCCCAAGTAGGCAAAGCAAATATGTATTTGTGTGTTTGCTTCTTAATTACTTAGTTGAATTTATCATTATGAACAGGTCAGCATCTTTTTTTTTTTTTTTTTTGGCAAAATTTTAATTAAACTCTTCTGGCTGCTGTTTTCTCTGGGTTGTTCCCACTTGTGGGCGGCCACAGGAGACTCATACATCCCTCCTCATAATTTGTTACATGTCTCTGCCTGTTCTGGCATGTGGGTTGCAGTCAGCTTTATAAGGCTCCCATAGCTTATGCTCAGTTATACATTGACATCCTCCACTGAGTTGTACATTTTTGTTGATGAGAATGTTTCTCTGTTCCTTGGTTACACTGTCAGTTCTTAACGGTGTTTGCTGAATTGCGTGAAAATATAGCTTAGAGTCCTTGCCTTGCATGCAGAAGGCCCTGGGTTTGATATTGCACACACACACACACACACACACACACACACACACACACACACACACACGAGAGAGAGAGAGAGAGAGAAGAGAGAGAGAGAGAGAAGAGAGAGAGAGAGAAGAGAGAGAGAGAGAGAGAGAGAGAGAGAGAGAGAGAGAGAGAGAGAGAGAGAATATGAGGATAAATATGAGGGAATCTGCTAAATTTACTAATTTACACTTCTGAAAGCTAAATTCATATTTCGCCAAGTGAAGGAAATTGTTTTATTGTTTAATTGGTTTTGAATCCAAAAATATAAAGGTGCTATTTAAGGAGCCTAGAGAGATAGCTTAGTGGTTCAGAGCATGTCTGCTCTTGCAGAGGTCCAGGTTTGATTCCTAACACCAACACTGCAGCTTGCAACCACTTGTAATTCCAGTACCAGGGGATCTGATGCCCTCTTCTGGCCTCTGTGCGCACCAGGCACATGTGTGATAGATAGATGCACATGCAAATAAAACACTCATGCACATTTTAAAAATTCAAATAAAAATATTTAAGAAAATATTAGTGGAGATAGATTCATTGGGTTAGAATTATTTGACAGATGGTGGTGGCCCTGGCCTTGCAAACTCCTGGTTTGATTGTTGTTTTTTGTTTTTTGTTTTTTTGTTTTTTTACTTTCTCTGGGATACACTGTCTCTTCACTTTCATATCTGTGCAAGGGTGCTCATATTGTTTATCTGTAGTTGCATGCAGATTAATTTTATTATGTAGACAGCACGGCATGGTGGATAGCAATTTCTTGAAATGATCATAATTTATGAATTTGGTAATTAGACACTTACTCGCTCTATCATATATAGTTGCACTATTTTAGAATGAAATTATGCCCTTGTGATTCATAAAAGTGTTTTTCTGGCATGTATGGATTGCCAAGATTGTGAAACACATATTTTAAGTGCACATGTAATGGATAGCAGATGAGAAACAAATGCAAGAAATCTTTTTTCAATATCCAAACATGACAGCAAATAAACTTGTTTTGCTCAACGAATAGGATCCTTAATTGGATGGAATCTTTATTTCATTCTTGATCTGAGGCTAACATTGTGTCTGGGATGTATTCTAACCCCATTACTGGCTAATAGCTTACTTATACAATGGTTAGGCATGCCAGTGGATACGTTTATTTTGAAATATTTGTTCTAATTCAGATATCAGGAGTAGGTGACAGAGGTAGTCGGAGATGAGGGACCTGGATATGAACAGAGCATCCCTCTCTTGTCCTCTGTGCTACACTCTTCTCATGTAATTGGGCAATTCCTATGTGCTTCCCATCGTAGCATGAATTACATTTAAACACAGTAAGTGAGCTATGGAAGTGGTTATCTGCAGGCACCATACACTAACAAAATTGATGCTCACTGGGGCATACATGCTAACCTCGCCCCCTTTTGAAAGTGGTGATCTGTCACTGTGAGTCTCACATATTGGAACCTGACCTTCCTCTTGGCATGAGGCTTGTGAATGGCAGTGCATCCTGCAAAAGCACTTACTAAGAAGTGGTATTTTTTTTTTATTTCTATATTTAGAAATTGATCCTGGGTTTTAAGGAAGTTTTCTTATAACCACAATTTGATCCTGGAAAAAAATCCATCCTGGAAAATATAGGCAATAGCTTTTGAGTCTGGACTCATTAGTGGGCTTGTTCCTTTGGCTCTACTTCCTGATAATAGTTTTCTATTAGGTATGCGAATGCCAGGGAGCAGGAGTGTTAAGAATTTGTCTCCAGAGTCTGAGGAAGGAGCACTGCCTTCTACTTTTCTCTCTTAATTCTTATCATTTTTCAATGTATTTATTGGGCATTAGCTTAAAAGGTCTGCATTTACCAGAACTTCAGCCAATGTAAATATTTGATCTGAGCATTATCTTTGTTCGGTTTTAGTGAATACATTGCCCCCAGGAAGACTGCCTAGGGAATGTTTATACTGATTTTGGAATGTTAAGAATTTGGAGGAGTGGTTTCTCAGAATCCTGCAATATGTTAATGATGTTTATATGTTTGGGACATTTTTTTCTTTTAAGATTTTGTACTTTAGTCCAGGCTTTAAAAAAAAAAAATCTTTAGAAAGAAAAAAAATATGTCTATAGATAGATGAATAGTGTTGTGAGAGGTGTTGGCACAGCCTTGAAGAAGGAGCAAGCAATGGTTTTTTTAGCCATATGAAAGGTGGTGTCTCAGCCTGGCACTGCCAATGTCCAGCCCACCAGCTGTTTGGCTCCTGTTAAAAGGGCTGCATGGCTCAGGCAGAGTAACAAAGATGTTCTTCTGGCAGAGTTCTGTGCCATCTGGTTCAGGGCTGTGGCCTCACACCCAAAGGCGGATTTCCTAGTTTTAGAGAAGTGAACCACATTCCTTAACTAGTAGATGAAACATTCTAACCATTCCCGTTATCTCAGCCCATGACTCCGGCTGTTTCACACACATATCCAGTACCAATTCACTAGGAGATCTGTTGTGAGCTCATCTCTGCCCCTAAACAATAGCGAGACCTCAGGGGTCATGATTAGGCTGCGCTTCCTGTCCTCATCTACAGAATGAAGGAGATGAAGGGCTCCAGTGAAATAGCCTATGATCTCCAGCTCGTAACTAAACACGTGTTCTCACAGGGAAGCTAAGTGGCAAAGAATTAGAAATTATTAGGATGAGTGAGGCATTGACTCATTGGATCAACTGGCATTGACTGCTCCTCAAGTTTTAGAAATCTCCAATGGCATCATGGGACTATTGACGAATATATGTAAGCTTACACACTTTAAAGAATTTTTGGTGTCCTCACAGAGTGTAAAGCTGGCTCATGACTTCAATGGGATGATGAATGAGTGATTCCTGGTGCCAGCTGGGGTGGCTTTCATGGATCCTAACTAACCTTCTCAATATGAGGATGATAGCTATGTGGTATGATTTTTTTTTAAAAAAAGAATGTGTATGTGCATGTATGAGGGTGGTTACAAGTGTGCTATGCTATGCTTGTGGATGTCAGAGTAACAGTGTTCAGAAGTCAGTTCCCTCCTCCCACTATGAGTTCAGAGACTCAAACACAGACCGATGGACTCTACCTGCCTCTTGTAGATCCATAATGTGATATTTCTGAAATGTGGACATCACTACTATGTGTTGAGATCAATCTGCCTTTTAGATACTGATTTAGGATCTCTTAGTACTGGGAAAATCTAAAGTTGATGGAGACAAACCCCCTTCTCTCAAGGAAGAAACATATATTCAGATGATAAAGGCAAAATGAAGTAAAAGATAAAAATGGACAATGGGATGTGGGTAATGTGATAAAATAAAATAATATTGACTGGAGAACTTGGGGGGAAAATCACACACAAAATAAAGAGGTATATCTGAACTGGCTTTGTAGAGCTGTGGCTAATGTTAGGACTAAAACAGTTAACAATCACTTTAAGCGATAGAGAAGGACTTTTAGGCCAAAGCTTTCTTGTGATATCATCCATCTATGGAAAAGACATAGAACCTATGGAGAAAGTACATAGGCAAAAGGACCATACATGTCTATTGTAGTGCACACAAAGGATGGAGCTACTGTGCCTAGGGAAACAGTTGACACAGAAATGAAAAGCTAGATGGAGAATGGACAGAATTTGTGGACAACCTTTTTGTGGGATTGAATAAGAGATGGCAGAAGACGAATAGAATTATGGTTTATACAACTGGAAAATATTGCCATATATCAAGAACAGAAATGCCCATGTGTTGCAGAGGAAGGCCATGCCTACAGTTTGGGCATTTGTATTGAGATCCTATAAGGTAGAATGCAGTTATAAGGCTCAGTAGATATACACTGGCCAGCTATCTATTTCAATACAGAATGCGAAGGCATGGCTAGAGGTGAGCTCACCGGGGAGAAAGATACATATGAAAGATATTTAAGATTCAGTGTATATTGCAGGAGATGGCTCTAAAATAAGAGCAGGAGCTCCAGGTTGACTGCTATAGAGACTGTGGACTTGGCATGTGCAGTCAGTGCTATGAGTGTAACAGGAAGTGATATACACACCCCTTAGAAAATGATGTGCTCAACACGAGAGTGAAAGCAATGAAAGTTAGCCAGCTAAGATCTTACTGTATTGGCAATCGTCTTTGCTTAGGATCTATTTAGGTTTGGATGTAACACTGGCTCCCAGGTCCTGTGCGCGAATGTTTTGTCCTGACCTGGTAGTGCTCTTTAGGGGGCTTGTGGAACCTTTGGGACTGTGGCCAAGGTAGCAGGAAGTGATACCCATCTCCAGATCCAAACTTTCTGTTTTCTGCCTCCTGTGATGTGACCAGCTGCCTCTGGCTCCCAGCGCCATGCCTTCCTGCCTTGCCATCGTGGACTGGCATCCACTGACACCAATAGCCAAAATAGACTGTGCCCTCTCACATCACCCTTGTCACATCCTCTTTCACAGTAGTGAGAAAAATAGCATAGGGCGACTAGACAATGGTCCTCATAAAAGGGGGTGCCACATCTTGTTTTTCACTACTTTCACCCTAGTAGGATCTATGAATATAATGTACCAATACACCCTGAAAGATGCTTTAATCCTTGGTTTCCTTCTTGTGTTCTCAGATATGGTTTGCAAATCGTCATGCCCTAGGTCTACCCTCTCGCCCAAGTTCTTACATTTTTAGCTACATTGTTCCATGAAGTACTTGAAGGCATATTAAATTCATTATTTTTTCTGCTTTCCTGTTCCTTCACTGGAGTTTTTTCATATTTGCTCTAGATTTTAAAAATAAAGCTTTCTTTCAGGGGAGAAGGGGAGAAGAGAGGGAGGAGAGAGTCGAGGAGACAGGGGAAAGGGAATGGGAAAGAGAGAGAGGGAGAAAGATTGAACATTAACGGGCAACCTTGCCTTTCATGGGTTCTCACTATCGTATTAAATACAGTAGCTTAATGGAATCCTCAGCAACCTTCTTTTTGTGCATTTTAATGTGTGCTTATTATGTGTGCATACTATAGAAGACCAGAAGACTTTGAGTTAACCTGGGGTATTGTTAACAAATTGTAAAATTTTGGATTCTGCCATTTTTCATGTAAAAAGCTAATGCATCATTTTAGAGAGAAGTAAAAGTGATGCTTAATAAAGAGAGCTGAAACTTCAGTTATTACTCTATGGGCAAAGAAAGAAAACAGGTAGTCATTCTATGGTGAAGCCTCCATCCTAGAAGAGAGAGGATGAAAATATATGAAAGGTTTCTTTGAAGCTGGAACATCTTATGCACCATAGAGCCAATCTAATAGTTTCCTCAGATGAAAGAAGGGAATGAACAATGAACGAGGTCTGGTTTCCAGTGATGAACATGGCTCTGTGGGAGCCATGGCCAATGAGCTGGTGATGTCCTCGCATGTCAACCTCATCGGCCTTTGTCATCACCAGCTCTTCTAATTGATTGGTACCTCTGTGCTTTAGGTTAGAATCTGTGGCTGAGATAATATTTGGATTTCTTTTGAATGCTTATTGACCCAATTATTAAACTTTTATTTTAATTATGATTTTTTAAAATATTCATTTGTCTCTTGAACTATTTGAAATAAACTTTTCTTGGCTAGAGAGAGTTTTCTCAAATACCAGTGTAAAAAATTGAATGTGACTTAACATTTCATGGATGTTGGGTTTCCAAATTAGTACTAAACTTTTAAATCCTTTTTAAAAGCTAAAAATTTTATTTTATTTTTTTATTGTCTTTAGGTGAGGTGAGTATGTGTGGTGGGTGAGGGAGAGGACGATGGTCTGGATTTGGTTTTCTGCTTTAGCATGCATTCCTGAGAATGGTACTCAAGCTTGCCTGGCATGTACTCTTATCTTCTGAGCCATCTTATCTGCTGAACCATCTTGCCTGGCCAGTAATGAAAACCTTAAAGATGAATTTTAAGTTGTATCTTCAAGCTTGATACATACATACATACATACATACATACATACATACATGTCATTGCCAGTATTTCTGGGGTAGATAGTTTGGATGGTTGTTTCTGTAGACTTGACACAGTGCAGAATTACTAGGAGAGAATCTTCACGAAGGACTGGATGGCTCATGTTGCCTTGTAAGCATGCTACGGGGAAGGTCTTGATAGTGTTCACTGAGCTGGCAGGACTGTAAGTGGCATCATCCCCCAGGCAGGGAATCCTGAACTATGTGAAAGTATAAGAAGTGAGCTGAGCGCACCATGCATGCGTTGGTCTCTCTCTGCTTTTGATTGTGGATTTGGACAACTCTTACTTCTTCTTGCCTGGCTTCCCCCAAGTGATAGTCTATTTCCTGAAACTGTGAGCCAAATACACCCTTTCTTTCTAAGTTGCTTTTATTGAGTTTTATTACAGCAACAGGAAATAAAATGGTGACAATCATCTGGAGCACTGGCTTTCGCTCATACTTAATTTGGGATGATTATGGCTGTCAAAACATCTTTTCAAAAATAAAAGGGAAAATATGTTACATCTGGTCACATAAGTATGTCCAAAACCCAGTCCTTAGAACCTCTGTACTTGTTATGTTTAGTGGCAAATGAGAAATTAACTTAGAGAATTCATATTGGTGATTCCGAGGAAGGAAGATTGCTTTAATTAATGTGGTTGGATACGGTTTCCACACAAGGACTTTCAAGTGAGAAAACAGCTGCTTGAAGGAAGGGCACATTTGACTCCTCACCAATGACTGTCAGGTAAAAGGGACCATGCGCCAAGGAGTGTGGGTGGTGTCTGGAAGTTTGTAAAAGCTAACTGGTAGATTTCCCTCTGAGACCTCCAGAAAAGAATTTGCTTCCTTTCAGCTTCAGTTTAACCTCACCTAACCCATGCTAGGTTTCTGGCCATCATAACTACTAGATAGTAACCTGGGATACTTTAAGCCTCTATATTGTAAGTAATTTATTATAGGAGTGGCAGGAAATGAGCAGACACCTTTATTGCTAGTTGATATTTGGTTCCCACTGCTGCTCATTCTCTAGGTGGTAGGAATTTGTCTCCCTCCCCCATTTAAATAAATTTACTTTTACTTTTTGTGGTAAAAGGAAACCATAATTACTCTCATAAAGAATATTTATTACCTAAACAAAACTGAACATAATTTATTTTATTTGTGTGTGATTATTTAGAATTTGATGAATAAACAGGTTGTAAAAGTGAATGTTTAGGGGCTGGAGAAAGGCATCAGTGGTTAAGAGAGCTAACTGTTCTTCCAGAGGACCAGGGTTCAATTCCCAGCACACACATGAAAGCTCAAAACCACCTGTAACTCCAGCGTCTCTGTGGGTCCCCAGACCAACATGCAGGCAAAACACTCATGTGTGCAAAGCAAAACAAAACAAAAAAATGATTGGATTATTTGTGTGTTTGGGTCCTAACTCTTATAGATAGCACATAAAAAATAGACCAAGATGGTTATGACTAGGGAGTCTTTGTCAGAAAAAAGAGGAGCCGGAACCCTAGTAATACATGAGATGGCCAATATGCATTTTTTCCCCCGGCTTCTAAGGAATACTCTTTTACTGGTGGATTAAGTGTTGGTGTTTTAGCTTTCAACCTTTGGAATCAAATTAGAGTGAAAGTATAGTCAACATTACAGAAAAGAATGTAAATATTTGCAACTTGGGTGATAATAAACTTAAAGATAGGGCTGATGATAGATTCAGAAGTAAAAGGGCAAGAGGAGAGGATTAGGGATGTACCATGGTTGCTTCTTTTTTCCCTGAGGAGTAAAGAGATTCTGTCCTTAGATGATGGAGTCTGAAGTGTAAGTTTATTCATCAACGGTCTGAGGACTCACTAAAGGAGTAGTTTAGGAACCCCGAGTAGGAGAAAGAGGGGGAAGTTGCAGAACTCTGAATGCACAAGCATCCTTATCGATGACTTCACACGGTCAAAATATTATTTTTGAAGTATTATATTGAGATAATCAGAACCTCATATTTACAGAGATATGACCATTTGAGACGGTTAAAGTAAATGTGTAAGAGAATTGCCTCTATCACGTGACAGGACCATCCTTCTGTACTTTGGGTTATATCAGGGTTATATCAGGAATGTCAAACGTTTTTGTTAAAGGAGCTTTATAGAAATATTTTGGTCTTGGAAAATAACACAACATCTGTTATAGTCATTTTCTGTAGAAGTAAAAGTCTAGCAGTACTTTCTACCCTGGTGAATGAACTTGGCTAGTTCATTGGGGATGATTTCCAGAGAAGCAGAGAAAAAAGCAAGATCTCTCTCAGTTCCTTAGGAGATGGTTTAAAATTTAAAGATTTTTGTAACAGTTTTCAAAAAAAAAAAAAAAGAATTAATTTTTCTGTACTAAGTAAAATTTCTATCATTATCTCAGCTTTTGTTTCATATTAACACATGTATTAATATGTATAATATAGAAAATACATGCAAATAATATTGTGATATAACTTTTTTCCCCTATTTTTTGGTTTTTTGAGACAGGGTTTCTCTGTGTAGCCTTGGCTGTCCAGGACTTACTTTGTAGACCAGGCTGACCTCAAACTCAAAGAGATCTGCCTGCCTCTTCCTCCTGAGTGCTGGGATTACAGGTGTGCGCCACCACACCTGGCTGATAAAACTCTTAAGAAGATTTTTCCCCCTCGACATTGCCTTTTTCTAAATGATTTTGTTATCTTGCCTAATAGAGTGAACTTTGAATTCTTGCTTTTTGTAGTTATTTACCTCCTGCCAATTAGTGTTTTGTGCAGGGCTTTTTCTCTCCTCTGTCAGTGGCTTAATGATGTAATGATAGTATAACAATGTGGCGATTTATATGATGTTAGCTATTACCATATCTTTGTCTATGTGATTGTATGCTGTGACATTGTGTATTAAAGGCAGATGGCCAGCCTCCTCAGTGCTTCTGGAACCGTTTGAGGTTGAGTGCCATATTGTTTTGTTTATTCCTCTATAGCAAACAGATACTTGAATAAAATTCAATATCATGTCCGTAAATATTCCTGCAATAAAAAGTTGCTCTACAATTTTAGGGCTTACTCCCAATTTCTCTCCCCCATTCTCCCTCTGAGGTCATTTCTGACAATTGGTCACTTACCCTCAGCTCTTCCTGCTCCCTCTTCTGTGCTGGTTGTGCTCCCCTTAGCCATGTCTGCTCTCCACCTGGAACATTCTAGGGAGATGATCCTGTTGCTGAAGAAATAAGCTAACAGTAGCAAACAATATTATGCTTAATACTTTGAAGGCTAGAGACAGACAACCCCTCACTTTCTTTATTAATACCATACTGAAGAGACATTTTATAAGCAGTGTGCAGGGGGCTACAGTTTGCACTCTATTTGTTTGTCTTAGAGTTAACCTATTTTTATAAATTCTGTCACCAGGTATTTCCTCAGTTATAAATGAAAGTTCTCCATCCTGGGTCTTAATCTCTCCAGTCTTGCAGGCATAAAGGTGTGTTCAAATGCAACACTAGAGGCCAAGGCTGTTATCTATGGAATATTTTAAACCAACACATTCATTAATGTATACACACGTTAGAAGCAGTAACTTTCAAAGGAGTATTTTGGAGCTAGCGTACAAAGCTGTCATTCCTAGATCAGAAACTTTGGATTAAGTGGCTACCCAAAGTATAAACTATGAGCTGTATGGATTTGTATTTTCAAGTTTACTGTTGAAATTCGTTTTTGGACAGAATATCCTTTAGGGTTTTATACTGGGGGCACTATTTTAGAACTTTCTGTCTCTGCCTCCCATTGGTGGGACAGCTGCTTTCATTCCCTGGCTGTAGGCTTCACATTCTTGTGGACCACACAAGTTTCTAAAACCTTGGCCTCATGGCTCTGGATGATAAAACTTCACTGGAAACAAACAATAGAAACCATGGTTTTTAAAGAATCAGCTATTCTCTTTCAAATTATTTTGAGCCATTGATTTTCAGTGTTACTAAGTTAGTGGCGTTTTATTGTTTTAAAAATTATTCCTATTGGAAATAAAAAGTGTATCAATCAATACATATGGATTTTTGTTAGTTTCAGATGTTTAATGTTTGAATTTTGATTTATAACTTTGGTTTTAAGATTGCACTGTATTTAATATTGATAGTTCATAGAAGGCTCATACTTTTATGTGCTGAAAATGAGTGGCTTTTCAAGATCTATGGGTAAAGGTATTTTAGGTATTCTTATAAAGATTTGGAAAGTGTCTGGTGTTATAGTAAGTAGATTTGAAAATAATTGAAAGTTTTTTATTTCATAAAAATGTTCCATCTATCTTGTTTCCTCACATAGGCTCAGGCTAATCACAGGAACAAAAGTGAACCTTCCAGCCACAATATAAAACTCCTGAGTTTATGAATATAAAGAGGAATTTTAAAAAAGACATGGAGTGATTGATATTCTTTTTAATATTTAGTGAATATATGAACTGGGATGCAAAGTATATACCTTGAATTTTGAAGTATTTTCCTTTCTAATTAAAAAGGAAATCATTAAAATGTAGTTTATGAGATAAAATTAGGGTTCCCTGGAATTGTTATTGTTATTATATTGAAACTGTTTTTTTTTTTCTTCAGAATTATATTTCACAAGGCAACACCTACCTTTTCTGTGGCTTAAACTTCATGAATTTTAGACTCCTTTTGGGATGGAGTCTTGAGGGGCTCTCAGTCACCAGTGATTCCTACCAAGTTTTGAACTGAGGAATTTATTAGTTGAGCTTTTAAAGGCCCAATTTGGTGTGTGTGTGTGTGTGTGTGTGTGTGTGTGTGTGTGTGTGTGTGTG
>OU015743.1:44219062-44259763 GCA_907169655.1 Acomys percivali | reverse complement strand
TGTGTGTGTGTGTGTGTGTGTGTGTGTGTGTGTGTGTGTGTGTGTGTAGGAGAGAGGGAGGATTGGCAGGTTGTTGGTGATCTCATTCTTTTAGAGTGAGAAACAATCACATAAAAGTGAATCTTTAACCAATAAAGTTCTGAGCTTTATCTTAAAGTTGTGTATAGATTAATGAAGTTTTAGGTACTATAGTAAGACACCTGAATAACTGACAAATTTGGAAATTTGAAGTATGTTGAGCTTACAGATTTTCTATTGGAAGATTCACTGTAAGTCTTCCATCAGGCTGAGCTGCTGAATCCATTATGTTTGTATCACAGAGGTTTGTTTCAAGAAATTTCTGTAGCTATGGATTCAAAAGCCCTTACTGGGGTTTTAGGTGCTGTAATGCTGAGAACTGGAAGAGATACTGAGATTGACACAATTCCCAGTTTTTACCCTGTAGCATAGTCACATAATGGTTGTATAGCTTTGGTGTCGTATGTTCCACAATGTGGCTCATCACACACAGGATTTTTAAAAATGTTTTCTTCTGCTGAACTTGAATCAACTTCTCTATTGTCTGTGTTACCTTTTCGGAGTTGCCCAGAAGTAGCCACATTTCCCCTTGATGTATGAGGCTTTTAATTTGATGGTGGTTCCCACATGGCCATTTAAGTTTTATGTGTTCACATATAAAAGTCATCTTAAGGACAAACGGGGGATCCAGATTTTAATAGTACAGCTAATCTACTCTGTGTGATCACTGAGCATGGATTCCAGATGCAATCACAGCACCGGGGACTCTTATTTACCTCTGTGGTATCATTTCCCACATACAGTGCATGGCAGTCAGTCTGTCTCTGGCCTGACAATGAGCTAAGTAGAGCAAGAATCTTTTATACAACATGTTCTCCACTATAATCCCAATAATTTATCTTGTACACACCAGGAAAAAAATGATGACTGATGTCCTCCAACCATGGATAAAAAGAATGTAGTCTTAGTCTTATTGAGAGAGATGTTTGCAACATGGCGTCTCCCTTGGGGATATTCAGAGGTAATATTAGTAAGCATTTTCCCTCTTTATCTGTCCTGTAAGCATCCAGTACCCCAATAACTGCAGTTGTACTGTCTTCAAAATAACAAGTCTTTCCCTTTGTGTCTTCTAATTTAAGTGAACTTTGTTTAGCTTGTTCATTATAAACGTATTTACAGGCTATTAATTACCATGGTTGCTGTCATGGTGTTCTCCTCTTGGTTAATGATCATCTTTTAAAATCTGACAAAATATTTTAAGTGTGGGGTGGCCATATCAACACAGGCTTAGCTTGGTCCTTGCTACACTCTGGAAACAATGCTTAATGCCATAATCTGAGATAGTGTAGTGGGCTATAATCACATTAACAGAGATTTCAAAGGTGGCTCATTTACGTCTTTGGTCATCTGAGTCACCCTTGTAAAATGTTCTATGTTTGAGATGCCTGGGGGTCAGCAAGCCATATGTTTGGTTGGTAGGATAGCCTAGTCTCCCACAATGCTTACATTCCTATGATTTGTTTAAGATTTTCCCCATCCCCGGAGATTTAGACTGCCATTCTGAACAGCCTTTGGTGGTTTTTATTTGTTATCAGTAGAAGTGTAATGCGTAAAGGGAGCCATTAGCTATGTCAGTCAAAAAAAAAAAAAAAAAAAAAAAAAAAAGGAAGCACAGTTTTGAAGTAAAAAAAACACTTGTTTACATTTCATTCAAATATCTTTGAAGCATAGCACACGTGTAGGAGGATGCACAGTAAATGTAGAATAGCATACAGATCAGGAAACAGAGTGTGCTTCAAGAAGTCTCCTCGTTTCTCCTTCACTCAGGGTCCTTCTCCTTGTGTTGTGTTGTGAAATAATTACGTCAGCCTTACGCATACTGTACATAGAATCATATAGAAGTACTTTAAAAGAGTGATTTGCCTATGTTTGTATGAGGTTATTTTGTGCTGTTCATTCATGCTATTGTATGGACTTGTAGTTTGTCATTCTTGTTCTCGTATAGGAGTCCTGTGCCGTGCATACTACTGTCTATTCTACTGTGCTGAATATTTGCTTTATATCTTGAATTTTAAAAGTAGGAATAATTCTGCTAGAGAATCTGAGTACATGTATTTTGGTAACTTTGTATACTCATTTTTGTTCGAGAAATAAGTGGAATGGCTAAAGTGATTGGGAAGTTCATATGGCGTATGATGGCTGTTTTAATTTAAATTTTTTATATTATCTATTTATTTTTGTTTTTTTCTGAGACAGTGTCTCTTTACATGGTTCTTTCTGTTCTGGAACTCAGTGTGTAGATCAGGATGGCCTTGAACTTAGGGATCTGCCTGCTTCTGTCTTCCAAGTTCTGGGGTTAAAGGCATGGGCCAACCATGCTGGCCTGATTTTAATTTTTAAGCTGAGATAATTTAGGAACTTCTTGGAAAGGAGGCTCAGCGATAGATTTTCTAGCTTAGGGTGGCCTGTGTTCATGCCTGTGATGGATTCTCTTCGTTGGCTTAGTTGAGATGAGATAGCCCACCCTGAGTGTGGACTGTGGCATCTCCTGGGCTGAGCCCTGCCTGCATTAAATGTAGAGAGGAGAACAAACTGGACACCAGCACACACATGGCTCAACTCATGGCTCTCTTCTCTTGACTAGGGAAGTCACGTGACTCGTTTCTACAGCCTAGAAGGCCCTACAATGCTGGGCTGTCACCTGGAGTTGTTAGGTAGATTATTTCTCCCTTCAATTGCCTTTGTCAGGGTGTTTTATCGCAATGGTGGGAGGCAGAACTGAGACAGTGCATGTTTAGCTTAATGGAGTATTTATATTCATATGTTATCTTTTCCAAGGTAGCCACACATGTGCACTTCAGTGGGATACACTTCTAGTTGCTCTGTTTCCTCACATTCCTGACCTTAATCCTAACCCTGTTTAATTTGAGCAAGATTAGCAACTTCCCAGTGTATGATAGTCTTCTTTAATTTATTCTAAAGTTTTATAATCTTTAGCAGAGATATTTGACATATGTCTTAGAATAATTTTAACATTTGATTTCTAATGTTATTATAAATGTTATCACTTAAATGTTTTGATACTATCATAAATTTTATCACTTAAATATATGCTTAAACATATCACTAAGATATATTGCTACAATATTCCTAAATAGTATTATTATTAATTCAAGATTTTCATGCAATGTATTTTATTCATATTCTTCTTCTCCCAACTTCTTTCACATCTATGCCCCATTTCATACCTACTTAACTTCCTGTCCTCATCCATTTTTTTCTGTAAGTGCATATAGTCCAGTTAGTGCTGTCAATACAGTCTTGGGTATATGGTCATCCACGGGAGCATGCTAAATCTACCAGGGGCCACACTTGTAAGAAAACAGACCATTCTGCCCCTGCAATTGCCCATTACCAATACATTAACATCTATATCATGCATCCTCCACCCAAGGCTCAGGGGATCATTGCTATAATATTTTATTGTAAATTATTAGAGTATTTTCCAAATTTTTCCTGAATTCATTGATGTGATCATCAGGTGTCTACTAACTCTTTATATAAATTAACCAAATGACCATGGTTGATTAAAAAATTTTAAACCACTCTTGTGCTGCTGCAATACATCCTATCTGATTATGATGCATTATTCTTTACAAACATCATTGAATTTGATTTTATTGTATTTAAGACTTTTTCATATGTATCGAGGAGAGAGAAATTACAATTAAGGCAATTAATGACTTCTGGGAGAAGGGAAATCAGCCTCTCCCAGGGATGAACCCCTTTGTTAGTTTCCCAATGCAGAGTGGTCTGCCCTGAAACCATGTGCATACAAACCACAAAAATGGACTCAATAGGTTGCATTTATGTACACATACATGCATGCATACATATATACATACATATGTAGCAATAAAAATGGTATCAACTTTTGGGTTTCTGTTTATTTATTTTTAAAGATTTATTTATTTATTTTATGTATATGAGTGCTCTATCTGTAGGCCAGAAGAGGGCATCAGATTCCAATATACATGGCTGAGAGCCAACATGTGGTTGCTGGGAACTGAACTCAGAACCTCTGGAAGAGCAGACAGTGCTCTAAAGTACTGAGCCATCTCTCCAGCCCTGTTATCAACTTTTGAGTTGAGAGGCATGAGTGGGGCTTGAGGGAAAGTAGCTGAGAGGGGCTGGAGGGAGAAAAGAGGGATAATATCAATTAAAAACATATGAATTTAATGAGTTTAGTACATGTGCCATGTACACTTGTTGAAATGTGTTTCGGGGCTGTTTTGGTCTCATTACAATAGGCATGCATTTGTATGTTTGTAAGGATAAAATAAAGAACTGGAGTTTAATCTGTTAATTGTGTCCAAATGATTTTCTCTCTGAGTTTTTGCATTTGCTGTGCACGTCATGATCTGTCCATTGGCGGGATCACTGCAGCAATGCTATCGAGTGTGTGCAGGGTGAGAGGTCCTCTTTTCTTGCTGATTGACTCGATCCTAATGAAACATCCTTCTCTGTTTTCAGTAACACATCTTCTCTAAGGTCTCCTGTGCCTGATAATAGCAAGACTCTATCAGCTCTCTTCCGACAGGGTTATAGAATTTTAGGCTGAAAGTGAATTTACACAGGTACTTACTTATGTACTCTCCCTGTTTCCATAAGATTAACTGGCTTGTTACATTTACCAGATATTACTTTGAACCCACAGAGAAACCTGTTGCACCTGTGTTTTTTTTTTTTAATTCTTCATAAGCATAGTTTATTAAAATTGCCTCAGCAGTGTTGATCTGTTTGGCTTTCTTCTGAAGTTTGTAGTTGGATAATCTCTTTGGGGAAAATGAAGGGATGTTTACAGGCTACTTAGGGATGAATTACAGCCCCCTTTACATGTAATACTGCCCTTCTGGCGCACAGCACCCTATGTAAGCGCTGCTATCTTTGTGGATCACAGCACCCCTCTGTGCGACTCTGCTTGAGCTCTCCCCTGCGCTGCTTTCTGAAACTTAGGTGACCTTGACCAGGTTAGGTTACTGGTTTCTCAGAGGTGCTTGCTCTCTGTGTATCCTCCTCTTCAGACTTGCCCCCCCCCATGCCTTTTCCCTGGGTGCCCTGCAAAGCAGCTTTCTCTCTTCTGGGCTTTGAATAGAGAGGAGAATGACTCCAAAGGATCCAAAGGATCCTGATAGAAGTAGCTAAGTTTTTGTGTATGTGTTTTCATAATTCTCTATCCAATTTCTGGTTCCCTAAACTCACCTCTGTATTAGTTCTTCCCATGGTTGCCTGTGTCCCGCATTCTCATGGCTAGAAATTCTGCTCGGAAGCCTTTTCCAGTTATCTCTCTCACTTCCACTCAGACACACTCCGTTAACACCCGCTGCATCATCTAGACGTTGACGCTACAGAACACCTGGTACAGAAGACCCTGGTGCCCCTCCCCTTATTAAGGATGGGTCAGCTGAAGGCCAGTGCAGGAACTTCAGTCCATGTACTGATACTCAGGTGGGGAAAGACCATTCTCCCATCTGAGGCCTATGCAGTTGTGTCTCATAAACACACAATCTTTAAAAGATACTTTAAAAATTGTCATACATTGTCTGATGGCATTAAAAATAGTGGAATCTCCAGATGTGCAGGGCTTACAGATGGAGCAGGATTTGAGGGAATGGACAATCAGTGACTGGCTCACTTTGAGACCTTATGCCATGAGAGGGAGCCTACCCTTGACACTATTAGTGAGACTCTGCTATACTTGCAAACAGGAGTCTAGCATAACTGTCTTCCGAGAGGCTTTAGCCAGCAACTGATGGAAATTGATGCGGAGACCCACAGCCAAACAGTAAGTGGAGCTTGTGGAATCCTGTGGAAGAGAGGGAGGAAGGATTGAAGTAACCAGAGGGGTCAAGGACACTACAAGTAAACATACAGAATCAATTAACCTGAACCCATAGGGGCTCCCAGAGACAGAACTGCTGACCAGAGAGCATGCATGGGATGGACTGGACCTAGGTCCTCTGCACAGCTGGGTTTTCATGTGGGACTCCCACAGTGGGAGCAAAGGCTCTGCATTGTCTGCCTTACTGGACCACCTGTCTCTCCTCATTAGGAAAAGATGTGCCTAGTCTTACTGCAACCTGATTTGCCAAGGCTGGTTAATATCCATGGAGGACTCCCCTTTTCTGAGGAGAAGGGGAGGAGGCGTTGGTTGGGGGTAGGTGAGGCAAGAGGGAGGGATTGGCAGGAGAGCAGGGAGGGGAAGCTAGGATGGGATGTAAAGTAAGTAAATAACTTAATCAAAAAACAAAACAAAACAGTGAAATCTCATTTGTGAATCCATTCCATGCCATGAAATCCGCCAAGTTCTGCAAATAAAATTCTGTCTTTTCCCTTAACTTCCATTCCAGGGCAGTCATTGCCTTCCAGTGGGTATGTTAATGTCAGCGAGCAGGCACTGGGAGGCCAGGTGTGCTCCTGAGCTTGGTCAGTGCTGCTGAGAGTTCACGGTGGTGCTCCAGTCACTGGCTTTGCATCTGTAGTGCCTTTCTTCTTGGAACGGCACATCCCTGCCAACTGCTTCTGGAGACCTGCATGCTTCCTGTGTCTTTTGTTCCCTCCTATCATTCCTCAGAATTGCAGCATCTGGTTTGCCAGTCTACTTCTTTAGACATTGCACACAGGAAATTATAGTTATTTCATTCTTAGATTAATATAGTTTTAAAAGCATAAATCAAATTTAATGTTACATATCCATAGTGAAGGTTCTTTATTAATGCCAATACATGTTTGGGACAATTTCTATATTTGATCATTGCAAAAAGCATTTTACTATCCTGTTCCTTTAATTAATATTTTTATCCTAGTTTCTCAAATCCATCCCTGTAGACTGGTTTATTTAAGTTTCAAATTCTAGGAAGATTTGCCTTAACTGTGTATTATTAAGAGGAGAGAAAGTACAATATATGGTATGTTAGTTTTCAATACTTTAATGATCTCCGGAGGATAGAGACTAAGATTTATTGGATTGCAAAATGGACACATGCACGGAACTATTTTAAAGATAGTATTTACATATGTTACAGATATGTGTGCTACATGAATGTAAACTAAATGCCATGATTATGAAAAAACTACACTAAAGTGATCCAAGGGATTAATTGTGAACCATGACACATATATAAATCTTTTCGTATTTGATTGGTTCTTTTCTGATGGTAATAAAGCCATGTAAACAAAGCACAAAATATTGACTGCAATGTAGTGGTTGAAATGTTTATGTGCATTAAAAAGATCAGAGTGAATTTATGCTGTTATGATGGCTGTTGGCTGCTAATACTGAATCCATATTCCTAAAGTGATCTATGTAACTATAGCTGAATGCCATAGAGACAGAACCATAGCTAGATGGGCTCTTGTCTATTGATTCTCCTATCTTGAATGTGTTAAATACTCACCTGAGACTGCTGTTTTAGGGCTTACCTATTTTTCTCCAGGGTTATACATGTGAGCATTTGAGCTTACTCTCTTTCTCTAAAATATTAGTGTGTGTGTGTGTGTGTGTGTGTGTGTGTGTGTGTGTGTGTGTGTTAGAGAGAATGAGAAGGGAGAGACAGAGACAAAGACAGAGACAAAGAGTGGGTACCATGACACTTGTGTAGAGGTCAGAGGACAATTTCAGAACACAGTTCTTTCCTTTTACCATGGTTACCAGGGATGGAACCAAGGTCATAAGGCTTGCAGAGCAAGTGCTTTTACTTGATAGACCATCTCACTAGCCTCACTTTCTGCTTTAGTGAATGGATAAGATTGCAGAATCAATGTGGCATCATGATTTAAAACTGCATCTTTTCATCACAAGCACAGCACTGTATTTTCACTGTTTTTCTTAGATGCGATCACAGATTTATCAAACTACTTGAAAAAAAAAAAACCCTGAATTTATATTCATACTCTTTTGCACCAATTGAAGTGTCTTTGGCCTATATTTTGTTTTCCAGCTGGCTTTAGATCTATAACAGTTTCTAGGAAGGAGTCCTGTGTGGCTTTGTAGCCTCTGTGTGTTGCCATTTGTCAGCCATTTTTGTTATAATGATAAGAAATCTTACTTAATGGTCTTGTCTTGTTTTGTTGGTTGTTGTTGTTTCAAATTTTTCCTATTTTAAATCATAACATTTTCTTTCTGTTTATACCTCTTATAAGGGAGTAAGGTAGGATTAATGTGTCTTGCAGTTGCCAAGGATGATGTGTACTTTAGTTTGAGGTGATACGTTCTACTCTCACAAACTGAGCCCAAGGGAAAAGCAGCCAGAACTGTTCTTCTTTTAAGTACTTCTATTTAAAGAGACTTTTTTCCCCAGAATGCTTCCCTTTTTATAACTATAGGTTGCTCGTTAGTTCTTATCAATGATACAAACTAGAGGCATCTAAGAAGGGCCCACCTCAATTGGGAAACTGCTTAGATCAGATTGGCAGATCTGTAGAGTATTTTATTGGTTGCTAATTGATGTAGGTAGTCCCAGCCCACTGTAGTCACTGTTAGTCTGGGCAGCAGGGCATGGCCTCAGAAAGGCAGCTGCTGGTGAGCCTAGGAGCAAGCCAGTAAGCAGCGTTCTTCCTTCACCTCTGCTGCCTGCCTCCAGGTTCCTACCTCCAGGTTCCTACCTGAGCTTCCCTTGGTATTGGGTGTAGCCTATAAGCCACCTAAACTTTTCACTTTCCCAAGTTGCTTTTGGTCAAAGTTTATCACAGCAACAGAAAGCAAACTAGACCATATGATTATATATCAACAAATTTTATCTACAGATATGTAATGTTTAAAAAAACAGCTCAGTGCAATTAATTAACTTGGACTTCATTTCTAGGCAGGTTGTAAAAAAAACAAGTCTTCTTGATTGTGTGTCTATGTGGAGAAACATGTTGCTTGTGACATGGCTGTATCAGGGTTTAACCTCTGAAGATTTCTAGGGAACCAATGTAGTCTGAAGGCACTGTCTTTTGCCTATCTGGCTATGTTCTTACTGCTCATAGTTTTGGCTTCTCACCTGAGCAATAGATAATATATTTCAAGTTTTCTAATAAATCATTTGTTTAAGTATTTGCACTTATAATGGTAGAATTAGAAGCAAATGAAAGCCTTATTCTTCCTGGAGGTGCTCTTCAGATACTGTATTTAAACAACAGCAGCAGCAGCAGCAGCAGCAGCAGCAGCAGCAGCAGCAGCAGCAGCAACAGAAACAGCAACAGCAACACAATTTTGAGATGTTTAAAGCCCAGGGAAGGAAAATGCCTTCAGAGTTTAGTTCTGTCATTGAATTGCTTTATGTTGAGTTATTGTAAAGTTGTGTATTTGGGCCGCACCTCAGTAGACCTCCATATAGATGCCTTAAAGAATCACTATTTTCTAGCGTGCCCTAGCTTTTCACCAGAGGTCACAGGGAAGGCTGTATAGCAGTCGTTTCTATTAGCTTTTGTAAAATCACAATTGCATTCTGTGGGTTCTCCTAGCTCTTATTCTTAATAAAGATTCATTTGATAAGGCTTAAAGCTTTATCCTAGGTGATTTCAATCTCCTTTTAGAAACTGGAATTTGTTCCTTTACCAAGTGTTTTATAGCTTAATGCTTTCCTACTTTTTAAGGTTAAGAATCATAGAACCAAGTTGGTTTTAGCTTGTCTATTCTTTAAAATCGATACTAATGTTTTAATTCACTTCATTTATTGATTTATATTGTTTTCCTGTTGATATCATTCTTTATTTTCCTACTTTTTTTGGAAATAGGCTGTGCACAATTGAAAGAGCCAAATCATAATTACATTTAATATGAAACTTTTAAAAACTAAACATTTAAAAAATAATTGTTGGAAATAATCTAAATCATAAGGTCAATTTAGAGAACTTCATGTTCAAGTCTGAACACAGGTACCCAGAGACTAGCGCGCCGTGGGAAATGGGAAGAGGGCTGGAGTTTCTTCTCTGGGTACTCCTAAAATACTGAAGCTGAGGAGGCACACTGAGCATGGAAAGCTAAAAAGGCAACCGGGTCTGTGGAGGTGACCTCCCTCTCCCCAATTCCACTATGATTTTCTGAAGAGATAGCTGTGAGCCTTCCGTATTTCTGCTTTGGGAATTTTATATTACAGTTTGAACTATCTAAAGTCAGCAAAGTATCTTCAAGATTATTCTTCTTTAGAATATTTTTGGCATTACTTAAGTTGGAGTATGCTTTTCAGGTTGGCTGGGCAATTCATAATCTGGACAGTAATCTGATTCAAGAAAAATGTGTAAGACAGCTATTCTTAGAGTCAAACAGGATAAAAGTGAGAACCATTTATACAAAAGACCCTTTATTTTGTGGTTATTAGTACGTCAACTTAACACAAACCTAGACATAAGCAGGAAGAGGGACACTTGATAGAGAAAAATGTCCCCATAAGATTGGCCTGTAGGAAAGCCTGTAGGCAGTTGCTGTTGTTGCTGCTGCTGCTGTTGTTGTTTACTGTAGGAGGCTGGGCAGGTAGACCTGGGCTCCATAAGAAAGCAGGCTGAGCAAGCTATGGGGAGCAATCAGTCAGCAGAACTCCTTTAAGGCCTGTGTTCCAGTTCCTGCTTCTAGATTCCTGCCCTGCCTTGACTTCCTTCAGTGACTGTGTCCTACGAGTTGTACTCCCCACATTAATTTTGGTCACGATATTTTATCACAGCGGTAGGAATCATAACTGTTGACAGCCAGTAGAGCATATTTTTATTGAGATGAATTATTTCTCTTAAAGTGTATCTTACTTTTGTAGAAATAGATTGACTCATCTAATTTATTTGTTCTGCCACAGGATCCTGGATACTGGGTGAAGATTCATCACTTAGAATACACAGATGGAGGAATCCTGGATCCGGATGACGTCTTAGCAGATGTTGTTGAAGACAAAGATAAGGTAGATGATTCTGAAAACGTTCTTCATTTTCCTTTATCTAGCAGCATACTTTCAAGCCATTGGATTTCTTAACAAACTCGTTTGTCAGTTATTATTAAAAGATACCATCTGTTCAGGCTTCACCTGGACAGCTCATAAATCAGAGTTCTTCATCACGCGTTTGCCTGAACTTTGCCGAAGTTTGGGAACTTGTTTGCGGTGGTCTAATTAGCAGACTGTACATTCTCAAGAGTTCCCAATACATCTCAATAAATTAGTGTCAGCCACGGAGGCTGTTGGAGTTGCTGCTGCTGCTGGCTCCTGAGCTTATTGCAACTGTTGCTAAATATTCATCTTAGTGCCTGAGGTTGGAATGTGTTTTGTGTTTTACAGTGGCGAATGTTGAGGGGTATGGATGATGACTCAAGAAGTACCATGGTGTAGATTTTTTTCTCAAAGTAGATGGCACACTATGTCGTGCGACTGTCTTTCTTCTATGGCAATGTGCACCCTTACTCTACGAGAAAAGCAAAGCATTACATGGGGTACATTGAGTATTTAGGAAGCTTTACAAGTATTCTGTTAACTGTTTGGGAATAATTCACCACAAATGTAGCAGCTTAATGGCATTTTTCTTTTTACTACCTTGAGAAAGGTATAAAGCAAACTATTCCATGGAAATATCTTGGACTATTACGATTGGAACACTGTCTTTAATATGAACTATGTGTTGTCCTCAGAAATGGAACTGCTTCTACGGTTTCTTCTGTACACCCTTAGCACTGTTCAATGAGGGTTTATTTATATTTGTGACATGTTTCTCAGTGTGTATGTGTGTGTGTGTGTGTGTGTGTGTGTATGTGTGTGTGCATGCATGTGCATGTGTGCACGCTGGTGTTAAAACTTATATTAGTCTTTGCAAAATAGTTCTGCATTTGATATTTTCTCTTGGCATTTGGCTCAACTTATGTACGGTAGTCAGCTGTTTCAAAGGGGAGCTGTGTCTCTAAGTAGATTGCTAGCTCCTAGATGCCAGGGACTACAGATTCTTACCTCTTTTGTATTCCTTGGGTTAATAGCATCTGGTGATGCATTTAAACAGTTCTTTTGTTTGTGGTTTCTATTGAAAGGGTTTCACTCTAGCTGGTCTGCTTGGCCGGTAGCTCAAATAATTCTCCCTCCTCAGCCTCTTGAGTGCTGAGTTTACAGCCTGAGCTAAAGAATATTGTATGATTACCCCCATAACACCAAACAGTGGGCCTTTTTTGCCTTTTCCTAGTGCACTTTCTACTTCTTCCATGGGAGCACCATCTTCCTGTGAGATAGTTGAGATGCTTGGCTTGATAGTCAGTGACGAAGGCAGCATCCATCTCAAGTCCTACTGCAATGAAATGATACATTCAAGAAGGGACAGAAGAAATTGTCTCGCCGAAGCCTTTTTCCAAACCCCATTTCAGGAAGGGAGATTCTTTTAGCAATACCTGGGAGAGCTGTCCAATACAGTGCTTCCCTCTGATGCACTCTTTCAACTGTTTCTGCAAAGATTTTAAAATCACACTCTTTATTATCAGCAGAAATGCCTTATTTTGTGTATCTTTTTTGTAGTTTTTATTAAATATTTTATTGTTTACATATACATTTACATTCTTACACATATATTCAATAAACTATGTATAGTAAGAAGAACCATGAAACAATCAGGAATTATGTAAATGCTACATTCTTAGTGTTTTTGGCTTTTTGTATTTGACAGCCTTGAAGAAAACATCTTTCCTTTCTTGGTACATCTAAAATTCTAAATGTAAATCAATATCTATCATATTGCATCATTATCAATTTAAAACATCTATCTAGACCTAAAAACATCTTAACCCCTAAACAGCTAAGCTTAATTGTAAAACTAAGCTATCTGGTCTTCAACCCCAACAGAGATTTGAGAAGGAATGAAATTAATTACCTGAGTATACAGAGGGTGCAGGTTAGCAGTTTCCCAAATGAGAAGATGACAGAGACAGTTTGCTACCTGAGCAGTCACCCAAAACTATAACATTGGAGTATCATCTTCAGCCTTTTGGCCCAATATATCTGACAGACATATTTATGAGCCAGACACTTTTGAGAACTTGCTTACCCTGTCTTGGCAGAGTTTGGCCATGGACTCTACTTGCATTCAGGCTTGCCCATTTTTATGCAGAATTCTCTCTGTGGTAGAAACAAGGACATTTTGCCCAGTGGCTTATTTGCCACATTTGAAGTCCATAAAGAGATTCTTTGATGCTCATCATCCGCTTTGAGGTAGGTTGGGTGTTGCCAGGAGTTAACCTGTCTCATTATCAATGAATCTTTAAAATAATAAAAACATTTTTAAATGGGACTCAACACCATTATTACATAAGGGGACAGAGGGAGATAATCAGTTAAAATCCTAGCAGAGGATCCGTGTATGTTAGGTTTGGCTTCAGCTATTCTTTTAATGCACTTTCATAACTCTCCATGATGCCTGTTATTGTTCTACACAATCGATAAGGATTTGCACTTTTGATGTTGCCTGAAAAAAATCACTTTTGATGTTGCCTGAAAAAAATCACTCCAATTTTTTCCTTTTGTTAAAAAAATAGTAAAAAAGAGCTTTCTTATTTTTTCCTGATGTTCTCTGTGCAGTCTTAAGATTCTTACAGCTCTGATATCTAGTGTGGAAGCATGGCCTGCCAAACTCGATTCACTTACTTTTTGGTCAGTTTAGAGTAAGTAGTAATATCAACAGATGCCCGGTACATATCAAACCTGTCCAAGGATGTTCAAGGCACAGTTGGGCTTTATAACCACCCATTGTAAACTGGCTGCCTAATACTCTTTCACAGATAGAATATGGACAGGCAGCAGGCACAAAAAAGCTCGGAGCGATGCACATAATCACTATGCTAAAGTTATAACATTTCCTTTCCTGCGATGGGCTACCTGCAGGGTGAACTGGCAAGGAGGACCTGTTAATAGCCTGCGAGAAAGGAATGAAACAGCAAAGACAAAAATTAGAATCCCAAAGCAGTGTCAGCTATGGTCACTTCGCTTGTGGAAAACCCATCAGTGCAGTTCAGTAAAGGCTGGAACCCAGAGGCGGGATGGTTTGACGTAAAATGAGAGAAGGATGTTACAGAGCTCACTTAAGTTTGCTAAGGAGGTGACTTCTAAATCCCATGGTCTTGTTGCTCAATATCAAACTTTTGAAATGGTTCATTACATTGTGAATTATTTTATTTTTGGCATGGTTAGAGAAGACAACTGCAACATAGTATATGAAAGTACGTAACTTGCATGAAAACTGAATTGCTGCCATGTCATTATTTAATGTCTACTATCTATACCATATAGTACACAAACACAGGAAAAGGGCTGTCTTTGGCCAGGGGGAGGGGATAAGCTTGGAAGCAGACCAGGAGTTCTTGTTGGCTTGCACAACTGTGCACTGACCCTTGAAAGCCACGTGCCACCTGGTTCTCAGGTACTATACTATTGGCTCAGCTTTCTCTCTTGTTTTTGGTATAGGTGCTTGATGGCCATCATATAAAATTTTCATCTGCCTTATTTAGCCTCAGGTTCAACAATATGTTCAGTTTCAAAATGTTAGTTACTATGATGTTACTGTAGAAGAATTGTGTGCTAAGTATGCGGTACTGTCTTTTAATATTATGGTACTGTTATTACTGTATTTTCACTTGCATGTTTTGATTTAAGTACTAACTTGTATAAGTACCAAAAACATCAAAGAAACTAACTTAATGTACATTTTAATAGTTTTAAATGAATATTATAAATTTTTTAAAGTTATTAAATTGCTCAAAATAGTTTTATAGTAAGATACTTGATTAACATGACACAACGTTTGGATTAACATATTATTATATTAGACATGAAAATGCTAGCAGGACTAAATTTAGAATGAGAACACTTTATGAGAACACACTGTCTGCTAAAATACTTAGCACTGAAGCATCTCATGTCATATTCAAATCGAGACTAGTGTGCAAGATGAATGAACTACTGACCTAAAACCAGACACACTACCACGTTTCTCTCTGAGAACACTCTGTTGCCCTCTAGTGGACAGCACAGTCACTTATAAGCCAGCTTAAAAGACACTTCCTGAATTTGAAATTTGACACTACTCCTTCAGAAAACATCTTTTGTGTTTTTAATGTAGCTCACAAATCAGAAGTGGTAGGAAGGCGAGAGTTTGCACACGTACATCTGTGTTCTCTGAATTTTCTAAGACAGCCAACAGCATTCTTTGCATTTACAAACCTTGTTTCTGTTTTTGGATTTCTCAGCTTCCTTTTTACTGACTGAAAAGCTGATAGCTGATTGTGATGAGATCTGCTTAACTTTTGGTGTGTTATTAGTCAGTTCTTGGTGGACATTGTGTTTTGCTTGGGAAATGAGGGTGCTACATTAAACCTTTTTTGGAGAACCTGAATAATTATTTTAAGAATCTTATGTTATTTTTGAACACTTATTTCATTAGTCACACTTCCACCTCAACATAAAGTATTTGTTTCAAATCTAATATAGGGATTTCTACTCTAAAACCTTTACATTTTTTTTTTTTTTTGGATCTTGAAGTTATTAGGTGCTTAGAGGATGTTTGACAGTGCTTCAGAAAGAAATGCAAAAGCTCATAAAAGAAGGAGAGAGATGCCTTTGCCTGAGAACTTCCATAGCATGTGCTTCCAGGTGACTTTCTACCTGTAGAGTTATGAAATTATAGAATTTTACATCTGAAGTATAATAATCACATGGAATGATCTCAGTGTCTTCCTAAGGAGGAAATATCAGAACCAGGAAAGTCTCTTGGCCTCCATGCCTGTGGCTGGTTTCTTTCCTGAGTCCATTTTTGTATTTCCTCTTTGGAATTCTGACCACAAGTGGAGAGCATCAACGCTGCTGTGGCATCAACGCTGCTGTGGCAAGGTGACTTGTGCTGGGGGACTTCCCGGTGTTCTCTTTTCTCTATGTCAGTCGAATCTCCTGTCCCCTAGTCTTTAAGGCTTGAATTCAGCAGTTATTTCAAGAATTTTAATCATTTATGAATATAGTTCATTTTTTCTTTTCCCATATATTTATCCCCTCTTTGCATTTCCAGAGGTAACAATTTTAAATTGATAAAATTCCAGGCTAAGGTTATGGTAACTGATGAGGAATGATCTTCTTATGTCTTGTGGGGTTCTTAACTCTAAATTGTGCTAGCCCATTGACGAAGAGACTGGATTCTGAACACATTTACCTAATTTCTTGGCTCTTTCACCTGTATAACTTTCAGCAAGTTAGTACCTTTATTTGTGTCATGGTTTCCTCATGGTAATTGTAGCTAAAAAATACAAGTGCAATACGTTTGTGTTATATTGTGTCATGTGTGATAAATAATCTAGCCGCAATTTAAATCCAAATGCTCAGGACAGTGAACACAATGTCACCAAAAAGTGTTATGTGCTGTTGTGTTATGTTACATATTATATTTAGCATTTAAACATTAAAGCAAGAAAAACTGGTTTTACACTATTCTAAAAGTATTGCTTAAAGCACAGCCCTTCTAGGAACATGGCTTGCAATCTGTATTTACAGATTCAGAATCTCTGGATCCAACCAATTGTGAAAATTCCAAAAAGTATGACTTGAATTTGATTGCATTTGCCTTGTGTCAGGTGCTTCACTGAGTCTGTACAGATGAAGTGGGGTGCAAGCAGACCCCACCTCACAGGCCCTCAGTCTCTCTCCAACATTTGTTTCACTGTTGTTATCTCCAAGCCCAAGATGGTTGTGCCTACTGTCAAGATGTATTAGTTTTACCATCACCCCCATCATTATTTCATAAACAATATTACACAACACCTGCTTATGTGATATTTATGCTCTGTTAGGTATGCATAGTAATGGGCCCATGATCTAAAGTACGTGGAAGCAACATATGGGTCATGTGCAACTTCTTGTCTGAAGGGAATCCTAGGACCAGCCTCTGGGATGCCAATGGGCAGTGGTAGTAAATGAAGGCCAAGACTTAAGCCGTAGATTCTTTTCTGAGGCCCTATAATATGCATGGGCTCCTTCCCCCAGATGTTTGAAGCATCTTAAATGTCAACAGTAATAAGGCTACTGTTTCATTCTTACATGCACCACCCATTTGTTCAACACCTTCAGTGTTTCATTTGTTTAGTATGCTGGTTGATCCCTTTCCCTGGTCTCTGCTTAGTTAGGATTCCATATATACACAGCCATATATGTATATGTATACATAAATTATATGTAATTTGGTTATATATATATTATACATACATATATATAATATGTATAAATTATGTATATATATATGTTTGGGTTATAAAAATGTTGCTTATTTCCAGTGCCTATAACTATTCTTAGCTCTTCATAACTATTCTGATAATTGTAGAGTGAATGAATGAATGAACGAACATTTTGCAATGTTAAATCATCCTCTCACTCAGAATTTCCATTTTCTCACTGGTTAAATGAGAGTGGTGAATGGTCTTAGTGTCACAGGGAAAGTTACAAGTTGTGTGTGAAAATTCTGTGAAAATGTTAAAGCACCATGTTGTGGAAGTTTTGGCTTATATGTAAACATGTTTGTGTTTTAATCCCAGGTGTGGGGTATGGGGGCTGCTCCAGTTTGTCCACAGCTGAGAACTGCCTCCTGAGAGGGGCACTTGATCTTTGTCAGTTGTGAAGTGCCTCCTGCAGGGGCGTGGTCTTTGCCAGGGGCTAAAAGCCAGATCTGGAGAGAGAGGGGGGATCTGAGAAAGAAGGCCCCTAGTGCTCCTGGCTGCTGGTGATGCAGTGTGAGGAGAAGTTGGAGATATCCTGAAATAAGGATTGGACTTGCCCCAAGGAACTGAAGACCCTGGATAGCAGGAAGTAGCTAAGGAAAACTATGCTCTTTCTTCCCTCTGAGCGTCTCTCCTACCTGGTGTTGAGGTGTTGGAAGGGATTGGGGTGAAGAAGAGAGGAAAAGATTTAAGGAACCCAAAATAAAAAATATATTTTAAAAATGCAGCAACAGCACTATACACATACTACGTGTACTTGTATCTTCTCCTCAATTATTTTAGTGAAAATTGTTTATTAATTTTTTACATATACATTTGTATTATTACACATATAGACAATAAACTACGTACAACAACAAGAACCAAGAAACAATCGGGAATTATATAAATGTTGTACATTCTTAGTGTTTTAACTGTTTGTATTTGGCAGCCTTGAAGAAAACATCTTTCCTATCTTGGTGCATCTAAAATTCTGAATGTAAATCAATATCTATCATATTGCATCATTATCAACTTAAAACATCTATCTAGACCTAAAAACATCTTAACCCCTAAACAACTAAGCTTAATTGTAAAACTAAGCTATCTGGTCTTCAACCCCAACAGAGATTTGAGAAGGAATAAAATTAATTACCTGAGTATATGGGGGGGGGACATGGAGGGCAGGTTAGCAGTTTCCTAAATGAGAAGATGGCAGACAGTTTGCTATCTGAACAGTCATCCAAAACTCTTTATAATGTTGGAGCATCGTCTTCAGCCTTCTGTCCCAGTATATCTGACATATTTGTGAGGCGGGAACTAATGAGGACTTGTTTAGCCTGTCTTGGCAGAGAATTCAAATGTAAGATTATTCTTCACACACATTATATATATTTCTACTCTAATATGTGGTATTGTACCCATATAACTCAATTAGAATACAAGGTTTCCTTTCAATATTTTGAAAGTGCTATTGCAGGCTGTTTAGGATAAATAAGTTATATAAGATAATTGTTAGTTGATAAAATCATGGTCAGCTCAATTACTAGTGTATTTTTATCACGGGAATGTGCATCTTAGGTGCAACAGATAGATATGATTCTATAGAAAGATAAGAGAAAGTAGGTAAAATAAGGTCTTCAGAAACCTTAGAGACATACAGAATATGTCATTTAAAAATGTTTTTGTTATTTTAAAGATTCATTGACAATGAGACAGGTTAACTCCTAACAACACCCAGCCTACCTCCTCCTTAGTTTTTATTCATTTTTCAATAGCCAGGTCAAACTATTTTTTAATAGTCAATGTTTCAGATCACCTTAATCCTAAGTGACTTTGGGGGTACTGTAGCTTCATATCCATAATTAATATTTTAATATGAGTATTAATATTTTACCCTTGGCATTTTTGAAACTCTTGGGATTTTATTATGTAGCTTGCCTTCGTAAGCCTTAGTGTTGTCTCCTCAAATCCTTGTAAGCGTGTTTAGAACTGGGATGGTATTTAAAGATATATTTAGCACCTAGATTTCTTACGAGTTTTTTTTTTTTGTTGCTTTTGTTTCTTTGACGGGATTTCAATATGTAATCCAGGTTGGCCTGGAAATTACTGTGTAGTCCAGGCTGGCTTTGAACTCACAGAGATTCACCTGCCTCTGCTTTCTGAGTGCTGACATCGAAGGTATTTGCTACAAGACCCTGGTTGTACTTTGGTCTTATTAAACATTTTTGGTTTTGGTCACTGATAAAGTTGAAACTAGAATTGAGGCTTTCTAATTTTCCATCTTTTTGTTCCAAGAAACTATTTTGTCCCCTTTAAATATTGCAGCAGGATGCAGTGTGCAGGCCTGCACCAAACCCGGAGAAGCACTTTGCATGAATACCTTTGTGACCTTCTATGGCAAAGATAAATGGTGTTGGGAGATAGTATCTAAAACTAAAGTAATCCCGATGATGGCCACGTCAAATATGGGCTTCCTGTGCCTTCTGCAATTTAGTTGGTTGGCAACTGTAGCATGTATGTGTATGGACAAGTGAGCGAGAGGCAAGGGGGGCATCCCTGCACAGAGGTGTGTGAGGTTCGGATTCAGCTTGTTTGTTGTTCATGCCAGTGAAGCAAGAGTTTCATCAGAGGTCAGAAAAAACAAATCATCAGGCATGATGGTACTGCTCATATAGCGGCTTATGTCAGGACAACAAAAGTAAATACGTGGTTGCAAGAGTTCAGATTTGACAAGGAAAAGATCCTGTCACGTTTGAGATCACAATAATGCTTTACTCAGAGCTAAAAGTGTAACCCAGAGAAATAGTCGATGACCTCACCTTTCACCTTTCAGTGTGCCCTTAGCCATAAGTTGCTTTTCTGGACACTGTCCTACAAAATTTCTCTCACATCAGTTTCCTCTGAAGCGGTCTATATAGGTATGTATCTGTGTCAAGATTGTGGGACAGTCAGTCTTCACAGAAACATTTATTTCTAGTTGTGTAACTTACAAATTACAATTGCAGTGCATTGTTTTAAATTACATCAAATAGAAGATGGCAGGATTTACAAAACATCCTCTTTTAAAAGCACAAATACCTGTAAGTGCTAATTGGTCACCCATCAAGTGTGCATTAATTAGATTGTACTCCACGAACACCTAGCTGGATCCAACTTCTTCACAGCAAGGTAGTAGATTGTTACCTTGTAGAGGACTGGAATTTCGTAGCATGGTTCTAGTTTTTTCTAGATATTCTACCATTCCTTGTTTACAATCTTTCTCATTAGTAAGGTCAGCTATTCCTGCCCCAACTGCACCAAAGGAGGCGATGGCCCAAATGAAATTATGCAGCAACACTTAAGACTATGGAAGGCCAAAGAAATCCTTTCATTCTTAGCATTTGTCAGAAGCTATTTATGGATACATTTCCTTGTAGACCAGAAGGTGGTGTGAGCAAATTAAGCCACTTAGGAACTTGAGAGAGGTGTAGAAGGAAGGAAGGCAGCCTGTGTCAAAGAGATGCATAGGGGGAGGCAGGTAGTAGCAGGAGGAATCAGAGAGGAGAAAGAAAGGTTAGGATGCGCCTTAGAAACTGAATGGGTAGGAAGAACTGCAGACAGTTTCACATTCCAGGAAGCTACAAACTGTAATGGAAGGACATTTGCCTTCAGCCATCAGCTCCTAAGGACTCAGAATCTTGAAAAGTGTGTGTGTGTGTGTGTGTGTGTGTGTGTGTGTGTGGTGTGGTGGTGGTGTGTGTGTATGTATGTGTGTTCACTACTTAGTGAATGGAAGTAGATGTTAAGAAATGGGCAGAGGTGGTGCTTTTAAGAGTTGCAAAGGAGGAAGGGAAGGAGGACATCTGGTTTAGGAGAGATGGGCTCTCAGGGAATACATCAGGAAGTTGTAAGAACAGGGCAGCTACACCCTCCACACCCCATGATCAAGGAGCTTGGTGTGGCCTCAAACAGGCCAAAGAGGACGCTCTTCAGTAGTGACAAGTTACTCCTGGAGCTTAGCAAGCTGTCCAGCTCCTTGGAAGTTCCACAAAGAGCTGTGAGCCGTGTAACGATCTGATGGGAGCAACACACGCTAGGCATTCTGCGTGGGCTGTGCTGGTTCTCCTGTTTCTAGGGCTGCGACAGTCTATATTATTAAGTAAGTTGCACAGAGAAGCAGGCACAAAAGGCTGCTCTTGGAACTGAACTGGCATTTATCACACTTCTATTAGGTATTTGTTCTGAATTTTGTATAAATGCCTTAATTTATAAATGCATTTAATAAGCAAGAATATTTGATTTTCTTAGTCTTTTAAATTATGGTTTTTGAAGTTCTCAGAGACATGGTTTTTCTGCTTAAGAAGAGAGTGTGTCTTTCTCACTGTCGGAATCCAGACACTTCACCTGGGAATCATGACCGGATTTCTGAACTTCATACTGACAGTTTGAGCATTTCTGGTTCTCTTTAGAGTTCCTCCTTTTGATGTTACCAATCAGTTTTGAAAGATCAAGTGACATCCCTTAAGCAATAAAGAAGAAAACCCTCTCTCATAGACTACAGGTGGAGGAAAACAGCACGGAAAGCAAGTTTAGATATAATTCCTTTAATAATTTTAGCCTAAAATATATTATAACTCAAATACAGATATTTATGCAATCTTAACTATAAACTAATTAGAGTGACTGAAGAAGAGTCTGATGTAAGACAGATTTTCACAGCTGGAGTGTCTGAAATATCCACACACACAAAACTTGAAGAGTCTCACAGCTCTTAGTTGATAATCGGTCTGGAACTTGCTTCCTCTAGTCTGATAGCCTAGTGTGGCCACTGCATTGAGTCTAACAGGAAGCTAGCATATAATGGCATAATGAGACTTTCTAAATAGATCACCTTTTAAATGGAAATTACAGCAAGCCTGTGGTTAGCTTATGTAAAAGTAAAAGTGTGTATTGCTGTTGGTGATGAACAAAAGAGGGGGCATCGTAATGCAAAAGTCTCAGAAATGACCTTCGTCCTCCAGCCAAAACACACCGAAAGGGAATGTTGGTGCCTGATTGAGCGTTCTCAGGGCTATACATAAGGGAGTGGCTCAAACTCCATTTAGACCAGTGCTTCTCCACCTGTGGCTTGTGACCCTTGGGGCGTGAGAGGAGCCTTTCACAGGGACCATCTAAGACCATCTGCAAACACCTGTATTTATGACTTATAAACCATAGCAAAATTACAGTTAAAAAGTACAGTCTAGCCAAAAAAATAATTTTATGTTTTTGGTCATCACAACATGAGGAACTGTATTAAAAGGTCACAATATTAGGAAGGTTGAGACCCACTGCCTAGGGCGTACTTCCTTTTGAGGTTCCAAAGCTAGATTTTAATAGTGAAAATGGGTTTTGCTTTTTCTCCAGTTGTAGTCCTTCTCCTAAGCAATTTGAGGGGGAAATGCTACAGTGGCCTTGATTAGGGTTCAGGTAAGACATTAAGGCAATATAATTTTCTCCCGGTCAAAAGAATGAAAGTTACCTCTGACCGTCAGTGAGGGCTTAACAGTTCTATTTGTGTATGCACATGTGCGTGCAGACATATACGTGCATATACATTTGCATGCTAGCTATTGCTTATGAAGGGAGCAGGTGTTTTTGTCTTTCTCATTTCAGGCTGCCTTACTAAATACTATAGTTTACAGGTCCATCCATTTTACTGAAATTTTCATTTTTTCTTTACAACAGAATAAATGGCATTGTGCATATGTACCACATATTCATCATCCATCGGGCAGTTGAGAGGCATGCAGACTAGTTTCATCTCCTTGTTATTGTGAATAGAACAACATCATATCCAGGTCTCTCTGTGCCAGGATGTGGAGTCCTTTGGGCATTATGTCCAGGGTGGTATAGTTTGATTATATGAGAAAGAAACAATTCTGTTCCCTGCCGGTTGCCATGCGTATGCAAATTAGTGCAGCCTTTACAGAAACCAATATAGATTTTTATCAAAGCAAAACTAAAACTGCCTCATCACCCAGCTATACCTATGGGGTCTGTTCCCTCATTGTTGCACTTCTGTTTTAATATAGGTGAAATACTAGTTGCTAACCTCAAGCTGTTGAGATTTCTCTTCAGCTAGATTCAATCTTATTTACATGAAGAAACTAGAGGCTATTGGAAACTAACATTTTTTTCTTAAAAAAAAAAAAAAGGAAGAAGAAGAAGAAGCAAAAGTAAACTACCCTAGAAGTTTGCCAGAACCCAGAGAAAAGGTGACAGTCTTGCAGTCTCTCTCCTTCAGTGTGAGATGGAGACAGCTCTGGTGTTCCTGTGTCCCCTCAGTGACAAAGTTCTCTGATTTTTTTTCCATGATGATCTCGAAAAATCAGAGCCTTGACTTGATGACTCTTCCTCTCTTACTATTTAGCTATAAAATCATGATAAAAAGTTGGGAGATGAGATATCAAGCTGACCCTGGTGTAGCCAGGGGAAACCCAGAAACTCCCAGGGAGCAGTGGGCCCTCGATAGATTAGTTATGGAGTATTTCCTCTCCTCCAAGGGAACAGGAAGGCCAGTTCTTTACACGCTGAGAGCATTTGTTCTTGTGTGTGACGTAGTCAATGCATTTCATATCCAAGTAACGTAAAAGGTGTTGGACCGTCTTACATTAAAACCATACTCCCTCTTTTCTTAAATGGCCACATGACAATTGAAACTAGAGTTCTTTGGAGTAACTTGCATTTTTTTCCTTCATGATACAGAGTAATTTGGAGCTGAGGTCAAGTGAATGACACACCAGAAGACTTTGTAAAGATACGGTGTAAGCTTTGAGGTGGGTAGATGGATGTGACTAGGTAGAAGAAGTAATTTGCAGATTCAGTGACCTGGTGATTGATTTTTTTACAGTGCTGTGATGAACATTAAGAAGCAACAGGGATAATGTGCATAAGAAGGTGATAGAAAATGACAGGGCAGCACTGCTGCTTCTTTAGGGAGACCTGACAGAAAGGGCATAAACTCTCAAGCTACACAGACACTCTCTCCCCAAAATAATCTTCTGTTTAAGTCAGGTATCTCACTGTAATGACTGAACATAATGAAGGACACTTTAATCTTAAATAAGTCTTGGGTTCACATATAGTGCATGAAAAAGGAAACTAATTGGACAAATTAAATTTTAACTTTAGAGTTATGTGTACATTTTTTTATGTGTATAGATTGAAACCTGTGTAATTTTTACTACTTTAATATTTGAAATTGATATTTCCATACAAGTAAAGTATTAAGATCTTGAAGTAGTATTCTTTGACCCTTTATTATTGTTTAGAAGTCAGAAGCTGAAAATGAATACTAGGTTGATTGAAATGAGTACTTGGCTAAAAAGATTCCACGGTGAGTTTAAGTCAGCACGCTGCTTTGGGGTTACTAAAACTAAATATTTCCCTCTTAAATGGAGAAATGTTTCTTGTCTGCAGCGACAGTATCTGATAGCCTAAGGTTCTCAAGAATAAATATAGATAATTTAAACTTTAGACTTTTTTTTAATGGAAAATGTAGTTTTTGAACAGTGAGTATTATTATGGTTGAAATATGTTGGGCAGTTCAACAGTTGTGTATGTTTTAAGAAATAAGCAGCAAAAAGGCTTTTAAAAATTAGTGAGTGTCGCCATATAAGGAGAGGAATGCAGTGCTGGATTGAAGTTTTGACACACAATCTTTTATTATGACATCAAGTTGATTAATACCTCAGCCACATCATTGTTTTAAAATATCTTCTTTCTCTGTCCATTAGATGTGGAGCCATAAGCACACATAAAACCTGGCATTCGCAGCGTGCTCCTCGCCATTTACTTTGGGGCAATGCCAGTGTCTTGGTTATAGTGTTTACAGTCTGAATGATTTAGGAATTTATTTCAGGCAGAGCAGTTGCAAAGGCTGTCCTGCTGGAGCTGAGCTGCGCATGGAGCGTGGGATAACTTACTAGGAATAAAAGGTGAAACTGCAGGACTTTTGAGCACAAGGTGCCTGTCTAAGGTTTATTTATTTGGTTGTTGTTGTTTTAAAGCTTTTTTAAATGTTCTAAAATTAATACTTATTAAATATCAAACATTTTAATTGTGATGAAATACTCCTCAGCTCCTCTAGTGAAACCCAGCAGGAGAAATCACTATTCAAAGGGGGCATCTAGATCTGTGTGATGGCATAATACTTGTTTTATTATACATCTGTGCTTAATGCAAGTTTCTTTGAATTGACATAGTTTTGTCTTGTGTTGACATTTAAATTTTATTGCACACTTGTTCGCTTGTTGTGTATTTGTGTCTGTGAGCAGACAACTTGCGGGAGTTGGTTCTCTCCCTCTAGCGTGTAGGTCCCGGGGATTGAACCCGGTCACCAGGCTTGGTGGAAATGCCTTTGCCTGCTGAACCATCTTGCTGGCCTGGGTCTATTGTGTGAAGGATGCTTTCAAATGTCCACATTACATTTTGTCCCTGTTTAAAAATTTCAGCACCCTTCCTTTGCTTTCTGTTTGGAAAATCTGCTGTGATTCAGACTAATAAATACTCTACAAACTGTAATTAAGTTTAAAAACAAGATATTTTTCATAAAGAATGAAGATTTCATATTTTTCAGAAATATGAAGAGTTGGATATTGAAAGTAGGGTATTGGCGGGGGGGTTTCTGTGAGTTATTGGGTGGGGGAAGCAGGGAATGGTTATAGTCTAAATGTAGGTGTGAAATTAGAATAAAGAAAAGAAATGAAAGCTTACCAAAGAAGAAAAAAATTATATAAGCATATAGAAAATTATTTTTAAAAAGTTTGGTATTTTAGGAAAATGACTCCTGGCATCATAAATATGGCATGTACCTTCTATCAGAAATGGTGGGTAAGTGAGCGTGGATGTGGCACATACGGGGCAGGGCCAGCACAGTTCTGATTATTGCTCTGATGTTTGGTAGAATGAAACTCATTTCTTCTAAAGAGATTATTGGTAAAATGCTAGCTATAGTTGCTTTTATAACATTTCTCCTTGAAATACATGTGAGAGATTTAAAGACAAACAACCTTATTCAATCTTGAAGATCTACTTTGTATTAACTGTTATTTTGTAGATTTAACTTTTTTCTTTTTAATTTATTTTATGTACATTGGTGTTTTGCCTGCATGTATGACAGTTGTGAGTTGCCACATGGGTGCTGGGAATTGAACCCAGGTCCTCTGGAAGAACAGTCAGTGCTCTTAACTGCTAAGCCATCTCACCAGCCCCAACTTTTTTCTTTATTAATGACATGGATTAAATTTCATTTTACATTTATTTATTATTTAAAAATGTTATTACTAATTCTTTGGGGATTTGTACAGTACATTTTGGTCATATTTACCCCTGCCCTAACTCCTCCCAGATCCCCTCCCACTACTTCATTATTTTAATGTAATTAATGTAATTTATTAATGTAAAATATGTTATTTTTTCCTAATCTGAAAAGGAATGTTGTGTTGGGAGATGACTTCCTCTGAAGAAGTATTTTTAACATGTGTTATTTGGAAAGTATGTATACAATGTACTTTTATTCCTATGTCTAATTAGTGATGCTCATTTGTGCACCAGGTTAGGGCTGTCCACTAGAGCACGGGCAACTACTGGGTACCAAATCCCTCAAGAAATATTACTCTCCTCACTGAGTGCACATCATCTGCTAGATATCTGCTTTCATAATGGGATTGTTGACTGGCTTGATCTTGCAAAGGTCTTGTAAAGGTAAACCTAGCTGTGGTGTTCATGGGTTAACAGCCCTGTGATGTCCAGAAGACAATGTTCTGAGTCATTATGGACTGTGTGTAGAGTGACATAGGTGCTTCTCTTGAAAGAGATGGGAGGAGGTGGATGCTGGGCTGACAGACCAAGGAACTGAGAACTAATTCATCTCTGTTGCTTTATGCTCTTGGAGAAAAATTTAATGTTATGAATTTCTTTACTTTTATGAATGTTTTAATTTCTGTAGAGTTGCCATGCATTATTCAAGATTATAAAATGATTTGAATTTCAGGAGCAGACAGATTTTCTGATGAGGATTTCAAGCTGTGTAATTATGAAACTCATATAGGTTAAAAGTTCAGAACTCGTTAGCTTAATCATTTAAAAATAACCAATTTATAAGCATGGCATTTCATTTTGGAGGGGCACAATTACAATATATCTGACTAGAGGACTCCTCCAACCTGCCTCATACAGAGAATGATCATCCCGCAAACCACATAGCTTATTCTATAACATTACATAATTTATAAAGGAAATCCATATTTTATGGAGGTAAATTGGATGTCATAATGCGAGACAAACTTCTGGTAATTTTTTAAACAGTTTTCTTGGTTTCATTAAAAACTCCAGGAAGTTAATGATGTGCGCCAAGTATCGGAATGGTCTACTGACGCCTGTTGCATATGTCCAAGCAGGCATTTCCGGAAATGGCTTGCAAGGCACAAGTGTCTCAGAGGAAAGTGTAAGGAAATGGAAGTTTGGAACCAAAGAACTTGGTGTAACAGGGTGTTTTCAGCAATATGGTGAACTACACACAGCATAAGGTTTACCATCAGGCACGTGTAAGTCTATGGCTCAGAGGTGGTAAGTGACCCCAACCCGCACCCTCATCCTTCTCCAGAGCCGTGCAACACAAGAGTATAAGTACATGCTGAGCAAAGCGGTGCAGCTGGCACCAACGAGGTTTAGATTAATAGAGAGGCGTAGGACCCTTAAAGCTTTTGACTTTTTGGTACATGCAAAAATAAACTTTGAAGTTGTAGTGGGTGTTACCTCAGGTGAAGGCATGGCAATCACTTGGAAGTGGAAACCCTTACCTCGCTTTGTCGATGCTGTCAGGCCATGCTGAGTTTCTGTGAGAAACTGTATTTCTATGAGATGTGATGCTATTGAAAGAAGACCTGCATTCAATTGAAAACAACCTCCATAAAGAATCGTTTGAGGCGACTTAAAATGCCACAATCATCAAATGGTTAAAGACGAAAAATAAAATATGGTATTTATGAGAATTTTGACTGGCATGAAGGTTCTAATGCATATTACCTTGCTCTGCTAATCAACGTGATTGAGACGCACGTGGCTGTTAAATAGAACTTGCTCTTGGCTTTTAGTTATCAGAGATTTCGCATTTATCTTCTCATCATTTGAATGCTACATAAACCTCTCTGAACCTGAGGGGGTCACTCTTTTTTTTTTTTTTTTCTCTCAGTACTACTGTTAGGCATTGAGAATAGATTTTTTTCTAATGCTCGGAGAATACTAACAAAAAGGAATCTTTTTATTGGTTCATTTCATGCTTGGTAAGAATCCAACTGTCAAAACATTATAAAAATTTGAACCTAGAGGCACATTTCATCACCAGAGTACTAATTACAGCAGAGAACTGGAGCGAGTCATTATGCAGTAGTATTTATTAGTGCTGCCCAATTTTAATGTTTTTTTCTTTGGACCAGAGACACTTAAATAAAAGGTTAAGCTGTTTTGGCACAAAAGTAGGAGGAGAAGTTGCACAGTTCATGAAACACTACCAAATGCAGTGCAAGAAGGTGGAATTAATTGAAAACTATGCCCGTTTTTTTTTACCACAACTCAACATCTTCTTTTCAGGGATAGGCATGAAGGGCAGATGGAGTACTGGGCTTGTGTTCATGGTGCTTAGACCCTGCCTGTGAGGTAGGAACTAGAGATAGGAGGACCCTGGAGAACCAGAGCATCTCCCTTCATAAAGAACAGCAGCGGCAGTCAGGTGGGAAGTAGTGCCTCAGGACAAGCATAGAACAGAAAAGAGTTGGAGTGTGTGCTTGAGGAAATTGGCGACTTCAAGTCCTTACAGGAGATTCTTCCGAAGACATGGCATTTGAGAACAGCAGGAAGTGAAGGTCACTTGAAATGTCTGTTAAGTACACACATACTACATGCTATCTATTGTATGGAATGTTATAACTATTACATGAATTAAATACAATATAAATGCAATAGCAAATGTTGTAATATTGTATTTAGTTGATGATTTTTAGCTACCTTTCATGTATAAAGGTAGTAGACTAGGGAGGAGCAAAGATGAAGGGTGTGACTCTTCATATGAGAATGGTAAAACCCAGAGCCAATCATTGTGGTTTCCCTAGGGGAGGCTAACTGCACAGCCCGAGCAAAGCAGTGTATGGTGCAGAGTAGGGCCTTTCGTTTGGCCAAATGTTGGTGAACTACCTTACATGGTCTCTGTTTAGTCTTGTTTCTTCATCTTCTTCCCTCTTCTTTCCTCGTCCTCTAGTGATGGGCGTTTTACTCTCAGAACACAAAGTGCAGTAAGTTCTCAGAAAAGCATCAGGTTGGGTGAGTGCTTGAGGGAATGAGGGCAGAAGACAAGCCTCCAAGGACTTGTTTAAAGCAAGCTCTTGAAGAAATCAAGCAATTGGCTTGTATGTTTTTATAAAGATGACATCCGTTTTAAAAGAAGAGGAAAGCCCATCTGGATTTGGGAAGAAAAGAAGGAACAATGGAAAAGAAAATCTACAATGCCAGTGAGGACAGGTGACAGACGAGGACTACAAAAATCTGTGACCCGAGCCCTCTATCAGTCCCAGTATATGGAGTGTCAACTTTGAAAACGCTTGAGGGGATTAAAGTTTTCATTCAAAGATAAAATAAAATGATAGGGCTGACTGGATGAAGAAAGATTATGAGATCAAAAGAGATCTGGGTCTTAAGAGGAAACGGCAACCATGCAAGATAAAAATGAGGAAGTAGAAAGAGCTAGGAAGCTCTTGGAGACAGATTGTTCCAGAATTTGAGATTTCTGAGGTTTGTAGGAAGGTACTAGTTACATGTACTATGTAGTAAGTAATGTGCCACATATGGTGTGGGGCAGTACCCTGTGATCACAGACATTAATTTTCCCTAGCAAAACCTTAATATTTATACTAGTAGAGATGATAAATAGTCTCTAGTCAGTACAGTTTGTGCCAAATTAATGAAGAGAAGAAAAACAGGAAAGAAACTCAACTGGGTTTTCAGAGAACACTGGATGTTAAAATGATGGATAAGACAGGGAAGACCTGTGCAATTGCTTTGTCTGTTTTTGTTTACAGGGATAATGGAGATGGATCAAGGTGCTTAAGGCTTGAAAACGATCAGGGTACTTTGAGCAGGGAACTCATAGGTGTGTGTTGCCAGAGATGGCTGAGTGGGTTTTCACTGACCATGGGCCGGTTTGAGTTCCTCTCTGTACCCTTCCACACTGTGTGCACGTGCTCTGATGGCCAGCAGTGTGAAGGAAAGAAAATCCAGAAACTTCCCAGAAAACCACAGTGCATAATTGTTTTTATTGTTGGTGGTACTGTACTGAGAAATTTAAAGTGTGACACATGGTTCAAATCCAGGATGAAAGAAAGAAAGAAGCAAGTAAGTTTTACATAGAGGAATGTTTGAATAAGCTCCCATTCTAGCTTTCTGTCCCTTGTCTGTCTGTGTGTGTGTGCGTGCATGCGTGCGTGCGTGTGTGTGTGTGTGTGTGTATGTGTGTGTGTGTGTGTGTATGTATAATTTCTTTAAAAAATAACATAACTTGGAGGCTTTCTTATATATTTTATTTATGTGTTTGTCACATAGTGGTATACCTAAATATACTTAGTAGGTGGTAGGTGACTATATAAATTAATTTTCTGAGGTATAATTATCAATTATAATAATGAGCTATAATTCCTTATGAACTATCTTCATTACTAAGTACATAAATTATTATATTTTTCTATATGTTAATATATGGAAAATTTTGGTGTGTTTTTCAGATACATTCCTAATCATCCAGTTTTCATTATTGATGTAGACTAATATATACAAGATTTCTAAATCAATGAAGATTTGTTCTAATTGACCTCATATAATATCAAGTGAGCAAAATACAAATGCTAAAAAAGGGGCCTTAATAAGAAAATTAAAAAATGGTAACAGGGAATGTTACACAGTTTCATGGTGTAATCTCTTTGGCCTTATATTTATTTTCAGTAGTGAAGACTCTGCTCTTTCCGGCCAGGTCACTGAAGCTTGGGGTGGGAGCCTGAGGGATTGAGGAGACAGTCTGCAGTGTCCTTTGGGCATTTGGTCTGCTCTTCCTCCTCCTCCTCCTCCTTCTCCTCCTCCTCCTCCTCCTCCTCCTCCTGCTCCAGGGTTCATAGGCACACCGTGATCTAAGTTTCCTTTTGTAATTGGACAATTATTTTGGAATATGTCTAAAGAAAATTTTAATTGTAGAAAAAAATTTTATCTATATACCTGTATTTTTTACACAAATGATTTGTGATTATGGAAAGATTAAATAGCTTTCTATGGGAAGGCTAACATGTAGGTACGACCTTGCTTTTGCTGTCAGAGGTCATTTATGTTAAACACCTCAGTTGTCATATTTTGGAAATGTTGTTCTACCACTGAAGCTTGAACACAGATAAAGATATCTGAAGTATGGAAAATTTCTAATACAATCATTACACCTCTGAAATAATTTAATTGTAACATTTTGACTTACACAAGAATTTCTTGAATTTCTCAGTGTTTCTAAGGCATTTATATATTAGTCACCATAGATAGTCTAGTTTCTGCTTCTATTCCCAGGGATGTGCTTTTAAAATTAAATGTAAATTCTTCTTAGAATGAGACCAGAACAAGTTTGTATGTTAAAATGTCTCCTCATGGGGGTGGCATATCTTTTGTATTGCCTGTGTGGTTTTAGATGAGAAATTACAAAGTCCTTGCATAGTGATATTTATTTTCTTTCTTTTCTTATAATTTGTTTTTATTTTATGTGCAGTAGTACTTTGCCTGCATGTATGTCTGTGTGAGAGTGTCAGATCTTGGAGTTACAGACAGTTGTGAGCTGGCCTGTGAGTGCGGGGAGGGAGTTGAACCCGGGTCCTTTGGAAGAGCAGTCAGTACTCTTAACTGCTGAGCCATCTCTCCAGCCCCTCATGGTGGTATTTCTTTTAAAAGGCCATGATCAAATATTAGGTGCATGTAAAGTAGTACTATGGACATCTTTTGAAGTAATTTCTTAATGTTTCTATTCTATACTATTGACTAATAAAGAATATTCTGAAATTTTGTGGTGGGCTAAGAACAAACAAATGTAAAGAAATCAGATTTTGATGGTTGAGATTTTCTGGCATAGCTGTGCATGTAATTATATTAGGAGGGTAAAGATCAGTGGAAAATGGAAGTAGAAACTCAGATGTGAAAATATTTGCCGCGTTTCTTTCCTTTTATTTTGTTATTCTTGAAGCAAGAAACCCCATTTCCAGGAAAGCTAGCCTATTCTGAAATGCCAGGATAGCCCAATTGGTCTGGGACAGAGTTCTGATAGAAAAATTTAAGAACTTTTAGGGTTGGTGTCATAGCATTTGAACACCCAATAAAAAATATTCATGGAGAAATATTTTATGTAAGAAAAATTGAGCAAAAGGGAGGATATAAATTCAGTTTTAGCTCTCCGGAAATTTGCATGTGTCCATGGCCCACTTTCATGGTTTCAAATCACGTTGTCTTATGCCCTAAGAGCCAGCCTCGGGTGTCTCACACGCCTTCCAGGCTCTGATGCTTCTGTCCGAGGCACAGGCTGAGGGCTTCCCTGTGGCAGTGTCTGACAGCTGAGGTGTTCAGTTATTGCCTGTAAGTCTACATAGGCTCAGCCCCAATTCAACAGCAGTGCTTCTCAATATCATTGATGTCATACATAACATAACATAACATCATAACATAACATAACATAACATAACATAACATAACATAACATAACATAACATAACATAGCCATTTTCAGTTTGGAATATTCAGAGAATTACAGGCTCAAACTTTACTCCTATGGTCATTTTACGTTTGCATGCTCAGAATTTTATATTTGCCTCAGGATTATTAACTTGCTAATAACTAAAGGATTATTAACTTTAAAGGATTTTAAATGTTAAGGGATTGAGGAATAATGGGAAATGCATTTTTTTAAAGTCTCATCTTAAAAAAAAATAGAACAGGCTAAAGGAGTCATAATAATTGAATATTATTCAACTTCAAAATGTAAACAGGCTTACTCTAAAAATTAGAACTGTGTATAGTTTTGACCTTTACAGTGACCTATTTATTCTGCACTTTTGTGTGTTAATACTTCAGGAGTTAGAGGGATATTTTATTTTATAAAACAGACTAACCAACCAACAAACACAAACAGTTGGTCTTCGAGCATCAGGACCCTAGTTTAGATCCCTGGTACCCACATAAGAATAAACTTTTTAAGGTAACCTTTAAAGATTGCCCAGGGTGGAGCATATTTAGGAGGAGATTGCTCTACTCGAAAGAAGTTTGGTTTATGTCCTTGGTGATCAAGAACTTAGGATAATAGAAGTTAATTACTTAGGCTTCTAGTTGATTAAGAGACACTGCCTAAGATGACATATTTATTATCTATCTATCTCTCTAGTCTTCTTCCTACTGTCATATTAAACACTCTTTAGCCAAATGTAAAAGAAGTTCTATAAGTTGTATGAGTTACAATATACAGGTGGAGCATTATACTAAAGGATGATAAAAAGAGGCTTTGAAGGGACTTTGATGATGAGAAGGACAAAGCTAGTAAATTAGAGGAGTTTCTCTTTGACTATTATAAGTCCGTCTATGTGTTTACAGAATCAAGAGAATTATTTCTGTGTTTTTTTTTTTTTTAACTTAACATCCTGGTTGTGTGATAGAAGGTTTTCCAAGTTTATTTGACTTATAATACTGTTTCCCCAGATTTCTTTGGGACTGCGAGTAAAGGGTATCATTATGTTTATGGTCTGACAACTGGGCTTGTACAACTGTTTGCTAATAATGATCTAGACACTTAATGCCTTTGATCGTTCTCTTTTCCTCATATTTGCAAAATATAATAATGCTTGGTTTTTTTCCCTACAAAGAACTTTTATAAAATGATTGAGAGCTTAAAGGGGACTCTAGATGGATTTTCATTGCTTGTTCATTAGTACATTGTGTATATGTAAATTATATGTTGAGCTTCACATGAAGGGTTGAAAAATTTTGCTAATAAGGTTGATATTACTAATATCTAAGTTACTAAAATTATATGTATGTTATGGATATGTGTGATCTCTTTACTATATCTTATAACTGTAGGAGAAGCTGCAATTATCTCAGTCACGTTGAAAATAAAAAGTTAAGAATTATGTGGCGGCGTTATCCTTAGTATGCTGCTTATCTCATCTCTCTTTAAAATCGTTAAGACAAGTTTCCATTTTACAGGTGGGAAAGCAGAGGTCAAAGGGTTGAAGTAACTCCCAGGTTCTGATGGTTAGGAAGAGGAGAACTGGCACTTGGCCGAGGCAATCTGACTGCAGAGTCGGAGCTCATAGCACCTACAACTTGCAAGACAGGCAGATCTGAACATCTCGGGTCAGGAAGAAACTCAACTCTCCTTGATCTCCCCATTCTATGACGTAGCAGATAGTCTATGATACTTAAATAGTGTTTTTCAGAGAATGAAAAGCTTTATTAGGTACTGAAGGTGCAAGGCACGGCTCACTCAAGAGTTAGCACTGAGCTCACTGACCCACCCTGCTCCCTTCTTACCCTGCTGCCGGTATTTCTCATTCCTCTTTCCCCCTTCACTAGTTCTCCGGCCTGCAAGGCCACTGATACCTCACACGGGGCCTTCCGGACTACCCCCTGCTCTAGTAGATGCAGCAATGCAGCTTTGCCCTCTATAGTATTAGATGAATACATGGCTGGGAGAGGTGTGAAGTTTACAGCCAGGAAGCTGGCTGGAAGCACAGAATCACCTTGCCATAGGTTTTCAATTATATATATATATACACACACACATAAATATAGTGTAGTTTCAAATATCCTAACAAACCCTCTAAAAACAAACCTACTAAAGCATGATATTTGTATAAGTTTCAAGTCTAAGCATAACATCCTTACTAGAAGTCCTATGAAAGGAACCCAATGTTCCTCAATCATTGTAAGCATCATTAATCACTTGTATTCAGTTTCCTGATTGATGTAGTCATTTTAAATAGTTTTGTTTTTGTTTTTGTTTTTTTCTGACAAATTTAAAATCACTGCCATTTCTGAGGTTCAGTTACACAAGTCAATACATCCTTTAATCTGTCTACATAAATTTGGGTTTCTGCCATTTGTCACCAAACTACCCTGAAAAAGATAGAATTGAGTGCTGTGTCATCCCTGTCATTCTTTAGAGAACAATACTAGAGCTGCTTCTGTCTTAATAAAATTATTTCAGAAAAGACAAATATTCCATACTATGCACATAAGAATTCCAAACTATTTCAGAACACCCAACGCTTGTATCTAGTTATTTCTGTGCTACCAACTCATCAGAAAGGAAAACCCTGTTGACTGAGTTCTTCTTTCAACTGACAAACACGGAGAAGGCCTAGGATGAAGGCGTCGGGCTCTACTAGCCAATCAGCCTTGCTTGTGGATTCACCATCCCCATTCCAGCTTGACAGTGCCCTATAGAGGTGCGCTAGAATTTTCATTTGAAGCTATGCAACAGGAATTATGTTGCATTTAATGGCTGAATGGCTTCCATGTTACAATTAGAGATATCCTAATCAATGAAAGATGACAAATTACCTTTAAGAAACAAAATTGCGGGACCATTGCTAAGACTCACATTGACAAGGCTTACCAGCAAGGCCTCCCCTGGACTGAGGTGAAGTATGCTTAACTAGACCCTACTCAACTCCTTGAATGAAGACATTGTGGCTTTTGAAGCAAGTGTTCTTAGAAATCCCAGCATTCAGAGATCACCAATGAAGAGGCGTTCTTAGTTAATAAGGTAATTAAGATAGATTAGTAGTTACCAACTACTAATTTGTTTTTTGTATTTTAATAAATGCCTCTAATAAGGACTTTGTCCTTATTTCCTGCAACACTGACAACTTTTAACAAACTTTTTTTTACAAAGTAATTTTAAAAAGCAGTTTTATTTTTAAAGTGGGTGTCCCCCCCCCCATAGATTTCACCAGACAGGAATTTGGTTGTAAAATTTAAAAATCTGCTTTTTAAGACATTTCAGCATATTCAACTCTTTTGAAAGCAGATGCTGTTTTTCTTTCTGCTGCTGCTGACTATGAAATTGAGGACTTCTGGCACTTGATTAATTAAATCATAAATTGTAACCCAGACTACTTTGTTTTGTAACCAAACTTCTGTACAAAACATATGGGGAGACCTTAGTCATGTTCCCTGGTATGAAGTTTGGAAGAGATTTTAAATAAGATAGTCTCTGAAAGGGGGAAGTTTTGGAACTGTTGAGTTCTTTGCAGCCTAGTTAAGGCACGCTGATGACTCTTTAGTCACTTTTGATTAGTTCGGAAGAGCTCAATGAATCAAAACTAAAGTCATAGGTCATTTGAGTATGGCCTGAGCAAAGTTTCCCAGTATTTTCTTTGATTGTCTCCAACACACCTTTGACTCCTCTGGCCCATATCTCTGTTACCTTCTTTCTGGTTTGCATTCTTCTCTGGTTTTGGGGGCCTTGCTGCTCATGGATGACATGACGTAATTGTAGCCTATTGTAGTTTTGTAGTCATCAGACTCTTCCACTAGTGCCTTAAACTTTAGTGGGGATCAGAATGAATTGGCATGAAGAGTCATGGACCTCCATTCTAACAAAAGCAAACTCTGCCAAAGGAAGAAGACCATGGATTTACATGTGTAATAAACATTCCAAAGATTTCTCTTGTATACCAATATTTGGACATTGCTCACCATAATGACTACTTTAACAATGGGGGCTGGTTCTTAATTGTATTTTCATATCTGAGAGCTTCATATTCACAAGGTGACCAATAAATGTTTTTAAAAATAAGTCTTAAGTAGAGTGTGGAGCCCTATTCTATACCTAAGAGATAACTGCTATCTGAAACTTGATTAATGTTAGCCTGCTTACATTTGATATGGAAGCTTGGAGCCCGCTCTCAACTCACTACGTCAGAATCTCCATCCTAAGAAGAACCCGAGTGATTTGGATGGGCATTGAAGTTTAAGATGGCTAGAGTGATGGTGCTTTTGTTTTGTGTGGTGGGGGGATTTTAGTCGCTTAGACAAGGAGGAAGAGATTCTTTGATAAAAGCATGAACTTTGAGCATTAAAAGATGTACTTTGAGGAGTGGAGTTTTTTAAGGGGTATAGTGGAAGTGGGTTATTATATAAAAGTAGATTATACTCTGAGAAAAGCAAGAATATGTTTCCCTACCATGTCTGTATACTCTGATATACATCCACGTTTCCTGCAACGTTTGTTACAATGGACTTGGCATACTTCTTCTCATGTTTGTACCTGAGACTTGAGTACACTGACCTAAGACATTTGTTTAATGTTATAACATGTTTGACTTCTTCAAGCCCAATTGTTATGCATGAGTCATTAAAAATTACTAATGACTTCCACAGGGTTTTCCTCTTAATTAAATCTTACACATGCAAAGTAAAAAAAATACTCTTCAAGTCTATTTCTCCACCATCTGAAAACCCTCACTCCATTTTCTTTCCCATTTGTATCCCTGCATTTTCCCTTTCTCTTTGATTTATGTGCATCTGATGGGGTAGAATGGTGTAGAGACGAGGAAATAAGCAATCCAGCAGAAATGATAAGAAATGGCAAACAATTTAAATATGTACATTACTACAGCATGAGCAGTAATTCCTCTATGGACCGAAAGCAGATGGGCAGGTAGCCAGAGAGGCAAACTGGGGACCAGATGGAAGACCGAGAGTAATGGGAACATCAGGGGAGGTGGCTGTGGTGGAGAAGTGGCAGAGATGGCATGCACCTTGGGTTCAGGATCAGCAGCACCACAGATGTGGCTGCTTGTACGTCTGTCAGTCACTGGCAACTAGAGACACAACTTCAGTTCATGGGTTAGTGTTCTGTGTGTTCTGTGCCCAGGGTGATTGACATTTGTGATGACACTTTTGCTGAATCATCTCAGGCAGAGCAAATTTGCAAGCCCTGCACGTCTTGTAATGTTTTCTGAATGTTCCCAGCATGACTCTTTAGCTAGACAAAGCGGTCTCATGTATGAAGTCTCAGATATGGTATGGTATAGCTGTATGGAAATTGCGGGACACCCAAGGGCAGAAAGGCAGCAGCATCTCTCTGGCTCTGCCTGTCTGTCTCTGCCTCTCTCAGTATGGCGTTAGGCATTGTATGTATTTTCTTTTTCTTTCATTTTGTGTCATTTTCTTCGTCCCCTTGATTATTTGTTACTGCTTACTGACTTTCACAACAGACTGCACTTCCGCACTTCCATAACTTACAGACTTCAACATCCTCTGTTGACTTCAAACAGAAGGAGAATACCAGCTATCCCTGGTTTGTCTCTATCAGCCAAATAAGTTCTGGTTACCTTTGGAGTGTGTGTGTGTGTGTGTGTGTGTGTGTGTGTGTGTGTGTGTGTGTGTGTGTGTGTGATATGTGTGCAGCATTTCACTTTTAATCATGATTACTCATGGTATGCTGATTTAAACAGCATCTGTAAATCTTTTACTCTGATCAGGACATTTTGGTTGGGTATATAGCTATGAATAAAATATAAATTGGGAACTCTTTTTGATCCAGTGGAGAGACAAAAGTTAATTAACTGAGACAGTTTACTAACAGCTTTAAAAATGATCTATCTCTTAGTTGCATCTTGCACAGTTGATCTCCATTCTTAAAATCTGGCTTTATTTGTAAAGACATGCTCCTAAGGAAACTTCTAAAAAGCACATCTTATGGATTACTTTTGTTGAAGCTAGTCTGTTATAATAGCTATAATGGAGCAATTATTTCATAGCAAGCAAAGCTAATGGAGAATGCATGTAGACCTAGGGATGTTTTCAAAGCCTAGTGGATTAGCAAACAGTTGAGGAATTAAGGCCAAGTGCCTTCAAATGCTCGTCTGTTCATATTTTAAATTAAAGCTCTTATCTGAAGAGAGAAAAATATGAGTGATGAAAATCTTTGATCATCTTATTAGTAGATATCTTTAAAGTGTAAATTAACTGCTAATTTAATTCACTGTAATGCTGTGTGAAATAATGTGTTTTTACTTAAAAACTTGTAATTTCGATAAAAATATGCAAAGTTTTAATGACATCTAACCTTCTGGTTGCTTCATTTTTCCTTTTTCACATACTTACTGCATGTTAGAAAACTTAATTCACTAAAATGTTTGACTCATTATTTTCAATTACACTGAAATAATAACTAAAGAAATCTTGAGGTGGTGTATTGATTTTTTATCTTAATGTGCTTCTGAACAGGTAAAAACTTTCCTTTTCACAGGATAGTTGACAGAATAAGTAGCCACCTGAATTTTTTTTCTTTATATGAAAATAACAAGAACATTTAAGAATGGGTCGGTGGTAGTAAATAAATCCAAAATGTTGAATCTACTCATATTATTTCTGAAAGTTCCTTTTTTGAGTTTTTAATTTTTCCTGGTAAGTATTTATCTTCAACACTGTTATCTACACAGGAGTTTATAAAGGTCATTTCTGCTATTTACAATTAGATTAATTGGTGTTTGGCTTAATTGTGTTAAAGCCAATGCATATTTCTTAAAAATTTAAATTTATGTTAACAACAACAAAAATGCATGCATTGCTTTCTTGGAGCTGGTCAGTGATTAAAAGAAGGCGCATGCCCCATTGCCACATGGACACTCCTAATGTTCTTGCCTGTCCTTGCCAATTTTATCAGGTAGCTTTCATAGATGTGCCTATAAGGTTGTTTGCTTTGCATTTGGTCTGTTAAAAAACAAAACAAAACAGTAAGATTGTATTATGTATCTTTTAAATATTAAATGTGATAAAATGCCCCAAACTAAAATAGTGAAATCAAGGTGAAAGCTACATATGATTGAAGTTATCAGCCAATGAGAAAAAGCATCCCAGTAAGCAACTTACATTAAAATATGGCAAAGGAATCAGGTAGTAGTTGGTGATGGCAAAAGAAAAAATGATGAGTTGATGTCTCTGTGTTCTTAGTGAGTTCTTGGTGCAGAACAAAAGCAGAAGTGAATGAGACTAGGAAAAAAAATCATTGTCTAGTAAGCTTGATCAGACAATTATGTCAACAGACAATAGCACAAAAACCTCATCTGGGGCCTGAGTCAATGGCCAGAAATCAGTAAATATTAATCATTCTTTTAGATCAGTTCTCTTACGTTGTTTCACCTTCACAGAGGGCAAGTAACAGTGGTCAGAACATGATAGAACCTTTGGTTTTATATAATACACAGCAGAAGGTAGCACTGGAAATGGAAACCAGCATCCTAATTTTAGATGGTGTTCTCATTACTGTATTATGCATTAGTAGTAATTCCTAAACTTATTCATGTTAGGGATGTATCAGAAAAGGCTCTTGTCTCTTTACCCAACTTGAGTTCTACAACCTCTAG
>OU015743.1:44167759-44219052 GCA_907169655.1 Acomys percivali | reverse complement strand
CTACTTGGTAGAAAGTTACTTCTTCTGGTTGGTTAGTTAAGACATTGTTTTATGAAGTGGAAATTGTCATGACTTTGTAATAGCACAACATAAAATTTTAAGAATGTCTAATTTGCATCTTAGGAGTAAGGCAATCTAGTCATATATGGCTGACAAATGTTTTCTCAGTGACAACTTCTTGTGTAATAGTGCTAATGAATTAACTTGTCCTATAATTTAAACACTGGGGGCCCTAAGATGCTTCCTGGGATAGCCATGTTGGTTATCCTACACTTTGGGAACATTTTTCTCTATGTAAAGGCAGCATTGTTGGCATCCAATATCCACGCTGCTTGACAAGCAAGAAGTCCAAAGCAATGCAGGTCAATAGAGGCTTTCATCTATTGGGATGGTATTAGAATCCCCTTCCTTTTGTTATCTTTCATTTAACTATTCCAAATGTTATTAATTTTATCTTCATTCATAAAGATGGGTAAATAGCAAGACTTCCATGACTACTGAAAATGTGCATATTGACAAGCTTATGAAGCATTGATTATATGATGCTCAGTGGAAACATCCTCTGAATGTGGACAGGAAACTGTCCAACTGCTTCTTGGTGACTTGAGAATGGACAGACTGAGATGTCCACACCCCTGTTTCTTTCTGTTCTTTTTGGATGAAACAAGTGGATCAAAGAAAGCCCTTGATAATTAGCACTAAAGTAGGATGTCTTTCATCAAAATGTGGCATTAGAATATGAAATTTATTGTTTGAATTTTTGATGTTTTACCTATCTCTAAGATAGTTGGTATTTTCACTTAGCCAACTGGCCATTTCTTAATATGAAAAGATATTGTTTAAATTATCAGCTGTCTTAGTTTTCTTGAAAGAATTATTAGTTATAGATTCACCTTTTTGCCTAACAAAATCTTTTAGCATATTTTCGTGCAGAATCTAGGTAGATTCATTTTAGGGTAACTCAACCAGTGATAATTATTGGGTTTATATCAAATTTTTGTTAAAATTATGACAGTGCATTTGGGGAGAATTTATATGTTGTTCTGAATCAAATAGCATCCCTTTTATCTGTAATTATCACATTTTATATGATTTTATAATCTTTGAAAAAGAAAGCTAGGTAAAGTTATATAGCTGACTAAACTGAAAAGTTTGACATATATATTCAAATATTTTCAAGTTTTCTAAAGGACAAGCCTGAAAATTTGCCATCTGGCTTGATGGAAATTTTTCAACCTCCACTGTACTAACCAGATGACAACAAATTCTTATCATTGCACATTTTGAGGAGTGTACCTTTGTGGCAAACTTAGCTTTTATACAGAACTGTGCAGTTTGAAGACACCTTCTTCTACTAAGGGAAAATCGCAAGTAGTCTCGTTTCTAATGTTATCAATGGTGACTGAAAACCAGCATGGTGAAGAGAGTCGCCTGAAAAGCCACTTGCTGGACGGAGTGCAGACACAGTGAAAGGCAAGGTGATGGGATGTGGGGATGGTGCTTCATGGGAAGAAACAGTGACAGTGACCACAAACCAGTTGACTAGCTACAATCTTCTGAAGGCGGCTAGCATAACATGATTGACGTGGTGGTCTAACCTAATCACTAACGTGACCTGAGAATAAATTCCAGATTTCTTCAGGCAAGAAATAGTGTTTTTTTTTCCTATGCAAGAAATAAATGCGCTGATATTGAGTTCTTATGTGCCTTCTGGGCACAAAGCAAGAACATGAAAAATGTTGTTCTTAAAATTACCAACCTTATGGCTAACTCCTTCCTTAATACTGGTCTCATTATTTTCTGCTCCTGGTGAGAAACCCCAAATGTGTTACTTTCATTGGAGTCCGTGGCATTACCTTTGATATTCCAAAGCACTTTTCATTATACTCCGCTGCCATTCTCCTTAAAAGAGCAGTAGCTGTGGCTGTTTTTATTAAGAAAATTTTGATTGGCAATCATTCATATTTTTCAAGTATTGTTGCTTATCAAAGTCCTAATATTTTGCTTCTCTCCATCTCTTTTGCATTTCAGCTTGCCTTTTCCTTGGAAGACACTGGCAAGTAATTAATATAATGTTTTAAAAACACAATTGTTTCTAAATGTTATGGCTGATTCATACTGAAGTCTTTTATGGATTCCATGCCCCTCATGGAGCAATCGTCAGTAATGTATTCACAGCAAGAATGTACTTTAGAATTAATTATTTGTGTCATTCATCCAGGTATTCCCTAACTATAAATTATTGCTTTCTTAGTCAGTATAAATTTGATTTTCACTGTTTAGGGTGACCTCTGTCATCACTGAATAGTTAAAATTTTCTTCCTGGAATCCCCTCTGATTGTCTACAACATTTGGGGTTGCATAATAGACATGCAGCATATCTTGGTGAGGTAGTCCTTAGATAATCAGGCTATTAATTATGTATGAAGTAATTGTGTGGAACTAGAATAGGAGAAGATATAAATTAACAGAAAATACTGTCCTGTCTTCAAATAGTTCATGATCCTATTGTGGAGACTAGATGTATTTGGAAGTCCATTCCTGATTGAATAAGTAACACAGGTCATGCATGCTGTAGGAGAGGAAGAAAGCAGATGGTGGGTGTGTGCTAGAATGCAGAGAAGTCACAGAGCACTGGGCCTCATCAAGTCAATTTACAGTTCCTAGATTTGGGGCTTCTAGGCAGGGCAAGGAGAAATGGGAAGTAGGAAAATGGCAAGATGTCATAAATAATAGAATAGGAGACTCAACGGAGTGACAGAAATTTCTGTACTGAATTAGGGAGTAGAAGTTTTAAAACACTACAGCTGATTGAATATAAGGGAGGGGTAAGAAATCTAGAATTTTCCCCTTAGTGGCTTCCATCTTCTGTTTGAATATGGCTGTTTGAACAATACATTTCAAAAAATTACTTACTCGGTAGGAAAGAGAAGTCTTTGTAGGAAACAGGAAAGGTGAGGTGTAGTCTTGCAGGCACACTAAGGATATTACTTGGAGAAATGACATCTTCAAAACATAGTGTTTTCCTTATCTGAAAAACAGGACAGAGAAATGTGTGTGTATGTGTTATATATTATATATAATGTATCTTTATATCTCAATGAAATAAATAGAAAATATAGTTAAAGTAAAGAACTAGAGAAAACATAGTGTTGTCATCTGTTTTTTTTTTTTTTTTAAATCAGCCTTTAGATCTGTTCTGATCATTTAAATTCATACGTTGGAATACCTTTAAATTAAAAAATTCTCCTCTAGGGACTGTAATCATCAGATGGCCTTTTTTTCCCTTTGCCTTAGTAATGCCACTTAGGTTAACACTCACCACCATAGTCAGGATGTTAAGGTCAGTAGAATTTAATTATTTTATCTGTGTCCGCAATATTAAATGTAAGTGGCTTTGAGGGTCTGTTCACTCCATATTTAGTGAACTGTTGCCTTTATCAGGCTCTCCTTGTGGGAACGTCAAAGAAAACTCTAGAGTACTACCAAAGAAATGTCTCCATGTCAGATTCTGCAAACTTGTATCAGGTGGCAGCATGTGTTTCAAGGACAATTTTGACATGGTTCACCACTAATGTCACACAGCTATTAACATCTCAGGTGTGACAAATCGGAGATGGACCAGCTGCATTGGAAGGAAAATGGCATGCTTACTGGGAAGCTAAGAAGCAAACTACAGCAGTAGCAGTCTGTGCAAACAGCGGCTGTTGGTGTTAACAGAGAGATCTTGCGGAAGGGCCACCCCTTAGCGGATTTGCCCTACTACACATGTAAGAAGGCTTTTGCTGTCAGGAGTAACCCCTCTCAGGAAAAGGGCCGAGATGTCTATGTTTATCCTTATGTTTCTATTGCTAGTGACAAGGATTTCAAGCTTTGATTATAAACTTTTGTCATGTAGTTTTAACGAGAACATCGGCCCTGAAGTAAAATAATTGTTTACCCATCACTAACTAATTGAGTATTCACTTAAAATGTATTTCCAGTTCAGTCTCTGGCTCCTCTGCATTCATCTATGATGTCACACATTTTCAAGATAGCAGCTGATAGCAATATGTTTAGGGCTGTGGAGTAAAGGCTCCATTACAGCCCATTAATCTGCTTCTGTCATCTCAATGTCTCTCCTCTGGCTGCTGACCACTCAGAGGAAATCAGCGAACTAGGAATTAGCTGGCTCCATCTCTTGTACATTTTAGTGATGGCTTTAAAACCTTACTGTCTTTGCTAAGCTCAGATTTATTCTTCCCCAATGAACTCATGCTTGATGCTCTTCTTATCTACCTTATGGGGAAAAAAAAAACCCAATAAAACCAAAGATCTGGTGCCTGAATAGGTGTGGTCAGTTCCTCACTCAGAGGCTACAGTTGTTAGCTTGTACACAGAGGCTTGGAAATACTGATCCCAAGACTCTTCTGTCTCCATCTGGCTCTTTCTGTGTCATTTCTTCTCTCCCTTCCTCTATGACCTTTCAACTTGTATCTACTGTCTGCTGTCTCCAGTCTACTCTATTGAACCTCTTCTTAGTCCATAGGCATGATGCCTCTGCCATCTTGGTGGGGATCACACCATATTTCTCGTGTCCATTTTTGTAATCTTGTTAGGGTTGGTTTTGCCTGCTGCTGGCAGTGCAAATCACTGAGGATATTTTGCAAAGGAGAAAGCAGCTATTCATAAGGCACTGAGCTGAAGACGAAAAGAAAAGCCTCAGATCTTTCGGGACAGGTTGAATAGAGGGTCTGGGATATTGCTGTACCCAAAGGGAAGCACATTGCTCAACTCTCCTCAGAGGCACTTCTTTCAGTGGATGATAATGAACATGGAGACCTGCAACTGGACAATGCGAAGAGAGTGAGAGACCGAGTGGAGCACTCAGTCCTAAATGAGACTTCTTGATCAAACCTTCTTCTTGAGGCTCAGAGGTCTACGCAGAAGTAGAGGCGGAAAGACTGTAAGAAGTAAAAGTGGTGGATGACTCCACAGAAGCAGCAGCTTCCAGACCCAGCCAGACTGGTGCACGGGAACTGACAAATCGTGGCAGCGTGCACAGAGCCTGCACAGGTTCAAGCCAGACGAGGTCCCAGCCCTGAGCAGGGGAGATGAACACAAACCCCACTCCTAAGGATGTTATCTGCCATAGATACTGTCAGCAAAAGGAAAGTCAGTTTTCTTCAGTGGAGTGTCACTGAGTAAGTATGTCAGCCATACTTCAGGTCTGGTGCCAACGTTAAGTGGACTACATGATTTGTTTGTTTGTTTTGGTGGGCATTGTTTGTTTGTTTCATTTTATTTATAGTTCAGTATTATTGAATTTTTGTTTTCTTTTTATTTTTTTTTTTGAGAAAGAGAAAGAGAGAGAGATTACATGAAGTTGGGTTGGTAGGAGTGTGGGGAGGATCTGAGAGGAGTTGAGGCAGGGGAAAGAGTATGATAAAATATATTTTATGAGAAATCTTGTTTAAAACACTTATATATATATATATATGTAAACTAAAGATTAGATTTAAATAAAGAAAAAGAATATAAAGTCTGAGATTTTGAATTTGTTTAATAGGTCACAGTGGAAAAGGATGGGGTAGAGGCTTCATTCTGTGCAGACGCAGGAAAAATGAGCCTGAGAGAATGCCTTTGTGGATTACCCTTTGAGAGTGTACCAGCGTGTAGATGGTGATACATAGTCATGCCAACCTGTGTTTGTGATTTCACTGTCCTCCTTAAATGTGGCTAGAAAAAGCAACCCTTAGCTCCTCTCATTTCCAGCCCCCCCCCACCATTGACCCTCATGTCTTTTTCAGAATTGTCCTTGCAATATAATGAAATTAGAAACGTCTAGGGTTGCTATATTATCACCAGTTATTGTTTTTAACAGTGCTAGGTATTGAGTATAAGGCTTTACACACATTAGACACATGCTTCTGTCACATGGCTGCATCTCCAGCCTTGTTTAATGTGTTGTTTTGAGAGAGGGTCTCATCTCCTAAGCCGGCTAGACGGCATTTAAAGTCTCTGTAGTGGAGGGAAGCCTCAACCTTGTCTCCTGAGTAGCTACCCTCACGGGCCTGTGCCATCAGAACAGAGAATTTAGAGAGATTTACCCCTCTTCTCCAGTTCCCTCTCTCTCCCTTCCTCGCTTCCTTTGGCTTATTTGAAACAGCTTTTCAGTCAGTGGGCTAGGCTGGCCTCGACTCTTGTCACTCCCTTAGCTTCAACTTCTTACTAGCTGTGGCCACAGGACTGTGAGCGCAGAGCTGAAGCGAACTCCCAGCAGTTCTTTCCTGTCTCCTCATGAGACAGTTGTCCTTGCGGAGGGCCTTCCTAGGTTGCCGCTGCACACTCGCTCCCGCAGTGCTAATCGGTCTGATAAGTGGCAGTACACAACGGTCCACACCTTGGTGCGATGCTTGAGGTGGGATTTAAATGGCATCATCTGGAAACATGACACTCACCCAGCACCATTTTCTCTATCTCAAGATGCTAATGTGAGCCACATACTTCTTCCAGCTTTGTTCCTTAAATTATTCCTTTCAGGTACTATTACACTGTAATCCCTCAGAGGAAGGCAGGCGCCTGTCCTGTCATCGTAGCAAGCACAGCTCCAGTATTTAGAAAATGCTCTGGACTCATATTTAACTCATCGGAGCATCATGCTGTACTTTTTTCACTTTTTAAATTTAAGAATGATTCACATTTCCCAATTGTGTCCTTTTTTGGGGGGGATTTAACCCTTTTAATAGCTCATCATTTTGTTGGGTGTAGGCTCTATTTTTATTAAACTTTTATAGAGAGGCCAATTAGTAAAAACTACATAATCTAACTCTTTTGATTATTGGTTTTCTTTTTGTTTCTTTATTTTTATATAAATATTTATTTCTCTCTCCAGGCAGAAGCTTTTCTATTCCAGTACACGATAGGATATGCATGTAAGTGGTTCATTTCTATAGCATGGTCATATCCATTGTAAGAAAGTTTCCTGTATCATTGGTTTTTTTGTCATATACAGCAAAACTGTGTCGTCCAGAAGTCTCAGATTGCTCAAGATAGAAGAGTGCTCAGCACTGTTTCTTACACTTGTGCCATCCTCCCAAAGTAATCTTGTAGACAAATGAACAGATTTTTAAAAATACAGTAGTAGAGGGCACTATCCTTCCGATGAAAAACAATTGTGTGGTGACATTGAGAAAGGCTCTCCTCAGAAAATAAAGGGCATCTTTGTGTTAAACAAACCTGGGACACTTCAGTCTTGGTGGCCATGAAGAGTCCCATTAGTTGGACACTCTGGGCCATGTATAAATGACGGCGATGCATTGGTGTAATTGTCAAGCTGGAGAGCACAGCATCTCTTCATCTGTGGCATTTGGTGCTATAGAAGATGGCAAATTCTCCCCTATCTCAAGTTTTCCTTCTTTGTAGTTGTAAATTAGCACCAACTCAAACCGGAATTCCACAGATCTCGATGACTACAGTTTGATGAGTAGCATGAAACTGACAGAAGAGACTAGAAGTGAGGAGAGTACAAATAAGTCGCTGCGCTGCAGGCTATGTTTTTGGAAGGTGGTTTTTGATTCAGCATGATGCACTGGTTAAGCCTTGTCCATCTTCCCTCACGATGGACCGCTCTTCTTAGCTGTAGTTTTCCTCTTGCTCGCAGAAGACCGTTAAGAAGCGTTTGATGCTCTAGTTCCCACTTGTTGACCCAGATCTTCTGTTCCTTCTCTTCAATGGATCTTACCTTACTGTGGTTTCCACAGAGTAGTATTTAATGTTTCGTTTCAGCTTACTCAGTTTATGTAGGACCAAACAAAGGCTTCATCGATTATCGAATCCTCCATTTATAGATGTTCCACTAGGGTCTACCACTGTCCATGATTAAATAAAAAATGAAGTTGGATGGTCCTTGACTAATATAAGAACATTCTTTCAATGAGTTACAAATTAATTATAGAAGACTTATAAATGATTAAGTGTTCAATTTTCACTCTCAGGTGACTTAGGTTATATAAAAATCAATCTGGACTCTTTGGAGTTTCATCTGTTGTAACAAAATATAGATGTGTGAGATAACTTGTCCCTGGGCTCACCTAGAACGGTCTTTAGTAGAAATCTTGGAGGGGCTCATAAACAGAAGCACCTGGGACTGACCAAATCCAAATTACACTCATGGGAAATGTGATTGAAATTTTAGTAAAAAAAATTCAGTTTTAAAATATATATAATTTAATAACACTAAATTGTCTATATTTAGGCTACCTATATAATTATTCATGGTCTAGATAAAAGTTACATCATTTTTATGTTTTTAGTGGTTTTCCTGCTAATAAATTGAGGAAGAATTTACAAGATCACCATTTTCAAAATCTTTATAGTAGCAATAGATGTAATCTGCAGCCACAGTGACCAAGACAACCAACCATATGATGGGAAATGATAAATGAAGATAATCATACTACAGGTTACTGATACATTCACTAGATTAAATGGTTCTTTCCTATGGTACCCATGCCTTACCAAAGCATGTGTTACCAGCAGTAGGCAGCCTGATGTGCCGTTGTGTTGCTCAGAGCCCCTGTGGTATGTTCATGTCCAGACTGCTAACTTGAGTCTAAATTCAAACAAGATACGAATCTATTTTTCAGTTTACAGAAATACAAGGCTTACAGAACATGTTTAGTGATACTGCAAATTAATGATTGACTATATGCTCAATTGAGGATTTTCTCCAAGGTAATTAGGCTGGACTTGTCAAAATGTTATGTCACAAACCAAAACAAAACTGGGAAAATTAGGGAAACTGTTTTAGAGTTGAAGTCATGACTGAATGGAGTGTGGGAAAGGGCACTGGATTCTGGTAGGTGGGAAAAATTGCAAATGGCATCTTGGGACAAGTGTAAAAAGTGTGGTAATGTGGATAGACTGTTATGCAAAATGGGTTTGATTGCCCTTTTGCTCTCACTTTGGTTAAGAAACAGAAAACAATAACTATTTGCCCATAAATAAAGCAGGTGCAGAATATTAGTTGCTAAATCCAGGTGAAAGATATATGAACATTCATTTAAAAATTTTTTCTTTACTTTATACTAAAAACTTTTGTGATACAAAGTGAAAGACCCAAATTTGTAGTTCTCTGAGAAAGTCAGTTCTGGAAAGTATTCAAGAGTCTCTGTGTTGTCTAATTTCTTCATGGGTTGACTGTTTAAGAAGGCATGGTCATTATTTCTTTTCTAAATACCATGTCCTCAGCTGTAAAGCTTAAGCTGCTACATAAGGGAAGAGAACATGTAAGTATTCTAAAGTTTTCTGTTAAAAACAAAAGATTAGCTGGCATTTTGATTAAGATTAATTTGAAAAGAAAAGTGTAGCTAGTTTAAAACACAGAACGAAAACTTACATTCTTATTTTCTATATAGAAGCAATGAGATAAGGGCACAAGATTAGTTTGTTATATTTACAGGGCTGAATAATAAATTCTCATAAATTTAGCTTCTACAAAACAAAAGCAGTTTCTTGGCAGAGTTCTGTAGGTTAGCAGTCTAGGCAGATCGAACTGGGTTTGTACTTGGATGGCACCAGGCCAAACATTTGAGTCAAGCTGGGCTGTTCCCTGGAGACTTCAGAAGAGGCCAGCTTTGCAGAGTTAAGCACGCTGGAGAATTAGCTCTTAGGTGACTGTATCTTCATTGACTATAGCTCAGAGTCACTGCATCCTCCCTTTACAAACCACCAGCAGCACACTTCCTCACATTTTCTCTCTGGATTACTCATCACTGTTAGCACTTGGAAAGTGTTTATAAGGCATGATGTGATTGTATTATCCTTGGCAAACATTGATCTAAGGCCAGTTCTGACCTATGACATCAAGTGTTTATGCGGATGACTTCTAATCATGTGTCCGGGGTCTACTTTATTCAAGAGAAAATATTATTTAGCAGTGGGCATGATGAGGTTACTAGAATTCTGCCTAGCAATTTTTATTCTGATTTCTTAAGGATAAAATATTTTTATAGTGCTGAATTTATCTCTTTTGGCTTTTTAACCTTATAATAATACAAAAAGATGTTTTGGTTAGAAAAAAAATACTTTGGTTTTCATATTATCTCAGAAAAGAGAAACATTTCCCTTAGAAGGAACCCTTAAAAGGAAGTTTCTTATATTCTTAAAATTAATATACATAATAATTCTCTTCAATTTCAAACATACTTCCTTAGTTTTACTTCTCTGTCATAGTTTTTCATATTATATATCATATCATCCTCACCTATAATTTTACTGTGGCAACCTTGTTACTCAAACCCACCTCCAGCTCCATCCAGGTAGTATAAAACTAAAACCCTTTCTGACACTAATGGATTTGTGGCAGAGTGCATCAGGACCTTGCCTCATGGCATCTGCAGCCTCAGTGGAGAGAAGCATCCTCCTGAAACCTTGAATTCTCCCGAGATTTCTTTACTGTCATGGCTGTGTCTATGATGACTAGCAGGTTGTCCTCAGCTGGAACAGTTACCACCATGGCAATACATGGTGTGTCTTGGTCTTCCTTGTAGCATGGTTACTCTGATTGTATACAAGACAGCTCAGGGCTTCTAGTGCAACAGAAATATTAACCTCTAATTTTTTTTTTATCACATCTAAGATGGAGCATTGCACAAACATAATTTTCTACATTTGATAGTTGACATTTTATGAAACTGTATCAAGTTTACACAAATATTCTAAGTTATGATTTCATCCACAGAAGAAGAGGTGACTTCTAAATCATGAAATTGAGGCTCTTGGTTGGGTTGAAAAACATTATTCATAGCTAAGTAGTGTTTTTTTTTTTTAAACTTCATTTCAAAATAATTGAGATCAGTTTGAATAATGCATAGTTTAACTTTAAGCGGATTGCAATATAATTAAATTTAGCAGGATTTCTGTGTTGCTGTGTCATTGTTAATGAGCCACTGGAAGTCTGAAGAGAAAGCAGTAACTAAGAGGTAAGAGTGGTTGCTAAGATGGTTCTGGTATTTGTTAATGTCCTTCTTGCTTTGATAAGGTACTGGGGAAAAGCAAATCAAGGAAGCGGAGTTTATGTCTGAGGTCCGGGCACATGGCATCACAGCATGGAAAACAAGGCGGGAAAGCAAGGCAGTGGGAACAGGAAGCAGGAAGCCGAGTGGAGCTAATCCTCCTCTTGCTCACTGTTTGTTATTCAGTCCAGACTCCATCCTAGGAACCGGCGCTGCCCAGACTCTGCTTGGGTCTCTGTACCTTCATCAAAACTCCCTGTGGCGCCCTTCACAAGGCATGGCTCTCTGGCATGTTTCCTAGGTGAACCGACATCCCATCAAGTTGACAGTAAAGGATAAAGTACCATGATGAAACGTTTAAAGGAAGAAAAAGATAAATCTGATATCATTACTTACTTATTTGGCTGTTCTGTTTTGAGCTGTGGTCTCATGTAGCCCAGGCTGGACTCAAGCTGGCCGTTTAGAGAATGACCTTGATCTGATACTCTGATCTCCACTTCCCGAGGACTGAGGCCATTTGCATGTGCTACCCTGCTAGGCTGAATGAAGCTTTACACAAATCTAGTTGTATTTGCCCTGTTGTTGGCATTTTCGCTGGGAGAGAGGAACTTACTGTTGCCTGGAATGAGATGTGACGGTGCTTAGTCCTATTCTTCCTCTTGCGGGGACGATCCACACAAGCCTCTTGAACCAGCAAGAGTGAGCTATTACAAGTATACCCCAGCGATTCTCTATTCGCCAAACGTATTCTTAGGTAACCGTTCAGTTCAGTGTCCCTGAGGTTCACGGTGTTTTTGTTTAAATTTGGAGCCCCGTGTTATTCTCCCGGTGCTTTGAGTTTATTAAGATTGTGATTGTTCTTAACAGTTGCAGTGGGAATGTCTTAGATAATGTAGGTTTGGCCCTTTATTTGTGCCAACCCTATAGAAACACCATATCTTGGTTTATTTGTGTATTATTAGTATATGAAAAACATAATTTTACGTATGGATCCCAACGCTTGGGAGGCAGGGTATAAAGTCAGTTTAGGGTCTGTCCTCTACAGGTGTAAGCCGCCTAACCCGGAAAAATAGAACTATGTGGCCCTGATACTGAAGTCCAGTGTGTTCATGAAAACCACAGCATGTGTATAACCCGGGAATAAGTTCTGAATGCATGTTCTTAGGTGTGACTTATTTTTATACAACTGTGTTTGTTTCTCTTAGCTTATTTCTTAATCTGGCTATCACACAAGTAGTTGAGACTCTTTTATAATACAAGGCTTCGCAATGCAATCTGAGGTGTTTAAGTCTGTTCTTAACCCTCTATATTATTTTGTCTTACTCCCAGCAAACATCCCAGCTATATACGGCACTTAGTAGCTTCCCTCAGCTGCAGTTCTTTCCTCTAGATCTTCCTTGGACCTTTTACCCCTGGCTGCCTCCTCTGGCTGAATCCCCTACTTCATCTCCTCACTCCTCTTCCCCTGACTGGCAGGAAGTCCAGACCTATGCTCTTCCCTGTTCAGTGACTGGCTTTAAGCTGCTTTATTGATGTATCAGGGGGACAGTCATGGAGCAGAGTTTATACAACATTTAGACAGGCTATCAGAATTTATACTACACAATGACCTTATGCCTACACTTAGCTCTTACTACATACACACTGATATGAGAACACTAACACTGGTATCTAGCCACTTGTTTATTTTTACAAGCTCCTGACAGGCTATTGATGCATGCCACACCTGATAATCAATCTCTAAGACTTTGTTATTGTTCCATAGCATACAATATATATAAGTTGTACTTTTTTCTCCTTCCAAGTAAGTAGAACTTATTATTTATAGAGAGCAGCTTTTAACGTCTATCAATTATGAATGGCATGTGTAGATACATGATCATGTACATATCTACATATTTATTGATTTGTATGTTAACTTATATAAAAATATTTCTGTGACTGTCTCCACTGAACACTGACAATGAAATGAAGAAAATCATATAACATGAAGACTGAAGAAGACCACGGTGGGCAGAGTTCAAAATTGATTGGCACAAGGTGGGGGGAAGAATTAGTATGTGGGTAGGAGCTCAGCTCCTAACTTGCAATGGGAGCCCAGCAGACTGAAGCATCTGGAAAAGCTAGTGGAAGAGCATGAAAATTGGTGGTCCACGATGCTGCTCTATTCAGAGCTGCTCCTTCCAAGGACAAGGCTAAGGCTAGACCAACATCCTCTCTTTCACAGAGTCCTTTAGCTGATCCTGCCGCCTTCACTCCCACGTGAGTTGACAGAAAAAAATAAGATGACTCCTTTGAGGATCCTGTACCCGTCACCAAATTGAGTTGCGTGTTAATCTGACTCGACTCTAAAACCATTCTTGTCAGAAGCCATTGCTGTAATAGACCAGGATGGTTGTGTTTTTACTGTGGGATGGAGGAGGAGTTCTGCCAAAAGATCTTGATGGCTTTGAAAGATGCCACTTCCGGAGGAGGGAGAGTATCCACTTATTTCAACAAGTGAAATGTTTCATTTACATTGTTTCCACTGGCAAAGCTTCTTTTAGCCCGTGTGCTGTCGGAAGGCCACAACACTTTTTCAGCTACAGCCAGAGAAGCATCCTGGCCTGAAGTAAGTTCACTCTATTTCTAATTATTCCTTTGTTGATTTGGTTGGGAATACTGTGTTTGCACTTTCAAAATCCCCTTTAAAGTGTTATCTTTAGGCTCATGCTAAATATTTAGGTACCTGCTAAATATGAGTTAGGTTAGTGGCTATTGGCTTTGTCACTTTAATATTTTTCTGAAAGAACAGTTTTGAAGTCAGAAAGGAGTTGCCAAAATAACTTTGCTATTGCTTGGTTTGAAATTTTTTTTTTGCATTATATTTTGATGGTTAAATATTGATTGCCCTTTTGAAAATCTTGATTACATATAGATTTTTAACTTGATTTTTATGTGATAGGTCTTTTCTTAAAAGCTTTCCAGTTAAGTTTGGATGGAAAATTTTTAAAACAGATAGACTACATTAACATGTCTTGAAAAATGAACTATTATAAAAACATATTCCATGACATTTCTTGGTAAATATGCACATGGAAGGAGAAAGTGTGTGCTGTACTATGTTAATGGTGTAAAAATGCTAAGAACTTGCCAGGCCTCTGCTAGCTGACACATTTGTGTTCCGACTTATTACTGCTTATGTTCCTCAGAGATTCCTAAATAGACACTTAAGCTACTTTCCCTCTTCTGGTCCCTCACACTGTAACTTTCCATGCTATTCTGTTAGTTACTCTCACAGTTACCTTACTCAGATAACACCTGCAAAGTGCTCTGAGACCGGTCCTGGGTGCTGGCATCCATAAGGGAAGAGGCAGCTGTGAGGAGGCTTCTTTGCTGTCACTGAGAATTTCCCATCTTCTGTGCTATGTGATAACAGCTAGGACCGTGCTGAGCCAAACCTGATGTCAGTGTCCAGCATCAACCCACGACAGACAGCCATAAACCCATACTCTCATGAGTTTGAGTGAAGAACGGTGGGGAAGCTGGGTGAGCCCATCTCCTGTCTGCTTAGTCTCTCTCTCTGTCTCCCAGTTGAGTAAAGATGGCTGAGTAGGAGAGAGCTTCCATAACCTCCCTCCAGTGCAAGGCTCTTTCTGTTCCACTTCAAGCTGGACCAAAACAAGCAAAGAAAACAACCACATAAAAAATATGGTTTTACTTGATGAAAAACACTTTCAGTTTTATAACCCATTTTCCTAATTAGTAATTGTCAACTTAGGAAATAGAGAGCTATTTATTTTTCAGGGTGAAAAGATAATGTTTTAAATGGCTATGAAATGATGAGTCAGAGAGGAAGCAGCCCAAAAAAACGAGAAAGAGAATGTGATGACCAATATGACCATGAATCTTTAGTGGCTGGAATAAGGCCAAGAGGAATTGAAGATAAAACCCTCTAGGTCCAGTCACTTACAACCTTGGCCTTGGCAGCACAGATAGATTGTTTCCTGAGCTTGCTGTACCCATTGGGCTGTCAAGGATGGGGATTTGAGAAACTTCCTGAGTAGGAGGCAACACTGCCATCTGAGAGTGGTAGGGCTGGGTGAGATCCTGGCAGAACACAGTGGAGTTTACGGGGAGATAAAGAGTGTTACTATGAGTGAAAGGATTTCTGAGGTGAGAGTGAAGCTGAAAATCTGGAGTTGTTACCAAGAGACTCTACTGTGACCCATTTCCCCCAAATTGTACATTTGATTTAGGGTTGCAAAAGAGGCTAATTAAATTGGGTGGGGCTACTATTTATCAGAAAATCTGAGGGAAAGTGGCTGAAGAATGATGGCTGTCAAGAGAGAGAATAGAATTGTGAGGTTAGAGTTCCTAGACTAAGAAGGGGATGATGAAGGCAGGAAAGGTCATGCTGAGGAACATAACTGCTTCAGAGAGCTTCACCCTCCCATTCAGGACATAGAGGTGTAGCATAGGGGTTGGGACTCCTTATCTTTTGATGTTAGGGGTAAATGTGAGTTCTGCCAGAGTCTAGATTATTGCCACTGACATGTACAGTGGTGGAAGACTTCTTAGTAAGATGAACGAGCTTGCCTTTGAGACTCTTTTTTTTAAAAAGATGTATTTATTTATTATTGTGTATACAGTGCTCTGCCTGCATGCACACCTGCAAGCCAGAGGAGGGCATCAGATCACATTATAGATGGTTGTGAGCCACCATGTGGTTGCTGGGAATTGAACTCCTGACCTTGGGACGAGCAGTCAGTGCTCTTAACTGCTGAGCCATCTCTCCAGCCCCAACCTTTGAGACTCTTAAGTACACTGCCCACCTGGACATGGCTGGCAGTGACTGTTTTCGTGGTCCATCGGTTCCACACCAGTTTCCCATACAATAGTTCTAATTTTTCTAATAGTTCTAATTATTGCAAAGGAGATGCTGCCTCTTCTACTCTTCTTATGAAGGAAAATGACCACATTAGTAATATACCCAAGGCCGTTACTTGGGAAATCCTGGCGATGGAGAGGACACTCCTGTATGTCTCACTCTAAGGGCCATAGACACTTAATTCCCATGGGGACAGGTACCACTTCCACAAACCCATCTTCTGTCTTTCTCAGTTCTATCTCCTGTTTTTTTTTGTTTTTTTTTTTTAGGTTGTGCCTTTTTTTTGTTTGTTTGTTTTAAACAGGAACTTAAACATTAAATAAAATTGTAAAAAAAAAAGAATTTACAAAAGTAACTATGTCTCCAGGGGATCCCCTGGAAGGAATCCAGCTACTCTGACAAAGAACCTGGGAAAGACCAGCTGTAGAAACTGGGGCTCTGCTACATGTCGGTACAAGAGAAGGGTTGCTGGCTTCATTTTTCATACTGTAAATGAAAATAGGCTTGAAATTTCCCAAGCTGCCACACCCTACTCCCTGAACTTGGATACCTTGTGGCATATTCTGGTAATTAAAGAAGCTGTTTTAAGATTGGAGAGAATATAATTGTTCTAAGGTTTGCTTGCTGTGTGATTTGATGAAGCATCTCACTTCTTAGTTCACTAACATGTGCATTCGGTAGCAGGAAATCACTGTGAGAACTCAGGAAAGCGACACAAGCAAAGCCCAGGTTCTTGCCCATACACAGACTAGAGTTGACGTCTCACAGGTGGTAAGATCATAGAAGCATATGATCCACTACAGGCTGGTATACAAACTCACGCTGTTGTTTTATCATATTTGCTAGTGTTCAGCTATAAGACTGTGTCTTATTCTAATATCAAATATTTGGTGTATTGCTTCTAAAGGTGATTAAGCACTTTCTAGTGTCTAGAACGAGCTACATTTTATTTATTTATTTATTTATTTATTTATTTATTTATTTATTTATTGTATCACAAAATACTACTACTAAAGAGATCTTTTTTCCTCCCCACTCTTCAAATTCATGGCGAAGATCAGAGGGCACATGGCTGGTTAAGTGTTCTGATTTGCCGATTTCCCTCACTTTAGTGTCCAGTGAAATGACCTAATGGAAACATAAATTGAGTTTAATCTCCACTTTATTACAAATTAATTTATTCGACCTTAGAAAGCTTGTTACAAATTAAGAATAAAAAATATTTTAAGTTTTTTCCCTTGGTTTCAGTAAAATCAAGAAGATATCTTATACAACTAACTCCAAGGACCTCAGGCTGGTATCAGAAAAGAACACGTGAGTGGCTAGGATCCTCACAGATTCCTGTACAAACACCTCACAGTGGTAGACAGTTCAAGAACCTAAATATTAATTTGTGTCCAGCAGATCATTTCATATGGAATTCTGATGAATCTTGCTATTTTTCCCTTTTTAGACATTGTTGTAATGTCTAGTAAGATAAAATTCTACATGTGGAAAATATTAAAGTAATTAAAAACATTTGGCTTTTTTGCATATATTTTCTAAAATTAACTCTCATGTTAGCACTCATCTGTCTCATCTCTAATTGGGATGAAATGTGTGAAAGGAAAGAAGCTTTGATATGGAACTATTTTTTGTATGTCTTGACTGATATGCACAAAGGAACCAATATTCAGATGGAGCTTTGAAGAAGTTTCCAGTGCCTGGGATTTTACTGGAGTGTGGCACAAGAGCTAATAAATTTGCTACATCTTAGTGCAGCTTAGAGTTGAAAGAGTACATGCCACAGTCAGATTCCGAAGACATAGTCTCTTCTTATTCCCTTTGAATGTGCACAGAATACCCTGTTCGCCAATGAAGAAGGGCGTTGGTGGTAACTTGCTCTTCTGTGGGCAAAGAAATACTATTATTACCTCATTCCAGTGTCCTGTACCTGGAAAATGATTTTTGTATACTGTCAGAATCCAGTTAAAGTAATACAATTTGAGTAACTTTTACAAAGTCTTTAGGTTAAAAATAGTAACCAAGCATCCTTATTTTGTAATTTCACCATAGGCAAACATTTAGTATATTGACAGAGTCTTACCATTTTTGAAGGCTTATTTTTTACATAGAAACAAGGTTATTTTGTCTGCCTGTGGGAGAAGCCAATCTTCATGTCCCTCCTATCACCTGTGAGTTTTATTGAAACTGTAACCACCTGTCAGCAGAGGGAGACTGGGATCATAATAAAAGGAACACCAGGGCAGCCGTCTAAAAACAAACAAACAAACAAACAAAATGCCCCATTTTTAGATTTTTTTTAAAACTTAGAAATAAAAAATTACTTGGAGCCTTTTCTAATACTCACCCTAGCTACCAAGTAATTGACACAGAGACTTATTATTCAGCAAGCTGTAAGCGCTGTAAGTGGGCAGATACTCATCGGTTCTAACCCAGTTATGCTCCTCTGTCTACCTCGCAGCCACGTGCCGTTTTATCTGCTATCTCAGTCTTGCCTTGGCCTTCTGCAGTAACTCTCTGTCCCCATGGCAAACTCCTCCTGGTTCTCCTCATGGCATCTTCTCTCTCCTCTCTGGTACCTACCTGAGACCACTTCCCCTCCCTGGGAACTTAAGTCCTTCCTTCTGTCTCCTTTGCCCAGTTTTTTGGCTAATCACCTTCTTTATTAACCAATCAGAGATAACTGGGGAGCAGTGTTTATACAACATTGATACAGGAGATTCTTCAGTGATCTACAGTCCACATCTGGACTGTAACCAGATCTCGGGGCACAGAAACCAGCCTCTGAATACACAGTGCGCACGACCCCTCCCAACACTTGTGATCTTAATCACTAGTTGAGTCTTAAGGGTGACAACTGGGCCTGTGCTCAGTTTTGGTCATGTCTGGAAAGCACATATAGCTTGAGGAGAGAGTATCTTCAAGAGACAATAAAACAAAAATAATCAGCTTTGGACATTCATAACTTCTAAGGAGAAATACTGGTTTCACTCAAAGAGCCCCAAATAGTTTTTTTTTAGTAGGGGACAGTCTTTACATCCTGCTAACTTCAAGTTAATGCCACTTTCAGTCACTTGTTCCACCTGTGGTGTGAAGGGACAAAGTTCCCTTTAGACCTGGCCAGGTTTTCAGCCCTTACCCAACTGACAAGGGTTCTTATGTTCCCAGTAGAGTTTCATTGCCATCTTCATCCTTTATCCTCAAAGCATCTCTTTGTAACTCGGTGCTTTCAAATGAAGCCACTAAATACACTTACTTAGTTGGTGGTTATGGGCTGAGCAAATGCAGCATGGCCAAAGTTGTTGATAATTGAGAGCACCTCAGCATGGGGTCTACTTAGCTCTTCATTAAAGTTTTCCACGTTTTATTATAGAACCATCAACAAAACTTCTCCCTCATATTACTTTGGTCTCTGACTTACAACCAAAGCCATAGCTACAGTTCACACGTTTGATAATTCAAGGGTTATGTTCCATGTTCTTAGTCCCAACCTTAGGGTGTCATAATAGGTATTTGCAATAAAGGCAGAAGAAGGGTTATTGCTAAAACATACAGAATTTAGAATTTAAAAATTTAAGTTTTTACATGTGTGTATCTGTGCATGTATGAACACACGTATGAGCATGTGTCACAGAACATGTGTAGAAGTGCCATTGGCCATGGGATTTTCAGGTATGGTTCTTGGGTTACCAGGCTCAGTGTCAAGCATCTTCACCCATGGAGCCACCTCCCTGGTCCTGAGTTATGTTTAGAAGTGGGGGTTTTGGAGATAAGCTTACTTGACTTTGGCCATAAGAAAACCAGGTGACACAGGGCATTCTTCATGTCTCAAAGCTGACGTTTTCTCATTTAGTGATTAAGACCCGTAAGTGTGGGATGCTGGTACAGTGTCGGGCATACGATAGCCTTCTGAAGCATGCAGGCATACCAAAGCTGTTGCTCAGTCATCCAATCAGCTTTACACTTGTGCCCATCTGTTGTATTTGTAACTTTAGTGAACAAAATATGTGTTTAAATTAATTTGAATATTCTCCCTTGTCTGAATTTTTAAAACTGTGGAGCCCAACCAACCAACTTTTATTTTGACTTACACACCATTAACCTTAGAGCTAAATTCATTATTCAGTTGCATAATCTGTCCAGTTTAATTCTGGGAATAACTGCTATCATTTCTTCAGTTAAGTCCTAGTCTTTCTGATCCTTTCTTTTCTAATTTTATCCATCTCGATCTATAAATCACTGCCGGGCCTTTGGCATGAAGACGATTTACATCACATGCTCTTTCCCCCATTCTCCACATCATGTTCAGTTGTGTATGCTACTCAAGTGCGCTGTTTCCATCATGGGACTTTCCTAGACCTACGTGGAAACATGGCGGCACTACAAAACGCGTAGAAACTTCCATAGTGCACTATACAGATAGTACATGAACAGCTTATTCTGCGGCAGTAGGTTTAGTTTCTCTGCTTGTGGCTTGCTTGGGACAGGAGCTTGCTGTGAAGCTGTTGTTGACACAGGGTGGATTTGAATGCCAGGCTGGCTTCAGACTTCCAATCAGCTTCCTGCCTCTGCCATCCAAACAACAGAGTGACCGCGATCTACTATTTCCTCTCTGTAAAACCAGCTTGAACTGTAAAAGGCAAGTCATTGTCTCATTAAAAGAGAGATATTTTCGACATGTATTGAAAGTTTTAGGTAAGTTTGGGTAAAACCAAAAACGCTATTTAGTATTTAAAGCCCTAACATGTACACAATGCATGTGACTTGTTTACCAGTTTGTCACTTATATTCATGAAAGAAATCACCATTAAGTGAGACTTTAGTTCTGCTTCAGAGTGAGTAATGTTCACTAAAAGATGTGGATCATCATAATTTTATTGTCTAAGATCTTGTAAGCAGAGAAGTGTTGCCCTTTCAAAGAATTATCTTAAACTTTTCTTCCATACTGTAGTTAGGTGTCCCCCAAAAAGTGTTGAAGATTTTCTACCAAGCTGTGATAATGTGAATGATTCATGAGTTGAAAGCGCAGAAGTCTATGAAACTAAAGCTGACATTAGTGTCTGAGGTCATTAGGAAACACTGCTAAATCTGTATGGTAGCAGCCATTGTCTCTACAGGTTACCTTGTGCTTGTTGAGAGTTAAATAAGAACCACAAATGTGCTACAGATACTTGGACAGACATCCACAGCATGGGCACGACTGACTCTATGGTTGTCGTACAGAGGAGTTAACGTCTCCATAACTTAATTTGCTCATTTGTAAAATGAGAGTTCAGCTAAGTGGATCCCTGATACTGCATTCATGTATACTAGTGTTTACTTTTGTTTTTCAGAAAATAACACAAAGTAAAAATGCTTTATTCAAAACCAAATGGCATTATAGCATGAAGAATTGGTCCTGGAATATATATATTTGTAGTGGTAAGGAAGGAAAGATACAGTTCTGTATAATATGAGTTAGACTTGGACATCAGACAGAGTATTGGGTTCCTCTGTTCCTGTAGAACCTTCTGTCCTTGCTTATTGAGAGCGACTTAATGAGGAGACAGTTGCCACTGACTAGGTAAGAAGGAGTCTCAGCTCGCAATGGAAGGGCATGGGATGTGCTGATGCAGCTATCGTTTATGTTACTGTGGCTTTCTGCTTGTCTGCTAGGACAAACAATGCCAGTGTGAGATAATTTCATTTATATTAAGCGAAAAAGTGATTTGAGATCATGAAAACGGGACCTGTGGATCTCTGCAGTCCACTAGGGCACCACGAGTACTTACAGATAGTAGGCTGGTGATAAAAAGGACAAGACACCATTGCTCACATATGTCCACAAATAATTTGAAATCTTAATTATTAATGATGAAAGAAAAAAGTATATGTAGTTATGAATGGTATTAAGGGACAGTCAATCCCACCGAAGTTAGAAGAAGGAAATCAGACTCCAGCTTTCCTGGATTCAGATTTGGGCACTGCCTTTCAGTCATGAGAATTTGGACAAGTCACTATTTCCCTTTGTACTTGTGTTCTCTTGTTTGTAAAGTAAGTGTAATAACTGTGTCTGTTTCATACAGCTAGTGTAAAAGTAAGTACGTTGCTAATGGTGAACATTTGTGATAGTGCCTGGGACACAGCAAGCTCTATGAAGGGGTGATCAAGCTTCATTATAATTTTTATTAAATTGTTGTTTTCATAAAAGTTATGTTTTTAATTTCAGTTAGGAATATATTTTGGTGTAAATAAGTGATAGTCCAAAAAAATAATGATTGACAGAAGAAATTTTTTTGGGAGAACCTCTTATCAGGGGCTGGAGAGATGGCTCAGAAGTTAAGAGCATCAGCTGCTACGTGAGAAGACCTGGGTTTTAATCTCAGCACCACATGGTGGTTCACAGCCACCTGTAACTCCAGTTCCCGGGGTCTGACACCCTCTTCTGGCCTCCACAGGCACCAAATACGCACACGGTTCACAGACACACATATTAATGCAAAACACCCACAAACAAAAATTAAAAAGAAACCATATGGGTAGGCAGCGCCTTCTGATGATGTTAGCAACGCATTAGCTTCATTTTGGCGTTACTGATATGTGGGCTCCATCTCCCTCATGATCTGAGGCAGCTGCTGTCACCATTTTTGACTCTGCCAGGATCAGGATAAAAGAAAGGGGAAGGGCTGGCTCCTTTCCAAGCACAGAGGCTACAGAAGACCTTTGGGATGTGTATTGTTTACCATATTTATGAGAGTTAGTGGAGACTCAACAGAGGACGGAATGTGTGCTAAGTTATCACTAGGCCTATTTGATGACTCCAGGGTGATGGTTTTCTTATTGATGATTAGCGAGTGACTACTGGAAAACAACCAGCACCTCACCACAATATCATTACATTCTAAAGACTGGGTTCCTCAGTTTTCCCAATTAAGTATCAGGTTCTTTGCCAAAACATTTTGTGCTATTTGCATGTGATTTACATGTTTAAATATTCAATGTCTGTCACAGCTTTTGTGTTATTCTAATTCACACACACACACACACACACACACACACACACACACACACACACACATGGATTGATGTCTCCAAAGTGATTAATTAAATGGTAAAAGGTAGAATTAACATATTAGCCTTAGAACTGTGGCACAGGTAGTGAATTTAAGCCGATGTACGTGGGTGGATGGGATAGTGTCTCGATTTAGTGGGTGCCTCTGAATGCAGAAGCTGTGTGAGCAGCAGTGTAGGGCAGCATCCAGGAGGCACTGGCATGGGCTCCTACTACAGAACTGTCTTCCCAACAGGAAACTGATGATCCTTGTCTTTCTCCTAAAGGTAGAGATTGAAACCATAGAGGCATCACTCAGAATTTCAATCTTGTGTGTGACAGAAGTCACACTACTGCTGAGAAGCTTGTCAACCAGTCCAAACACTGGTGAGAAATGTGCCTAAAAGGGCAGTAGATTAATTGCTGGCAAACCATTGGTGAAATGACACCTACCACATCGTAGTGACCACAGGGTGTAGGAGTAGCCCTTGCCTGGTGTGCAAACATTTTCTTCCCAGTGTGGTAGGAGAACTGAAGTGCAGAGGCAGGATTTCATTCTCGTTTATTCAGAAAGTATTTTTAGGACCATCTCTATTCATGAATTCTCTCAAAGGATGAAAATGTTGCTGTTAAGAAAGGAAAACCTCTCTGGGTGTAGTGGCACACACCTGCAATCCCAGCACTCGGGGAGGCAGAGGCAGGTGGATCTCTGTGAGTTCGAGGCCAGCCTGGTCTACAAAGTGAGTCCAGGACAGCCAAGGCTACACAGAGAAACTCTGATTTGGATAACACCAAAACAGAAGAAGAAGAGGAGGAGGAGGAGGAGGAGGAGGAGGAGGAGAAAGAAGAAGACAAAGATGAGGAGGAGGTGGAAGAAGAAGATGAGGAGGAGGAGGAGAAAGAACTGGAAGAAGAGGAGGTGGAGGAGGAAGAAGAAATGAAGGAAAGGAAAAACTCTTCTCTATATACTGCTTATATTTGAAAAAGGCAGAAAAGTTTGCTGACATTAGCCCTTTAATCGCCTACTATCGTAACTGATAGAGGCAAAGGAGATTGTTTGGTTAGGAAGTATTGAGAGCCGAAGGCAGGCTGCATTGTGTTAAATGCTTGTCCATCTTCAGCTTGGTTCTCAGAACAGCTGCATACTGCCTCTTGATTATAACTCAGGAATGAAGGAAAGAGTGATCAGGACAAAATTGAGATTGTAGGCACTGAGCATGTATTTTAGCATTTTAGGTGGAGAACCCCAACACTGCATTCTGCCCCATGAGGAGGAGTGCTAGTTGGTTGCCCAGGTGTAGACCCCACAGCTTTCTCCAAAGGCAGAATGCAAGTACTGCTTCCGCGACAGTGGGTTCCTTAGTTAACTTCTCTGAAGAGGCATGCTAGGCTGTAGTTTCCTTATGAAGCTCTCTGTCTTAAATTGCTTAACCCTTGCTTCTCAGAGCCTCTTATTGCTACTAATACTTTCAAATAACAAATAATCATACAGCTGATTGTTACCAAGATCCTGCCCCCCCCATTATAGGCTGATTTTATAATTGGTTGAAAATTGAATGCTTAAAAATTAGTACAAAGGCTACAGGAAAGTGTAGAAACATATGTATTGATGTTGAAATAAATGGTTTGGCTTTTCATATGAAAAATTTTAAATGGAGCTACATGTAAATATGAGCTACATCCATCGTTCCCACATCTATACTTGTTATAAATATCCTTTACTGTCTAAGAAGGCCACTGAATTCTTGCTCCTATTCCCAGTGTCTTAATAATAGGAAAGAGGGATTTTTAAATTAAGGGAAGGTCAAAGGGCACACGACGTGGATGTGCTGTCTGGTCTTTAGCTTATTTCAAGTATGCATTCTGTACATTGCAAAAAGCATGTCTCATTGACATGAAACTATTATTTAGTTGGAAAACTTTTAATGTTTCCAATAATGCTGGTGTTCTTTTTTCTGTTTAACAAATGACTGGTGTGTGTGTGTGTGTGTGTGTGTGTGTGTGTCTGTCTGTCTGTCTGTATGTGTGTATGTGTGTATCTGTGTGTGTTAGTGATTGGTAAGTTGTCCTCTGAATCTTTAAGGTGGAGAAATAGGGCTTCAGACAGAGGAGGAGGAAAAAGAAAATGTAAGCAGTGTATGAAGCTTGAACAAACCCAGAGTTGGACGTGATATGCTTCAGAGCAGTGTGCTGAGCGTGGATGCTGCTGAAGGGCTCAAGCTAATGATTGGACATACTGAGAGATTTAGTTATCTACTGAGTCACTAACAACTGATAAATGCAGCTATCCAGGAAAACTGGCTATAGACATGCCTCTGTCCGGTGTAGTTCCACTGACACTATTCCACTTTCATGTAGCATGGTGTAGCAGGTGCTGTGACTTCCCACCACATGCTGGTTGGTCTGGGGCTCCTGTAACTGCCTTTTCTCCCTAACCAGATATGGCAACTGGGCACCAAGTTGAGGCATTCCAAGAGCCAAGCTTCAAAGCCTAAGGCGCTGGATTGCTAATGCTTTCTGGTCATGTGGCCAGTCCCCTATAGTCACCATGTTAGTATGTAGAGCTCACTGTACAAAGGCATCAGTCCGTAGGATGGGCTTCATTAGAAACTATCATGAATGCTTTCTACCATAGACTATAAAGTAGAGCCTTGATCAAATGTGTATTTATGTATCGTCCGGTCACATCCGAGGGGATTAGTACCTTGAAAGTTGGAATAAGTTTACACTAGGATGGGTTGAATCACTCTAAATATGAGAATCTGAGTGTTGTACAATTCCATCTCGCAACTGGCTGCTAATTATAGTGCCTTGCGGGAACTGAACATTTCATATTATATGTTGCATTATATCTCAAGACAATTAAATGAAGATTTCTAGGGACTGTCCCAGGCACAGGTATGTTTTCAAGCCCCTTGAAAGGATTTCAATGTGTCATCAAGACTGAGCATCATTATTTTAGATGCATTGGTGGTGAACTTGACAGCATCACTGATGCAGATGAAATGCTCACTTACATGCACAACAGAAAAGGATCAAGCCTAGTATTCTCTATGCCTTCCTTGAATTCTAGGTTCTTCCAGTTCCAAGGACATTTCCCTTAAAATATCTCAATCATTATTTTTCCCTCCTCAGAACACTAAAACGCTTCAGTGTTTTCTGATGACATTACACTATTTCTTATTATAGATATATCTTGAGTTATTAAAGTTTTATTATTTGATAATTGCTTCCTGTTTATGTCTCATGACTTTGTCGTGCTCCCATACTGTCATGTCAAACTGACTCTCTCTGCTCAGAGCAGATGTCCTCCTTACGTCTAAGCTAAAAAGGCTGTTTTCCCAACAGTCCTGCCTGTTTTCTTGCAAAAATCTCCAGAATATTGTTTATAATTGCAGTTACTAAAATGATACATGTGAATTTAACATATATTATAATACACACACACACACACACACACATATAATGATTTCTCTTTGGGGCATAACATCCTGAATGGCATTTAATCCTTTCTGTTTAAATATCATTTCAGGCATATTCATAAAAATGTATAAATCACTACCAGGAACATATAGTTTATACCTTTAAATTTCAGGAGCTATGCCAAAATGTCTTGCAAAGAAACTATGTTACTTTGGAGTTGTATATTCCCATGGTACTTTATGAACATACCTTTCCTCCTGTATTCTCATCTTCACCAGTCTTAGCCAATTCTTAAAAATTTTATTTAGTTTACGGCCTGTATGGTCCTTGGCTGTTGCCTTAGTTTGAGCAGGACCCCTTGGCCCAAATCTGCCTATCATAATGTTCTACTTGTAGGTTTCTAGGACCCACTGGATCCTTCTACTTTGCTATTCTCACATGGTTCTCTCATCTAGAGTCCCAATAGGATGTCCTCCAGGCAGTAAACTTTAAACCCCTACCCAGATCTAGCCAATGGTCAGAACAGTCTCCACACTTGAGTGGAGAGTGGGATATGACTTTCTCAAGTACTCTGGTGCCTCACATTTAACCATGTCCCCTGGAGGGGGAGACCTAGTGGCACTCAGAGGAATGACAGCAGGTCACCGAGAAGAGACTTGATACCCTATGAGCATATACAGGAGGAGGTAATCCCTCTCAGGAACAGTCATAGGGGAGGGGAATAAGGGGAAAATGGGAGGGAGGGAAGAATGGGAGGATACAAGGGATGGGATAAACATTGAGATGTAACAAGAATAAATTAATAAAATTAAAAAAAAAAAGATACACAGAGAAAAAAAATTTTTATTTAGGCCCCTATATCTTGTGTATGATTCACAGCAATCATCAATTTAACCTGCTATGTCTACTAATTATTACAAAATTTAAAAAATTACTTATTGCTCGTGTGATGGAGAGTGGACATACATGTTCCCAGGTGCATGTGTCAAGGCCAGAAGACCACACTGTTGTGTTGATTCTCCTTCTACCTTTATGTGGGTTCTAGGGTTTGAACTCAGAGTAGAAGCTTTGTATGTTAGGTACCACTCCTCACTGAGCCATCTTGACGTTTGTGTGGTACTTTCCAATTCTGGGACTTAGGTAGCATTTGAAAATTATATGAATCTTTAGTCGAAAACATGGCATGGGGCTGAGAGTGGATCTTAGCAGAGAGTTAGAAGCCATGGATTTGATTTCTAAACCCACAGAAATCCAGGTGTGTTTGTGTAGGTCTGTAATCACAGGGCTCAGGGAGATCTGAGGTTCCTGGTTATCCTTGGCTATGTGGTGAGTTGAGACAGCCTGAACTGCATGAAACCTATCTAAGAATGAAAGTTTTATGAAGTCTGTGTACATGCAATTAATATCTCATTTTTGAACTATAATGAAAATATTTTTGTATGGACTGATTTTATGGGGATTTCCTTTTGTATGCCAGAGACAGAATAAGTGACTAATAGGAAAGTTTCCTGTCAATATTTAGAAAATCCAGAGGAAATTGCAGCTTAGACTGTGAAAAACTGGTACGGAACAGTATATTATTATACTGTCATTAAAAAATCATGACTTTATGAATTACATTTCATTTCTGCCCTGTATAGTTTTTTCTTTTAATATATTGAAACTGTTTTATTAATAAGGGAATTTCAACTTTTTGGAAACTTTTACTTTGGGCAAATAAAATTTTCCTAGCTCATGATTAAAGTAGTCTCTCTCTCTTACGCACCCTGCCATTTTTTGAGAATGAGGGAAGCTCTTTCAAGCCATAGGGAAGACTTCCTGCGCTGGGGTATACCTATAGGCATACTCTTAATGGCTGAAAGATGGGCATGGCTGTGAGACACTCCTCCTTTATGGTGTGCACCATCCATCTCCACAGAGGCAGCGTTAGGTGTTGAGAGTGGAATCCTGAAACTGAAGGTGTCCTCTCACTCTCTTTACATCAAGAAGTTCTTCCTACCCTTTACCCACCTACCCTGCACTTTATTTTACCTGTTGAAGTCAAGCCCCTATATGGCCACAAAAATATATTAATTATATTTTATATTATACTAGACATGTTTTCAGATTTTCCTTCATGTGCTCTTAAAGGACCCTTAAAGCACTGTTATTACAGTTTGTGGTTTACAAGAGGAAGCTTCCTACCAAGTGAGTAAATTAGTAAAGGCAGCCCAACACATTAGCATGCAAACCAAGTCTGAGTCCTACAATTATTGACCAGTCGACAGTGTCTATAAATCCAAATTCTAAAGAATTTATCTTAGTATTCTGTTGTCTTATGTGATTTTTAGGTTCACGATGTTCTAGTAGCTAAAATTATGGAAAACTCTGTATTATCTTCTTTATTGGAATAATGTCATATTAGTAGAATAATGATTTTATATGTATGCTTTATACGTGTGTGTGTGTGCGTGTGTGTGTGTGTGTGTGTGTGTGTGTGTGTGTGTGTGGGCCAGAGGACAGCCTCAGGAGTCAGCTACCATGTTTCTGAGAAAAGGTTTCTCCGATTAGGCCTGTCAGCCCAAGAGCCTCAGAATCTCATCTCTGCCTCTTAGGTACTGTGTTATGCGCACGCACTAAACACTACACACTCAGCATTTTTAGGTGGATTTTGGGATTGAGCACAGGTCATCATGTTTACCAGGCAAGCGCCTTATTGACTGAGATATCTAACACCCTAAAAGTGATGATGGTTTGCTCACCCCAAAGCACACGGTCCAGTCTCCATACCAAAAGAGTGGCCACCCAAATAGACTCACCTGAGCTTAGAGCAGTGGCAACTCTTCAAAGTGCTAAGTCTTTAGGATTGGGCTGTTTTTAAGGGATCAGATCCAAGGTGGTTGGTGACTAAGCTGGCTAGATTGTCATATTTATTAATCTCATTCAGGCTTTAATGATAGAAGCTTGCATTTACTCCTAAGAACCCCAAAAGACAGATTTTAAATGGCTACTTTAGCATGTAATGTTTTGCCAAGATGTGTTAAATTACTTAATCACCGTTTAGATATCCTTCCATATATAAACTTTTGTCTGAGGAGCTGAATGCTCATCTGGTGTTTATATTCAACACAAGGAAATACATTAAATTCTACTTTAATGAAAGATCATGTCAAGTTTTATCTTTACTTATCAAGATTAATCTGACAAGTAAATGATTACAAGCCTTATTTTAAATTTGTATGATATTTTGAAGCATACATGTAACATATGGCTACATACATGTAGCATATGGCATGGTTGTACTAGGCTTCCTATCTACTGTTCCAGTGTCATGATATCTTCATGACTCGGGATTCTCACTTCAGGATGCACTAACTTACTCCATTATGCTCCTGGGGTGGGTGTTGTCACTATTTTTAATATCAGAGGGAAGCTTGTCCTCTTGTCCCCAAGCACCTAATTTTCTTTGTTTTCAGTCAGATAATGCATATTTATTAAACAATAAAAGTTTTCTTAAACCTGATCAAATAAATTTGCAGAAACTCAAGAGGCATATCTTACCTTATGGTAGAAGTAATTTTAAAATGAAGCCTTACTTATCTGTAGGTAAATATTAGCATTAGATTAAGAATAAGATGTACATTGATTTGTTTTGCTTTGTTTCCAAAGCAATAATGGAGCTTGGGTTTCAGCTTATTTTTTCCAGTGTCTCCAGTAAGATACTATAAAGTTTTCCTATTGTTTTGAGTGTGAGGTACTTTCTTCAGTATGCTGAACAGCATAGAAATCAAGACTCTTCTTGGTTGACATTAGTGTTTCCTGCATAGCCATTGTCTTTTATAATATGTAACCTCACAGAGCTTTACAGTGATTTCTTCTGTATATTCCTCTATTTGTTCCACCTACCAGACCCAGCATGCACTGTAAGCTACCCCGTGTTGATACCACTGTTGCTATTTTTCCTGCTATGTTGATGCAGACAAACCGGAAGCATAAAGGAAGCTTCCAAAGGAAGCTAACGTGCATACCGTTATCTTTGTATTTGTTCATTTGATTTAGTTTTACAGATTAAAGTTTGACTCTATCTGAATATTTTGTGCCAATGCATTTTTCAGGACTGACACATAGACACCCTAGCCTGAATAAATTGTCTTCCTGGCTGGATTAGCAAGAGACCCAAATCTCTTCAAAATGTAGGAGCTATGCCTTTTCCAAACAAGAGCAAAAGTGATTTCCATTGAACAGGGAAAAATGTATCTTAAAAGAAGCAAAACTGATTCGGGAAAAGATTGTAGAAGTTTGTAAACTTATATTTTAAGGTGATAAATAATGCATTTTTTACTTTCAACACTAGACATTACTGATTGATGTACAACCCAGACTTTTCCTAAAAGGCATTTCATGTCTACATAACTCCATATTTAGAGCAAGTCTGGCTTTAGTGTCCAGCTTTGTGGGCCTGGTGAAATATCACACACAAACATACACACACACACACACACACACACACACACACACACACACACATACATCATTCACTGGAGCATGAACAACTTATCAGTGGGGACAACACTGACAAAAACTTAGATCACCTTCTCCAAGCAGTCATTAATTGCCAGTAACCTGTCATGGAGGGGTAGGGCTACATAAGCACCCTCCCCAAACATGGTATGTTGTTGGCAGTGTTATACAGGGTTGAGCATGCACAGTCATTTATTTTCAGTACATGGACCAGTTATGGGTCTTCATTGATTGACCACTGACCACTGCAAAAGGAAGCTTCTCTCATGAAGACTGAGAACAGCCACTAATCTATGGACAGAAGGGAGTCTGATAACACCTTCATGTGGCGATACAGTAGTAGGTTCTCTCTTAGGGCCTATTGGCTCCCAGCCACAGGCTCCTGACCAAGGTTACAGTACTAAACATGAGTTCCTTGTTCAGGAGCATGACTCAAATCTAAGCAAAACATGGTAAAATTCCCGCTCACATTCATGACACTAGTTACCCGTGGGGACATGCTGCCTTGAAGGTTAGTTTTATAGCTTCAAGAGTTTGTAGTCAGTAAGACTGATGATGACACTGCTAGCCCAGCAGCCTTCATTCCACCTTCTAATACTACATATGATAGCCAGCAGGGAGCAAGCTTCGAGCTTGGTTCCAACTTAATTTCTCTATTACTAATTAAATTAAATTAATTTCTCAATTTCTCTAAATTCTTAATTTCTAATTTCTGCAATTGATCCCTGTGATGTGTTCAGCAGTAGTAATTTCCCAGTTAGTTTTGGTGGGCAACTAAGAGCAATGGCGAGAGTTTATTTTGTTTGGGGAGATTTTTTTTTTTCAAGAGAGACAACACTTTTGGTGGTGTCCTGAGCAGCGGAGGGTATTTGGCAGCATCTATGCCTCTACTCAGTGAATACCAGTTACCAGTCTGTTTTCCCCAGGTGAACCAGTCCTGTGACAGTGCCACAAATCTCCTGCATGATATGTCCTTCAGATTATTTAGGGCATTTTTCTAGCAGTTTACCAGAGAAAAGGCGCTATACAAAACACACCTAGTAAATGAAATTATTATGAATTCATTATCAGCAGCCAAGTAAGGTAGATGAGTGTGAGGGCAAATTCCACATTAACATATTTTCAAAGTGCCTTTCCTTTGGTTTTCATTAAAATTAACACCTCTTTTCTTCCTCACTACCCCCTTGTCTTTCTTCTCTTCCTTCTTTCTTTCTCTTCTTTCATTCTTCCTCCACATCCTTTTCTTTATTGTTCTTCTTCCTCCTCTTGTTTTTTGTTTGTTCCTCCTCCTCCTCTTCCTCTTCCTTCTCCTCCTCTTTGTCCTCCTTCTCCTCCTCCTCTGTCATATGTGACTGGAAGTGTATTAGCCTGCTGTTTCTTGCTTTTGCATACCTGCTCCATAACTTTAATATAAGCATGACCCATGCTCCTCCACACACACAGTGTGTCTACAGTGTTCTCTTCGTGAACTATCACCTAACACTGAGTATACTCAGTAAAATATATCTTAAGTTGAGCATACTCAGGGATGCATATTGAGTCCCCTCATGTGCATCCTAATATAAGTTTGTCTGGCCTCTGGATTTAACTGTCCATGGTTTATATGCCTAAGGAGGGCACTACTTTGGAAATAACTCCTGTGCTCTTCTTACCTGCTGTAGATAAGATATCTTCTGAGTCTACTTACTGACTTTGTGCTCACAAAAAGGAGGGCCAGTCTTTGTGATGAATTTGGTGAGATCACTGTGGGCTTTCGGAATAGGTTCTTTTTCTCTGTCACTGTACAATGTACAGTATGTCCCCAGGGACTCATAGTGATAGTGGCCTCAGCCCATCAGGGGAAGGGATGCCAAGAAGGCAGACAAGAGCCACACGAACATCACCAGAGGGATGGCCGTATTCCATGGCAGCTGTCTATCTTGATGAGCTTGTGGTCCTCAAAATAAATCCTGACCTAATGTCCCAACATGATGCAGTCTAAAGAAGAAATTCTGGAGACAAACCCCGCAATCCAATGTGATGCAGTCTAGAAATGATGCCATCTAGGCATCTTGATTGGGTTCATTTTCACTTATAGTTAAAGAACTAAAAGGCTGGAAAACCTCAAAGAGCAACAAGTACCAGCAGAGAAATCTCATACACTACAGACAGAATTAGAAGGCCAGAAAGATGTTTGTCAGGGGTGAGGAAACACACACATCCAGCAGACACACAGAGAAAAGGGCTCTCTATGAAGCAGACAGGTGACTCAAGTAGTTGAAAAATCCTGAATTTGGATTTTGGCAAACCTTTTCTTAGCTATGAGACCATAACCCTTTATACTAATAGATCTTGACTGTAAAAAAATGAGGAAACTATGGTCTCTGGCTTAGTTCCATAGCGTCCAAGACTTCACAGTTTTACAAATCTATCGGTTTTATTATTTCTTTAAGACAGCTTATTTTGGTTTCACTCCTTCATCCCTATTACTATGCAATAAGGGGAAAATAGCCTGAAAGAATCTCCATTTAATTTTTCTTTGTTTAAGAGCTATGGGAAGGGACTAAGTGGAGCATTTGTCAGGTGCCCTTAGGCTACAGACTAATAATGGAGGAGTGGCTCTGAGTCTTCACAACACCTGTAGGCCTTGCTGAAGACGGCTCTTGTCAAGGTCAGTGGAAATATTCTGTGGTACTTGACGTGCTGAAGTATGACTCCAAGGGTGTTATAAGCCATCTAGAGCTCACTGAACTTGTGCAGCTAGCACAGTTGGGATAGTCATCAAGTGCTGATGAAGGAGGCATTAATATTGATGGTTTCCTGAAAGAGTCAGCATGTACGGAAAATAAATGAACTGTAAAATTTTACCTCAATTCAAGTACTGTGTTTGCATTGTGATTTATCTTATAAACTATTCTATATATTTATTAAGTATTACTGACAGCAAAAGCTATACCACGTTTATGATTATCAGGGAAGGGAGGGACAGGTGAGAGATCTACTCTTATCTAATCAAAGTCTCACAACTCTTAGATCTCATTGACGAACTTACTTGTTTTAATTAGTCTTGGATATTTACCCACTTTAAAAATAGTTTGTGTTATAAAAGGAGTAACTACTTATTATCAAAATTTCAAGATGATAGAAACATAATATCTCTTTCCCACTGTTCAAGGCCATTGCCTTGAGGTTAGTTGTACATTTCTTCATGTTTTTTTTTGTTGCCCTATTAAAATATTGGTGTGTTAATTCTCTTAAAATGTTGTGGTTATTGTTTGCTTCACGTTATGTTTTTTATCAAAATTTTAATTTTTGATAAGGCAAAACATTGTGTTGTTGGAATTTTGAGTTTATGTCAATTTTCATAAGACTGAAGTAGCCATTTCAAAACCATCAAGAATCTAGGAACTATATCAAAGCAATAACAATTTAAAAGCTTTGAGGTTGGCAGACAGAAGTGTGACTCTCCTGACTCAGTAAAGCTTTAAAGTTCAAATAAAAACAACAACAATAAACAAACTAGCAACTAGTCAACAAACTAATTTGTCTTTGGAATTTGTGAAGCAAAAATGTGCCCTTTGAGAAAGTGGGATATACTGTATTTGGGGATTCTAATAAGAGATGTATAAGTAAAAGCTGTTTTCAGAGTTGATTTCGATTTTAAGTTTATGGAAATATCATTATAGAGTATTATATGCAGCAATGTTCTGTGCTGTTGCTTTTATTCTCACAACATGGTGGTTGCTTTTGAGAGTGTGTCAGATTACTTCTCTCCAACAGTTCCCACTTATTAAGCCGGTCAACAGATATGGCACACCGGTTAGCAGACTTGTAACACATGCAGTGAGAGATATGTGCAGGAATTTCCATGCCTGACTCTTTGAAGAAAGAGCTTCACTCATCTCTACATATGCCTTCTGAATCCCGGGAGAACCAGCCTACGGTCTGCTCTCTTCAGATACGCACCCCCACCTCCCACCTGCGTTTGCACCTGACAGGTATTTATTTCCCTGTCAAAGGTCTCTGCACTTGTTTTGCCATTGACCAAGATATGTTTAGGAAAATTTTAATCTCTTGTGCAGTTTTGGCAAACAGCAGCCTAAGCTGTGCTTTTTCTAACAAATAACTTGCAGATTGTCATGTTTCTCTTGGGAAAGGGAAAAACGTCCAATCAGAACAGAATTGAAATGATATAAATTAGGCTCATTGTTTAGCAAATCGCTGGCTTTAGGTAAGAATTGTAGATAAGAATTGCCTGGGCCCTCTCAAGGATCAGAGCAGGCATGTGTGCCTGCATGAAGAAGCCAGGCCTTTGTTAGGATCCTTTCTGCAATGGCTATTAAAGTAATTACAGTAATTTATAGATTTTTCCCCCTTCCATTTCAAAATGGGTTCCATTTTTCCTCTTTTGTCTTGAGATCCTCAGTCTGTGTATGAGCATGTGCCCGCAGCACTGTATTGCCTGTGAATCATCTGCCTCCAAGCTGATGAGGTGTGATGCTCACAGAAGCCCAGAGATGGTTTGCCAGCTCTGCAGTCTGGAAACGCTGGTCCTCGGAGATGCTCAGAGAATTATACTGTATAATACTATGGCTTAATGGTTAATTATGATTTTTTTTGTGAAGGCATTTAAATTTGCTGTATTTGACTTAAAGACGTGCTGTTTCTGATGTCTTAAAACATACCCCTTCAAAACAATGAATTTTATGATTATATTTTGTTGTAGTTTTATGTCAGAGATGCGTGGGTATAAGAACTGTAATACTTTATGTGTCTGCCTTTAGGGGACTTTAAAAGTCTATTGACGGCTGTAGTTGCATGTGCTCATGATGTAAGAGGTAATTTTAGTGTGGTAGGAAGAAAAAAGATTTCATGCAGCCCCCCCCTCCCTTTCTATGTTAGATGTTTGATAAAGTAACTGTAAAGGTTCAAAATCCCAAGCACTCCTTTCTAACACTTTATGATTATTTTCCCTTATCTTTACCTGAACAAATAAAATTAGTAAAGGTGACTTTCTAACGAGTCCAAATCGATATAGAACAGTTTCTCATTTTTGTCCTGGAATCGTTAATGCTTATAAGAATAATTATTGTTTATGTATAACCTAGTTTTTATTTTTGCCCAGTGAGATATTTGTCATAGAAGAACATTTTCAAGGCCTAGATTATAGCCCTCTATTTTCCTTTCTTGAAAGAAATCAGTATTGAAAGAGTTAAGGTTTCTTTATATTGTAGACTGAGCTTTGTAACCACAGTAACCAATTTACTGTTATTTGCTTATGCTTGGTAAAGGCTGGAAGTCTTTGTTTGGAAAAGTTTATTCGTTGACAGACATATTTGTAGTTGATATTAGAGTGTTAAGATTGTGAGGCATAATTAACTATTTGTGTTTTTTAAGGCAAATGACTTTTAACGGGATTATTCTATATTTTATTTTCCAGGCGGCTTAACTTCTCAGCAGCCAATCAAATTTAATATAAAGGGAGTAGAATGCACTTTATATTTCACATTTTCATAAGGGAACAGTTGCCAAGCACATTTTCATGAAAGCAGAGGCAAATAAGATTTAGGATAAATAATAGAAAAGTTAAATGTAAATTAGAGAAACTTCACTGTCTCTGCACATTATAGTTATATTGAATTTCATGGAAGATATGAATGGTAAATTGTGACTATTCCCACGGAAATACAGCAAATAGATATTGTTGTATTTTGAATGATTTACATAAAAATGAAATGTGTTACAGCTGTTTCTATGAACCCTTGCAAATGAAAATGGGCGTGTGCTAGCTAACTGGAGGACTTTTGCTATTTAAAAGAAACATAACTTCATATATAATCTATAAAATCATCACCTCTTCCTTCTTAGTTCTCTGCTATTCCTTGTATTTCTCATGAGAAGGGGATTCCACTGTTAGATGCTGTGTATACACCAGTATTAAGGCAGTTATTTCAGCTCTGGAAGATTCTTGAATAAATGATAGGATCAGGTTTTTTCAAAGGTAGATTTAAAAATAATATTTTGAAATGTTAAACAAAAAGGCAGATGGCAACTCTTACTGATGAATGAAGAGGTTTAATTATTGATAGTTCAACTTTTTCTCACAAATTTCTAATTTAGTCTTTGTGAATTTAATATCTTGTATCCCAGCCCCACTCATTTCTCAGTCTTTCCATATTCATCCTATAGCGTCTGCCCCTGCCCCCCCCCCACACACACAATCTCACTGTGGAAGCTGTGGTGTTCCACCCTGTGTCATGCAATATGTTCTTTTGTGCATATAGCTTTACTTACAGTTGTTCATTGCAATGAGTCATTGATCCTGTTTGAGGCCTATGGCTTATGCCACACTATCAGTACTGGAGCCTCACCAGGACTCCTTTTCAGATATCCTGCTGTTGCCCTCAATCATGGAGATCCTGCAGCTTTGGTCCTATATGACCCACCCCTTCTCATACTCCAGCAGTTCATGGATGGGGTAGGTGTTGGGATAGGCCAACACAAAGCCCTGGATCTGGGTCTGGGTGGTAGCTGAGTTGGCCAGCTCAGTAGCTGTCCTGCACCCATGCCCAGGTGAGGAGTGGGGCCAGCTCTCCTGAGTGCTGCAGCCAGAGAGGGGGCGGGGCCAGTTCTTCCAAGTGCTTTATCTGGGGAGGAGCTGGGCCATCTCTCTGCACCCATGCCACAGCTGGCACCACCATGTGGCTGTGAGGGGTTGAGCTAGCTCAGTGCGTACTCAGACTTCAACACTGGCCCAGAGGGCAACCCAGAGCAAAGAAGTCTACATGGACTTTGGTGGATGAGCCATGGCCATCATCAATACATACCCCTGCTGCAGAGGAGCCACAGGTCCAGATATCACCGTGGCCTCATGTGGGAGTGCAGGACTCTTACATCAGGCTGTTCCTCACTGCCTTTGTGTCCCCAGATCAGCCTCTCTTCATAGTGCCCAAACCACCCAGCTTCTCTTTCTCTCCCAACTCTCCAACACATCCTTGCTTCCCTGGCCAGTGAAGGGAAGACAATAACCAGACCTTGTATGTCAACTTTTAAAAAGAAGCTCTTATTAGTTATTTTGCTATACTTTTAAATGTATTCCAAAGTCAAGTATTTCTTGTACCCACATACTGCTTCAGACAGCAGGCCAGCCCAGCACCTTCTCTTTTGTAGCCTATGGTAGGTTTTCTTTTTTTCTTTCTTTTTCCAACATAATAATTTGTTGATTATGTGGGAATTCCACATAATAGACCCTGTTCACATCCACTTTCCAGCCCTCCCGGGTCTGTCCTCCCCAGTCGTTGTGCCCTCCTCAAAACAAACAAACAAACAAACAAACAAAAAAACAAAAAACAAAAAACAAAAAAAAAACAAAACAGAAGAAGGAAAACAAAAAACAAAATGCCAAGGTCCATGATGCATGTTGTCACCAGAAGCCATGCAGATGTCTATGCTTGGTGCTCCCACCGAAGGCGTATGGCATTTTTCTATCTTTCTAGTCTTGCCACAACTTCCTTTTCCCCTCTGTGTGTGTTGCCCATCTGATCTAGGCTTACCCTTTAAAAATGGCCATTCAATCATAGAACAGCTTGCTCAGAGCTCTTGAATGATTTCCATGTCAGCATAAGACTCAAGCGCTTGTTCTTGTGTGGACGCTGGCTATACTTTGGTCTTGGGTTTCATTCTTTTCCTTGTCCTCCAGCCATATTTGCTAGCTTCAGAGCTAGCTATCATAGCACTTTGAGCTTGTACTTTCGCACTTAGAATCTTCCGTTTCGTTGTAGTGGGAGGACCTTTTAACTCTGGTCTCCCTTGGATGCATGTCATCAGTGAGGCCATGTTGCCCATCAAGCCTATTATGGTGGCTCTAATATTTTTAAATGTTTTCTTCCTGACATTATATGATGGACACATTGACACACACTCCACTCCACATACATAATTCTGCTTTCTTTCTGTGAATGCAAATGCTGTTATCTTTATATTGTCCTTCTCTGGTTTCTCAGTTCCCCCCTTTTGACACAAAATTGGTTGATTTAATTGTTCGTAAAATAAATATTTTGGTACTAAAATTGATAGGAATCACATTTTCGAACAGATGTTAAGGACCTCATTGGAATACAGGCAAGGGGAGAGTTTGTCTGCCGTCCCTCTCAAAGCCATTCAGCCCCTCACTAGCATAAGTGTCCTCTCTCTCCTAATTGCTCTCCCATTCTTGCTTCAGTGCTTTCCACTTTTAGGTTTTCTTTTTTTCTCAGATTCACTTGTTAGAAAAATACACTTTGATTTGGGACATGTAAAATGTTAAGAACATCTTCACACAAACACTACTATGAAAATGTTACTATTTTCCATGCTGAACTTTTTTTTTTTTGAAACAGGGTCTCTCTGTGTAGCCTTGACTGTCCTGGACTTGCTTTGTAGACCAGGCTAGCCTCGAAGTCACAGCAATCCACCTGCCTCTGCCTCCCAAGTGCTGGGATTAAAGGCATGTACCAACACCACCTGGCTCCATGCTGAACATTTAAAAATTCTCCCTACCACCAGAACTCAGCAGATACACTTCCTGTCTTCTTGTTTCTACCTCAGTATTAATCTTTCATTGTTTACACTGGGAATTAGAGATCTTTCCAATAAAAGTCATATATTTCTAGACAGTTTCAAATAGCAGCAACTCCTGCAGTTCCCAGCAATATTTTAGATAGTATTTCAGTAAATGCTCTCCAGAGACTAGGCATGACAAAGTATACCCTCATGGCAGGTAATTCCTTTCATGTTGTCAACAGAAATATGTGTCATTTGAATTTCTGGATCCCCAAAATCCAGAACTTCTCAAATGTGCCTAACTTATTATAGATAATTTAGTTGGAGGTCTTATTTACTTTTAAATTGGCAGATGCTAATAAAAAAAAAAGGGCTTCACATGTGAGTTGAGAGAAATGAGTTGTACTTAACAACAATAACAGTAACAACACCACCAACAAAACAACCTTCTGGCTATCAGAAGTTTAGGGCCCAAACTCAGACAGCTTTATCAAAATTCCACTTTACAATGAAGTGTGATATATTAAACCCGCGCCTCATGGATGTATCTAATACTAATAATGACAATGACAGGAGTAATTGTATGCTCATATGACAGAAAAGGTCTTAGATCTTAATGTAATGTTATCTGTTTTTCATTCCCAGAATATTTTATCACGGAAATCTTCATAACTTTATTTTGGGAAGAGGAAATGAAGATGTAAGGTTAATTAAGTTGTGTTTGGTTAATTAACTTCTTGGAAGTCCTCAGGATTTTAATGTACGAACGTGTAAGTCTCAACTCAGGATCTCAATCCAAGGAAACATATGTGATTTATCTGCGGCTCATAGTGATGAACTCATTTCCCATCACAGTGCGGGTGTGTCTTCAGAGTCTACAGTCTGTAAGCCTCTTTGTTCCGTACACCATTTAAAGCCTTAGATACGGGTGTCTATGCGTGCTTGGCTGTCTCCATTGGTTATTTCTGAGCCTTTCAGCTTCTGGCAGATGCCCTCAGTGTGTACACTCTGCTAGCTCCCTGTCATCTAAGGAAAGAAATCAAATAAGCAACATGGCTAAATTAGTAAGACTAATTCTGTTATATAAAATCTTCCTGGCTAGCACATTTTTCTTCTCTTAGGAGAGGTGTAATGACAGCATGGTTCTCAGAAGCTCAAATGATGGAGTAGAATCATTTAACACTTTCATTAGAGGGTTACTATCCCTTCACTGTTTTTATCAGCAGAGACTCTGGACTTCCTGAAGATTGCTCACCTAGAATATGCCAGTAACCACATATGTAGTCCAGGGATCTCCTAATATGCAATATCTGCCCTTATTTGACTTCCTGTTTTAAAAGTATTGCTGAAGGAAGTAATCCCTTGAGAATCTTGCTGAAATGCTGGACCAGCACTCTTCAGAGAGCAGTTACTACTGATGGTCACTAGCTTTGGGACTCACACGGTGAGTTAGGATGGTAGTTGAGAGCCACGTGGGCTTGCAGAGGGGGCTGATAAGATGACAAGCATTAATTAAGTTCTGCAACATGAAGTTAATGTATTAAAAAATAGGTCGTAGCTGAACCTGTGGGCCGCAGATGTAAAGGCAATAGAGTAGTTTCTTCTTTGCATTACCTGTGTGAGTTCAGAATAGATGATTAGTGCTGCCTTTAGCATTGTGTGGTAGCCTTGCTGGCAGTTGTGATATTTTATTATGCTCTCTAGTTTTCAAGCAGGCATGATGCCATCTCCCAGAAGCAGATGTATGTGTAATATTTATGCCTCCCTTTCTAAACATTTCTCCACCCCCGCCCCCACAGAACATACTCTACAATTCTGCCTTTTGTATAGCACTCTATGGTGAGCATGAGGGAAGACAGCTAATTCTTGCCTGGAATTCAAAAGCTGAAGCTCAGGACCACTGAAGTTCCACTTGACTCAAAGGTGGTAGATAGAAAGTTTGAAAGATTGCTATCAAGTTGAATGGTAACTTCTTCTTTCACATTCCCCTCAGGTGTGTGGGTTGACAGCACAGGAGAGGAACTAATATGGATGTGTAATTATGGCTGGCATATGCCCCGAGATCTCACACAAGAGTTGAGATAGTGAAGTGGATAAAATAGAAATGACATAATATGAAAAAGAAAAATAGAAAGAGAATAGCACCCCCTCTGAACTTATTCAGGAACTCAAAGAACTCACTAGTACGTCTTTTATGGTGAGCCTTTGCCATCAGCATTGCCAATAGACACGATAAATAAAACTAATGATATATTTGTGCCTGTTGCTGAAAAATCAATTATAAAACTTAGGCAGACAAAACAAGTCAGCGACCTGAACAACAACTGTAAACAAACTGCTCAGACTGTTGTCACTTTACCCACAAGTGACCGGATATATTTGCTTAGAAAACGTTTGGAAGAAGAGTAGCCGGCTCAGCTTTTATTCTCTGGAGGCAGAATCCAACTAAACACTTAATGGATGCTCCCCTTTCCTGGTACTTGGGCCTCCTCGCAGGCTAGTTCCCTGTCGCGTGCTCAGCTTTGAGTGTGGTGGGAGAGGGCCAAGGAACCCGGATGGAAGGAGACACGTGGCTTATGTGAATTTAGATGAAGCCTGCGAGCGAGTCTGTTTCTACATCCCCGAGCTCATTCTCTTGTTCCCATATACTGCGCTTTCTGTGGTTTTTACTGAAATGTGTTTAGTAAACTAAATCTTGCTGAGTTTGATGTTAGAAAATAGTGGTTAATTCTGTTGATAATTGGGAGCCATCAAATATGTTTAGAAACAGGAACACCATGTATAAGGTAGACAGTGGCCAAGAATTGAGAAAGGCCACTGATAGGAGCTACATAGAGAACGAGTGCCAGAGGTAATAATGAGTGCCTGTGAAAACCTGAGCCACAGGCTTGGGGTAAAATGTTAATAGTGGTGCAATGTTGCCGGGGTCTGATATTTCCAGAGTGATCGAATGAGTGAGTGACACCCTGCCTCCCAGACAAAGAAACTCACCATGGTATCTTCCCTTCTCATCCACTTTCGACTCATGGTCAAACTTGTTTATTCTAAAATGTGGAGAGGCTCCTGTTACTTACACCAGGACATTGCTGAAGTCCAAGCTGCCTTCAGCCCTTGCTGCCGCAGAGTCCATTTAACTGCTTCATAGACCTGCTGTTCCCTTTTCATCCTTTCTCCTTGGGACACTACATGTCTCTCTGGATGAGGTCATGTCATGCTTTTTATGTAAAGACCAAATCTGTTTTTATTTTTATTTTTTTTTCAAATATGTTTTTAGAGACAAGATCTAACCATATATATAACCCAGGTTGTCCTGGAACTTATCACCAACACTGGTTTTGAGCCCACAGTGACACTCCTCCCTCTGCCTTCCACATGCTGGCATTGCTGGCATTGCTATATGTGTTACCGTTGCTCAAACAAAATCCAAACCATGACCTACAAAGCTTTCTACTTTGGACGACACCAACTTCATAAGCTCATCTCAGAACCCTTTGCTTTGTGATGAACTGGATTCAGACATCCTGTCTTCATTGTGAGGAAGCTCTCTTTAGAAGTAAACACTCTGACTGTGCCTCTTTCCTACTGAAGATGCTTAGCCTGCCCTCAGCATGGGGCCAATGGCTTCTCTGCTTCAAGGCACTGATTAGTAATTTCTTCCTTAGCAATGCCTTTCTTGACCACCCTTGAGCAGGCCTGCACCTCTTCTTCTGCAACATTTCTTCATTACAAAAATATTTGTTTAAAAAATTGGTTTTTATAAGGCCATAAATACTATCGTTACTTTTTAAATACTTTTTAAATGCTAAATACTTGTTGTCATGTGCCTGGTTCAAAACAATTATCTTCTCTTAGACAGATAAGAAATTTTCTTCTATTTTTTATTTTTAAGGTTATATTATAATTACATAATTTCCTCCCATTCTCTAGCACCTCTCATGTACCATGCCGTTTTTCTCTTTCAAAATGGTGTTCTCCTTTTAAAAAATTGTTGCCTGTGTGTGTTTACATGTATGCATGTGTGTATGTGTGTGAGAGACAGAGAGAAGAGAGAGAGAGAGACAGAGAGACAGAGAGACAGAGAATACAATCCTCTTAATTAGCATACTGTTACTTGTTTGTATATGTTTTCAGAGATGACCATTTGGTATTGAATAACAAATTGGTGTGCTCTTCCGTGGAAAAGAGTATTTCTCCCACTCTTAGATTTTTGTCTAAGGTTGAGGCCTCATGAGCTCTCTCTCTTTTCACATCGGCATGCCTGTTTGTTCAGTTCCTGTCTAGGCAACCCTGTTGAGACTTCATGGGTGTAGCTCCTATAACATTTCCAGGAGACACAACACATATCAAACTTCTTATTGCTTTGGCTCTTACAATCTTTCTGCCCCTCTTCTGTAATAGTTTCTGAGCTTTAGATGTAGGAGTTATGTTGTAGAGTTATCAGTTGGGACTGGGCTCCACAACTCTACCTTTTGATTGGCTGAGATACTATGTAATGGTCTCTTGTCTATTGTAAAGATAATTTTCCTCATAATAAATGAGAACTACACTTACTTATAAATACAAGTGTTTAGAATCTAGTTAGTGGTTTTTCAGGTTTGGTGAAGTGGCAGTTGTAGGTTCTCTGCCAAAGTCCATGGCTTCACTAGGCTTGGGTGGTTTGACTAGTTTTCCAGTACCTGGCTTGATTTCCCCTTGTTGAGCAGATCTTAAACTCAACTAGAGAGCTGTTGGCTACCACCAACTTATGTGTGCCACTATAGCAGCCTTAAGTTTGTAATGCCATGCTGGTCATTGTTGTCACTCATAGACATCATAGATGGGTAGGACTATCTGTTTTTTCCCTCACTTGGAAGCTTGAATGTAACCTTTTGGTATCATGCAAGCTAGTACTCAGAGAGGAGATTAGGGTCAGCTCCACCTCCAGTCCTCTGGGTCCTGTGTTGGAAGTGAATGGCACCTTCAGCAACAGGAGCTTACCTTCCACCTCAAGGGGACAAAAACTAAGGCAATATCAATAGCTATAATATTTAGGAAGTCACTTGGACAACCCTGACTAAATAAAGTGAGGTCTTCTTATGACTGGTGCTGGAGTTTTGTGAGGTGGATTCTAGGGGAGCATCATTAACCTAAATAGGAAATTTTTGCACACACACATACACACACACGTGAGCATGAGCAGTACACACAAACACACATATAAAATTTACATATATGTAGACTTACATGTGTTTATTATAGGTAATTTTAGCTAGATAGTTGATAGTATGGTTCCTCATGGCCTTTTAGATATCCTTACTGTTATTTAACTCTCTACCCTCATTCATCTGTTTCTGTCTCCCTTCCCTCCCTTAGTTAAAGCCCCTCATTTTTATCATTTCCCCTTCAAATCGCAATTATTTAATAAGTAAATTAAATGTCAGCTTTAACAGTACTGGTGTATCATGTGGTTATCAGGAATATTTAGTAACTTCTCTTTGCTAACAGTTTCTTCTGTCTCTTAATGAAACACAGTATACTAGAGAGGCATGCTTTTCTTTTTGTGTTTGTGGGCCTTGCTAATGGAGTGTGTGTGTGTGTGTGTGTGTGTGTGTGTGTGTGTGTGTGTTTTAAATACATTTATATACATACTTTTCTATCTTTAGTGTTTTGTTTAATAAAAGTGCAACTGAAAGATATAAGTGAGAATTGTTCATATTCTTTTGTATTTTCTTTTATATTAAGACATTCATTAATTTATTTTGTCAGTTTCTTACATGAGTACAATGCATTGAGATGATAGCAACTCTTGTTACCATCCCTCCTTCCTGGTCCAATCTCATTATAGCCCCTCCTACTATCCTGGCTTGATGTGTATCTGTGTAGGCAGCCACTGCTGTAGTATGTTCATGGTTGCCGCAGCCATGTCAGATCCCCGTGACAGCATTGCACAGCAGGCCTTCTCATCCTCCACCTTTCTCAGTCTTTCCAGCCTCTCCTCCACTTTGTTCACTGAGCTGTGGTGGTGATGAAGACATACCACTGAGGGCTGAGGACTAAACAGTCACTTATACTTGCTACTACAACCAGTTAGGAGTCTCTGCACTAGCCATCACCTCTCTGAAGAGAAAGTTCTCTGATTAGTGCTAGAACTGCACTAGTCTATGGGTTCAAAATACGTAGGAGGCAGGCAGTAAATAACATGTTTTAGTGGATCTTTTCTTTAAGGTCAAAATGATGTAGTCGAACGGGACACCGTTGTAATGGTGTGACACAGAAGTACACTTCAGGAGCTCAAAAGACATGACAATTCAACATGCCCAACTTTTTCTTATTCCCTATCAAATGGTATATTAAATAACCATAGCACTTCGCAATAATGCAGTTAAGTACTCCTGGGATCATGTGGCTGATGTGTGACAGAGTGGGTCCTGTTTAGGGCCAGACTGATCTAGAGTCATAATCATGGCTCTTAATTTACTTGTCTATTCAGATCAGGTGACAGGAAGTATGAAAAGTGTTATGTGGATTGTCCAACTTTAAACATCGTCAGGTCTAAGGTATAGATGGCTTCCCATCTCTATGCTCTATTTTCTTAAGGGGAAGAGGGAAGATGCGAATTTTATACAAAAGGCAGCATTGATCGCATGTGCTTGAGCTGTTTAGCAGCGGCTCCATTTTGATTGTGTGGCTGTATTTGGCAAGCAAAGAATCCCTCATTTTCTCTGCTGTGAGACCCCCAAGGAGACATTTATATTACTAATACCGAATTTGCAAACCTGCATTTTAAAATTTAGCCTTCTTTGTATTCCATGTCTCTCTGGGAGGTGTTCAGTACATCATGAGTCCTGTGCTTTTTACCTCCTGCTAAGGATTTGAGTCCTTTGCCTAATTAATCATCAAGTGTTGTCAGTCTATCATGATGTGGCTAATTATCAGAGAAGAGTGTATGTATTTCAGCCAGTCATGACCCTTTCCTGGGTAACTATAGAAACCTTAGCAGCACTAGTTATTATAAATATTATACAGTTTGTTTTTTAAAAGCATTTTAGTCTTTGAAAGTTACAGGCAAATAATTGGTTATCGTCTAGAAAGAATGGGAAGCTTATACAAAACTAAGATTTTTAAATAATTTATGCATAGTAAAAATGTGCTCTAAATAATTTATAAATAACAGAAATGTGTTCTGTAAAATATTTCTGACTGCTACTAAACAGAACCCTTGCCCCAGACCACCAGCTTCATATATTACAGGGCTCTGCCACAATCTCATTCCCCCAAGATATGGAAAATTCTTCTACCACAAGCCTGGGGAGACCCCTAATAATTCCACTTGGCACAGTGGTCTCTGAGTGTGGGGAATTTGCCTCTCTGGATCCAAAACAGCAGAGTTCCAGGCTTGTGCACATTGGTGTATACATGCAGACAGTGTTGGCAATGCAAACTGCCGTTGATGGATTCTAGAAGCCATGGGTCTTCAGAAGGAAAACGTCTCTCTTCTTCCTGTTCTGAGCAATCCATCTGAGCCAGAAGGAGGGATGATCTTCCACTGTACTTTTCAACACGAATCCCTGCAAGGATTACAACCAGAGTGACAATGCCCATCAGTGTGGAAATGAACAGTGGCGGCGTTATTCACCGTGCACCATATCTCACGTCACTCATAGAGCAGGTAGCACCGCCTTTGGAAGAGGCAGTGCTTCACGTGAGCTTTCCACATTCATTGGCGGAGGCGATGCTAGTGGTATGTAATTATAGTGATTTTTTTTCTGTTATGTGTGAGCAGCTTATTTATAGATCACAGCCCACATGGATCTTTTTCTCCTGTATTTATTTTCTTTGAAGTAGAATATGGTGACCAGAATTTCAGTCAGCTTTCTAGTTCAATGCCAGAATCTTAGAAACTTATTATAGTAGATTGAACAGTATTAATCCCAATGTACATAATGTACAAATGCAAATACTTTAAACAGAATTATCATAATGCAAAATACAAGCTTAAGGTCAAATTTAAGTATTTTAAAACATCACAGTAACATAGCATTGTAAATATCTGTACTTCATTTTTTTGTTTTCTCATTTATCATATACAATGTTGATTCTTAAGGTAAGTTTATTTCCATAATTGACTTCATCATAGAATAAAGTTAGTTTTAATGTTGTCATTTACTTTGCTGATTAAATTATAAAAGTTTTAGCCATAGTGACTCAGTTGCAAGCCTAGTCAATATATGACAATGGAGAGAATCACTTTTTATTGCTGATCTACAAAAGTTAAATTCACACTTGCTTTTGACCCACATGCAAGTAGCTCTAGTAAATAATGATTTCTTGGTATGAAGTACAGATGCTTAAAAAATATAGTTTCTGATCATATGCTGATGAAGTCCAATAAGATAGTTCAGTTGGTGTGTATAGCTTGAGTCTCACATTTGTGCTTTAGTAATATATTTGTTGGTCAAGCAAAGGGCTTAATAGACTGTTTTGGTTGCTAATATGGTGGCATTATGAATTATGCCATTTGAAATCTTTCACTGTGTGTTAATAGCTTTTGCAGTTTTTATAATCAGACTCTTAATATTTATTCATTTTTAATACTACAAGTTTTCAGGCTAACAATGCTGTTGAAAGTTTGCTGGATGCTAAACAATGAAAATTAAATCTCTTACTGAAACAACCAGAGTCACAAGTGTTGTGAACTAAGAGGTGTGAGACTCAGTATGGAGAGTGTAATGTCATTGGTTCCCTTCTGCCGGGATGCTGATCAGCCTAATTATCCAAGGCTCTTCTGGTTCTCTGGCATGTTACAGCTGTGCCTTTCCCTTTGTCTCTGGAATAACTGTCTTCCACACTGCATATGCATGAGAGAATGTTTTCTCATATTAGCAAAGCACGCAAGAATTTCATTGCTTGTTAGAAAGATCCTGCTTGCTAAATATATATTAAGACACCCCTGCTTGTTTATCGGCTTGACAAAGTCACACCAATCATCAATTTGTAAAATATTTTAAATTAGCCATTTGAAAATGAAATTCAGTGTAACCCAAGCTATTGGTAGTATTTTTTAAATGTATTTTTCCATCTCTGTTAAGCAATTAAGCAATGCATTATTTATTTTGTTTTACAATTCTGGTACTGTTTTAATTTTTTTAAATTTACATTATTGGTTTCTGGTTATTTCCATTTCAACTGACAGCTAGAAGCCTGACTTTTCTAGGTTTCTGACTCTTTTTCACTTTCACAGCGTGCTTGCCCTTGAAAATTCCTGAGTCACTTACCTATTGTAGTATTGTCCTTTAGTCCAGTAGGATAGTGCCTGCCTCACAGGCTCATTTCTCATGCTGAGCTGATGTCAGTAAAATAGTCTGAACTGATTTAGCAACTTGATGTGCTTCTTGCTGCCTTCTCTGTGTTCTTTGTACAAAGGAGTCATTGAAGGCGACATCATGCTTGTACCACTATAGAAAGATAAAAACTGGCCTGCATGGAGAGCACCTGGAGTGGCTCTGAGCCCATATTAGTCAGGTTGTATTTATGTGAGTCTTCTATTCCTGGCATTGAGACGGCTTCCTTTCTTCTGTGTCCTCTGTGTCCTCATCTCTGTGTGCTACTGAAAAGAAAACCATCTTCCCTGACGCTGCCTCCTCATATAAAGGCATCAGCCCATAGTCATTGGCTCCCACCATTGTGATGTCATCTAACCTTAATTCTCTATTGCCATGCCTCCAAATACCACTGGCACTTAGGGGACCACACAGTTGAGCCTGCATCCCAGTGCTGTGCAATCTGTAACACAGGTGCAGGGCAGGAGTGTCCACCCTGTATCACAGATACAATTAGTTTGGCTTCAGAGTCCGTATCCTAGGCTAGTAACTAGCTATTCTGCTAGAGTAGCGATGTGCTTAGAGCTTTTCATACTGAACTGCAATTATCAGCTGGTTTACAAATATAGTTCTCATGTCCAACTCAATTTTATGCTGATATGAAGATTTTTATGACAACTTTTATGTCACCCATCCATCGTGAACAAGCATGAAATAGCTCAGGTTTATTCCGAGGGTGCCGGACAGTGATTGTGGCTCTGTGATCCTCATGGACCATGTTCTACTTAACCAGAAGCATGTAACTTGGGTTAGGGGCCCTGTGACCACAAAAGTGAGTCACTTTAGCGCTTACTTAGCACACCCAAATTTCAACCTCGTGGTAACAAATTAATTACAGTAGTTATAAAAATCTAAGAATCAATGGCGATTCTACATGAAGTAAGTCTCAAAACAAGTCCAAGGATAGAATATTCTCTGAATACCCCAACATTATGAGCAGGCCTGCCTACTGTTTATACTAAGAGAAATTGAGATTCTAAAAGCATAATCAGATTTTACAGATAACTTACTATTAGTCTGTGATGGTTACTTCGCAGTTATAGTTCTTTGTCATCATTGATAATCTTATCTACCTGCTTTCCTCTTAAAAAATGTATGAATGTTTTTGCCGTCCAAGCAACCTGCCCACTCTTTATCTCTGCAGCATAGATTGTCACTAGCCACGTATCTGAATGCTAGATTTCTACAGATGAGAATTTAGTGGCAGGAGTTTCTCAGATGAGTCAGGCTGTCTTACCTCTATTCTTCATTGTAATCCCTCTCATGTTTACATTGGTAACTTGAAAGTCATGTCTCCTTAGTGTTTTTTCTATAACTTGATACGTTAAAGCTAGGTGGATACCTTTGCAGTGCTATATTAAATCTACAAATAATATTTGCACTTCTCTGTCTCTTACTATTATGAAGTTATTCCTCTTGGTTGCCTCACCAGAAACATCAGATGAGTTTTTATCAGTTACTTGATCTTCATAGCTCAGTGCCTGACATGCAGCCAGCACTTAATATATATGCGTATGTCCATGGTGAATAAATTATTAGGCTCTATTTATTTTTACTCCCTTTCTTTATGAACTGTTTCAACTGTTGAGCTGATATCAAGAGATTTTATTGGGTGATGTTAATCTGTCAAAATATATAGGTGTGTAGAACAAAAAAAAAATATTGCTACCTTTTAGTTCAGGACACGGCCTGAATTATATGGGAGAATATAAAAACTGGGGACAGACACTTGCCTGATTCTAGGGAATTTTCCCTTCAGAAAATTAAGGGATATCATTTTCTAAGACTTGATTTTTCTCTTCCTTTCTGTTCTGTGAGACCCTTTGCCTGGTTTCTTTTTCCTTCAATAAGAGAGGTCCCAGTCAAACAAAGCATGACTCTCCTGTGCTATGAAGCTTTGAATTTGCCACTGTTGTTTGCTTTTGTTCTTTTTGTGAATTACTGGAGCCCAGAGATGCTGTGACCTGTCTGCACTTCAGCTTCCATACAGTGGCCTGAATTTATGGCCATTTGCTTGGATGGCAATAAGCTAAACAGTTGAAAAATCACCACATTGCAGGGTACCTGAGGAGGTCACCAGAACTTAGTCTGGCTGATAAGTTTTTTGTCCTATCCATTTTCTCTTGTCAATATTCCTCTGTACTCCTTATGACTTCATGACAAATATGACCCTTTTAAACTTAAAAAAATAATGTACATTGATTTTCTTTAGCAAGCAAATAACAAAACTCCACAACTAAAGCAGGAGTTACTTTAGAGATGGTACCTGGCAGTCCCACCAATGCAACGAGAAACTAAATTCATCATAATATCACTCAGAACATCAGACACCATAGAAAATTACAAGCGTTTTGCTCCCATTCTCAGTGCAATAAAGACAAAAATATCAATAAAACTAAAAACCATTTGCCAGGCATGCACTCTGAGATGATTGTGACTTAGAGAGATGCTCAGTTCTCTGGGCACATATGATGCTCGCACTTTATTCCTTTAGAGTCGAGATCAACTAAACATACCCAGGCTTCTCACTTGTTAACAGAGCTTTTTGCATCATTTCATCGAAGTTGAAAGAGGAAATTCATTTTTATGAC
>OU015743.1:44138252-44153435 GCA_907169655.1 Acomys percivali | reverse complement strand
GTGTGTGTGTGTGTGTGTGTGTGTGTGTGTGTGTGTGTGTGTGTGTGTGTGTTTCTTTTCTCTCCTTCTTTCTTTTTTAGACATGTGCCACTACCAGTGGAAACCCCTGCTAGGAGCCATCCGCCCGAGCCCCTGCTTACACGGTAGTTGTAAGCTCCCCCAGGAAGCTGTCAGCACTGGCCTGTTGCCAGAAGTTTAATTCTGGCCCCTCAGTCCACCACTATCAGTGGAAGCCATTGCCAATAACAACCAGTTCCAGCCTGGAAAGTTGCCCTCAAAGAAAATCTTCAGGGTCACTACCCAGTCGCTGGATCTTCACCCTGACTAAGTTTCTCCAGTTGATGTCAAAGCTGGCCTTAGATATGTTAGCAATATACCAGTGTATATATGTATATATAAATGTTGTATTAAATATGGGTTTTTATTGCATTCTCTGTCTGGTTTGCCTCCTAAAGCATAATCAGTTTTATTTTTCTTTTCCATTATCAAAATGATTTTCTTTTCTTGCTTTCTCCAGCTAAACCCTCCATTACAGAAGTTGAATTGAAGTGGTGTGAGTGAATACTATATGAAGAAAATATTCACTATCTTACCATCAAGAAAGATATGAGCTCTAGTCTTTCTGTATATCTCTTTGCTATTGGAGATTGGTTCCTTCTGTGTCCAGGTTTCAGAGCACGGTTTGCCTTGTTGGTGCTAAGAGCAGGATACACACTAGACCCAATAAATGGCTTTCTTCTATTAGGGTGGATGTATGTTTTTCTTTCCTGTTGGTAATATGATAAGTTACAATGATTATAGTATTAATATTAAATTATACTCCATTAAAAATAGACACTGTGCTATGATGTCCTTATTGTGAGTTTCTAGATCAAGATTGTATTGCTAAGGGAGTTTTGTTTGTTTCTGTAGTTTTTTGTTTCTAACTTGTGTAATGTTGCCCTCTCAAAGTGCATTGTGAAATACCTTTTAATTTTCTTTTTTAAGCATTTTCTGCAAACTCATTATTGTTTATTCTTTCATTGTTTAGACTTTGGGATTTCTCTCCATATGCCTTTTTTAAAAACCAAATTCTAATTGTGAAGGTATTATTTATTATTTTCATATTAAGTAACATTGGTAGTTTGTATAGTCATATAAATCGTTAATGATTCTGGCTCAAAGTTTTAAATAATATTAATTTCTTTTTCTGTATATAATCTGTAGGTGCTGACATTCTATTAGTTCTGCTGCCTTTTATTGATAATTTTAACTTAATTTGTGTGTTCTCTCTTTTATTTTTGATCAATCTGTTTAGAAATTTGTATTTAAAAAATAAACTAAAAATACTCAACTTTTGGTTTAATTAATTAATTTTTCTGAGCTATTTATGTGTCTGGTTCATTGATTCCCACATTGTATTTTATTGTTTTCATTATTACTCACTCTGTGATTAATTTTCAATTCTCTTAATTTTGAAGCTGAGGCGATTAATTTTGTGGTCTTTCTTCATTTCTAGTATAGACATTTATCCAGTGCTATTAATTCACTTAAGTGTTGCTTAAACAATACCCTACCTAATTTTGATAGGTTTTGATTTTTTACTCAATTCAATGTATTTAGTATTTTTATATTTCCATTGACTCTGTATTATTTAGAAGTATTTTGTTATTTGAACATTTATATTATCTGTAGCTATTTCATTATTGATTTTTAATTTAACTTGGTCCTAGTCAGAGAACATAATTTGTGTCACTTGAATGGTTTTCAATTTATTGAGAGTTATGCATATTTTTCTGTCATCGGATAAATTGTTCTGTAGATGTTAATTAGATTAAGTTGATTGATAATGTTTTCTAAGTATTTTTCCAAGAATAGCTTGTGGTGATTTTTTTTGGTTGGTTGGGTTTTTGGTTTTGTTTGTTGTTTTGTTTTGATGACTTTCTGTTTGTTGCATAAACTATTGCAGTGGGGTACTGCAATTCGTTACTGTGTGCTTGTCCATTTCTGTCACATTTTGTAATAGCTGTGCCATTAATTGCGAAAGTCAGCTACTCGGTGCACGGAGTTTCCAAGGGTTTGTATACATTTGGCGATTTAGCCTTTTCTATAATGAAAAGCTCAGGAAAGTCTTGGTAACTACTTGGTAACTTATGATCCAATGTTATTTTACCAGCGCAGGTGTAGAAACCTTAGCTCTTGTTTGACTGGTGTGGGCACAACCAGTCCTTCGGTCTTTTTCCTTTCATTTCACTCTGTGCATATATCTGACGAGTTTCTTGTAGGTAACACCTAGCAGGGTCAGTTGGTAGCTGCGTTCACTGGGGCATTTAAACTATTTGCATTCCGTGTGGTTGTTTGCTATTATCTTCAACAAGAGCCAGGTGAGAGCAAACCACACTTGCTCACAGCGTCGTCTCCTCTCAGAGCAGTTCTGCTGTCTGCAGCTTCTTATAGCTAATGCGTGTCCCATGGTGCCTTTATTATTATGTCTTTGAAGTGATCTTAAGTTGTGTTGAGATGTTTAAATTAAATGTAAATATTTTTTAGCACCTTCAAAACCGCATCTCTGAAGTTTTTCTCACTTGTGCTGTCAGCAAGAAGAGTGGTGCCATTGTTGCTTTTGTTTCTCTGGACCAGTTTCCTTTGTTTCCTCTGACCCTTTTCCAGACTTTGATCAGATCTGACCATTGTGCCAAAGTACACTAGAGAAGGCCATAGGAGGAGCACTGTTCATTTGGGCATATAGCTTCTTAGGCTCGAGTCCGGAGTCCAGGGGTATGCTAATTTTGTTCCTATGATTAAGTCGGAGAACATAGGCAGAGGCTACTTATCTTGCAGAGGACAGAAAACTAAGATAGAGGCAGTAACTGGGGACCAGACATAATATTCTAAGGCAAACCCCTTTTGTTGCTAGCTAGGCCCCACCCCCAGTATTTTAAAACACAACCCAAAATTGCACCATTAGTTACGGAACATCAATACAGAATATGTATATATGTGTGTATATCTATATCTACATCTATATATATATATATATATTATTCTTGAGGTTTTAACATATAAAAGATAACTATGTTCACTGCTCAACTGCTGATTCAAATGTGTTGTCAGTGCTTAGTGAGCATGTATTGATTTATGTCCTTAATGTAAGTCATAGTTTTCTATACTGAGTATGCTTGATGACTTTTTACTATCAACCTTTGTTATTTCTATCTTACTGGATGCTGGATGTAGTTTACATTTTATTTCATGTGTATGGGTGTTTTGCCTGCGTGTATATCTGTGCATCACATGTTTGCCTGGGGTTGCTGAAGTTGTATCCACTGTAACTGGAGTTATAGATGGCTGTGCACCACCCTCTGGGTGCTGGAAATGGAGGCCGGTCATCTGGAAGAGCTGCCATTGCTCTTAATGACTGAGCAATCTCTCTAGTCCCCAGATTTAGTTTTTATTTCTATTAGTATTGTGTATTGTTATTCTGAGACACAGCTACATTTCTTAGAAATAGTTCAGTCCTTCAAGGTGTTTAGGGGTTTGTAGATTGGCAGCAGAGAAGCACTCAGGTAGAGTACAAATGTCTCCTGCTGCTAAGCGCTGCCCTGCTGGGCACCCTCTGTGAGCATTACTCGGAATTTTCCCTTCTCTTGAGAAGGAAAACTATTCTTAAGTGTTCTTGGCTGTGTGCCTGCTGACACAGTGATTTCCAGCCTTTCCAGGTTGTTTACTAGTAGGTATTTGCCAATTAGTACTTAGGTGGATGTGTGGGTCCCTGTCTGAGGGTCTCTAGCAGGATTCTCAGTCCTGTGAACTTTCCCCACCATGGGCTCTTTCCCAAGCTTTAATTCTGGCTGTAGTAATCCACTGAACTGGGCTCCATTCTCCTTGTCCTGATCTAATTCCTGGAAATAAAGCAGGGGGCTGAAGGAAATGCAGGACCCCCCTTTTTGTATCTGTTTGCCATTGTGCTTGGTTTTCTAACGTCTTTTTGCTTTGTGTATATTTTCTTTTTTGTTCTTTGTTTTGCTGTTGTTCCTGGGAAAACACTGAGCACCTACAACTTCATTTTGACTGGAGCACGAGTTTACTTTGGAAAACAGGGATACAACTCAGTGGTAGACTCTGTGCTTAACATGCCGAAGACCCTGGATATTTACTTTATAAATATGGGTATAATCAGTAACATAAGCTCCTCTTGACTAAGAATGATTCTGTTAAGATAGCTGTACATCTCTCTGGCATTCTATACCCTCTTGGAGTGATTGTGAAATGGCTTGTTTGACAGAGGCTTTGAAGTGAGTATGAGTCCAGAAGGTAGGCCTGCAAGGATTTGCTAGTGGTCATTGCATCAGGAACAAAGTTCCAAAAAAGCAGGGGTAAAAGGAGCTGAATTCTTGCTGTGGTTGGTGCATAAGGAATGCGTGGTCTTGGGACTCTCAGGTGGATAGTGCTTGCTGCCATCCTTAGCCAGATAGAAGGAAGTGAAAATGTTGGTTTACTAAAGCCATAAGGACACACGGATGTAGATTTTCATTATTCACACTTAGTTTTCATTTTGAGGATTTTAGGTTTGTGGTAATTCAAGACGTTTGTTTTTTAAAATAAATTTTATTGAAACATTGGATCTTTAGCTATCTAGGATACAGTGATGACTTATTTTTATATTGGCCTTGAATGTGTTACTGTAGTTTCAATGATTCCTTTGGGATGATCATTCAGTAATTACAATTTTAAGTAGTTCACATGTCTCAAAATGTTATCATTGCATATATTAGTGCTATTCAAAATGCAGTTGTAAAAAAGAAATACGAAGAAAATTATTAAATAATTATCAGGATGAAGTTGAGTTAATAGGTGTGACATCCAATTATAACTTGCCCCAAGAGAAATATTGAGTGAAGGTTGAACATTTCAGGCTCTGCTAAGAGTCGTGCTTATGAGAACTTTGACTCAGGAGTGCTTATAATGAGGAAGGAAGTCTTTGTTCATGCCTCCTGTTATTAACATCTTCTTAGAACTTCTATCTGTAGGTTGAACTGTCAATTGGAAAATCACGCTCCCTTTTAAAATCTTGCTATTTTCATGTCTGAAGTAATATGACACGAGGGGATATAGACTAGTAGAAGACAGAGTAGAATAAACTGTAGTGGAACATCAGTGTGACCTTATGTTAGTTCAATATAGATGGAAATATATATATGTATAAATCATATCCAGAGATGCAGGTCTGTCCATTCGTTTTCTAATATGTAATCATAGAAAGCATTGTTCTGAATGCCAAGGGGTACCCAGAGGGAACCACACCACAGTGGCAATAAGTAAGAACAGTTAGTCCTCAAATACTAGTTTCTAATTGAGTGTGGATTCTAATGAAAGCATCCAGAACTCCTTAAGTGTAATGACTAGTTCTATGCTGAGTCTCATGACCCATAGTGTACTCCTAGAGCACCTTCAGCACCAGGAGGGGAAGTAAAGTGGGTTTATTTTAGTGCTCAGATCATCCCATAGTGATTGTCATGTATCAAAGGGACACAGGATCCAAGCGAAAACACTTCCAGTTGCCACAGAGAGGGAAAAAAATTAAACAACATAAATAGGTGCTCTGGAAATAATCCAAAACAAATAAAACTTCAGGAGTTCTTTGCTATTAATGAACTATTGAGTAAATAAATAAAAAGTGATAGATATAATTTCCTACAGAGAAGAATTCCAAATTATTTGTGTAGGTTCTCCACCGTCAAAAAGGTGATGCTCATCACCATGCTCATTAAGTGCGAGCTAGGCATAGCGAGCGCCTTCTAGGAAGAGCCATGTGGGACGGGTGGGCCGAGAGCGTCAGAGTGTAGCAAACACACTCCTCCTACTATGGGGCCAAGGTCAGCGCTCGCTGATAAATTGCCATAATAAGATGCATCTTTGACACGTTGTGGTAGGAACTGCACTTTACTACGTGATTTCCCCAAACCTATAAACCCTGTCCGATTATAACAAAGTTTAAGACAAGTCCAGAATAAAAGATTCTATAACATTCCTGAGCAGTGCTCCTCTCAGCAGTCAAGGTCACCAAGTGCAAGGCCATCAGACAAGCTGTCGCAGCCAAAGGAAGCAGAAGAGGTTAGGATTCAGGACCAGAAATAAAGCCTTAGAGAAAACCTGAGAACATAAATAAAATAGGATTTTTTTTTGTTAATAATATTACACCACTGTTTCAGATTAATGTTGACAACTGTGCCATTCTCATGCAAGCTGTTAACAGAAGGGGAAACTGGAGTGTGTAGCATCTTGGTATTACCAGTCACGACTTTATGGGGGAAACAAGACAGACGGGGCACACAAATGAGTTTTAAAGTTCAAATCAAATTTCCTTCAGCTCACTTTCATATCTATATGGTAAACATATTTCTCGGGTTGTTACGCAACTTGTTCCCAGTTGTTCTGGACTGAGTGTAAGACTCCCATTGATGACAGTGAGTAAATACTGAGGGATGGGACACGGAGAAAACACAGTCAGCTCATTAAACGTGTCCCATGCCGTGGAACGTGAAGCACACTTTTCCTTCTAATCCCTTTCCTTGATAATGGGATCTTGAAGCAGTGGGGCACCACCCAGGAAACCACCGGGCCACAGTGGATCTGCTTATTTGAAGTGGGCTATGCAGATTATGACTGTATCTTTTTTTTTATTTTTAAAGATTTGATTTATTATTATGTATACAGTTCTCTGCCTGCACGTACTCCTGCAGGCCAGAAGGGCATCATATCACATTACAGATGGTTATGAGCCACCATGTGGTTGCTGGGAATTGAACTCAGTACCTTTGGAAGAGCAGGCAGCGCTCTTAACCACTGAGCCATCTCTCCAGCCCATGACTGTATCTTTAAGGTCAAAATAATCAGCTAGCACATGTGGATACACTCTTTCCTTCCACCCCAGCCTTTCCTTTCCACCCCTGCTTTAGGGACCCTCTCTTCCTGGAGAAATAGCAGTTTCCAGTGTGTAAATCTGGGGGCATATTTCGGCTGTGTGTGGTTTTTCATATTTATCTCAGTTCTCTTTCTACAGAATAATGCATTCTTTGGAATTTTTCTATAGGGCTCTATAGGGCAGTGGGTGTCTTGTGCTGGTATTTCAAGTGCTGATTACCAAATGTAAAGATTTCTGCAATTTATGAGTAATTGGCTATTTTAAAGGTATGTGCTGTGGCAAAAAGTTAAGGGTCATGTGGATGGTTGCTTATTTTTTTATATGAAAATAATTAACCTTAGTTTATAATATGTAACAGTAAATACAGAGATGAAGACTATGACTTACTTATTGATGTGGCTTATATCCCAGTAGCTACATATATAAATATAATTGATACGGGATAAAAAAAACTGAGCCATAAAATACTGATTATTAAGAAAGGTGTGGATGTGAGTCAAGACTCTGCATCATATTTATTGTCATTGATACTTATGTCATTAATATTTAAGGACAATAAGATGTGGAACAACAGTGGGGTTGATGAAAACCACAAAGAGGAAATAAAAATAGTGAGAAACTGAAAAGGAGCAATAGTGCTTTAAGGACAGTTTTTCTGAAGTGAAAACATTTTCCTAGCTACCTGAGCTCTCAGTACAATGTTAATGAGCCCAAGCAGTGTACAATTCTAATTTCTTCCCCCCCGCAACCCGTGGATTCTGTTCTTCATACCTACCCAGGTACTTGTAAATACTGCCTTCTGATTTCTAGATGCAGTGGGCCAGTTGGAAAGATCTGGCAGGCTCTAGAAGAGCAAGATTGCCTTTGCAAACATGCTAAAGAGTCGCCTCTTACAGCTGTTATAAAAAATCATTAAATATTGATAACACCCTTTCCTAGAAGCAGAACTATTTTATCCGTCTACTTAGTTCCACCTATGCGTGTGAAAACACACATGAAAATTAAGGTTCTTTCTTTCATTTTGCTTTCACTGGCTTGAATATTCTCTTTATTCCCTTTAGTTCTGGCTCTGTGATGCTCGCTGACTTTCCTAGTGTTTGATTCCCATGTCTACTCTTTGATCAGATTAAAACTAAAGGAATATAGTTATATGTGTAGAAAATGTAACTAAAGCCAGGATCCATGTTAATAGCTGTGGTGACGTTGTACATTAAGCCAGTATTAGCAATGCCAACATCCTTTATTCACAGTTTTCTGAAAATCAGTACAATGGTAGAAATGCATGAAGTTATAACACACAGGGAATGTCTCACTATAAGAAAGGAAGCCAGTGACAGAGGTGAGGATTTGTTCATGTATTACATGAGCATATTAATTTAATTGGTTTTCTTTAAGGCTTTTGTAAAAATTTCAGTGATAGTTACAGAAGAGAGAAGATGGTTCATGCTTAGTTAAAGAGATCTGGCCTTCTCTTTTGTTAATGAATGGCTTCAAAGCTGAAATTTGCATTAAGAACATTAATGTAATAATTTTAAAAGTACCCATTAGCCTGACACTTTTAGGATAACAAAACTAAATTCTAATGAGGTAGACATTTGCAGAAGTACTGTGGGGGCTTTTAGAGGGGAAAAAATAGTCTGCTCACAATAAAAATACGCTTTTTGCTTTAAAAAAATCTGTCAAAATGAATTTCAAGTACTTCAAAAATACATGTTAAATATGCTGTACTACAGTTTTGAAACAGATTAAAATTATATGCAAATTAACACATATCACGTGGCTTCAAGATTGTTTTGAAGTGCTATCTTCATTGCCTGCAGTAAATGGCTGCTAAATGACTGGATGTAGAAATATCTGACTGCATGGTTGAATGAATGAATGAGTCAGTTATTCACTCTAAATGTTGTAACATTTTCCTACTCTGGCAAAAGGCTAATTTTTTTTTATCATATTCATGGGATATGGAAGGTTGCAAAATCCAAGCTTAGTCTAATCAATCCCATTCAACCCAGCAGAGACCATCTGCTTCTGGTCCAGTGTAGGATCCCTAGGCTGTCTGCATCTGAGCCCAAGAGAGAAGATTCCTTTTCCCCAGCCTTCATCTACTCATGGACACACATAAACCAAGCATCACCAACAGGAAAAAAGGCATTGTTTAGATCTGTCGCCATTGACCTCTGTACAGCAAAGGTCATTATTTTTATCACCACACTTTCTTGAAATTTTCTTTCCCACTGGATTCTGCTATATTTCATTTCCTTGGCTTTCCTTTCACTTCTGCAAAATTTGCTTCCTGTTCAATCTCTTTTTTCCTACCTTGCCCCAGGAGTTCCCCGAGGCTCCTTTTCTACCCTCTGTTCTCTCTCTGCTCCAGCTATGCTCAGCCCCAGCCATGATCACAACCTCTGGGGTGAGGCCCGGAGCATGAGCAAATGTTTAAAGCTGTGTAAGTAATTCCAGTGCACAGCTAGAGTGCAGAGCTATTTTTTAGACTATAGCCCAGGGAATTGTTTGTGTCTCAAAACTTCACTTGCGTCTTGGCTGATTAGTGTCACACTCTGGCTCCTGTCATTTACAGACCCAGTCTTCATGCAGGCCAACCAAGAAGGCATTTCCGTTTCGAAATGTCATCTCAGAATATCTTTACCTTCTGGTTTTTCATTTATTATTTGCAATCTCCAAATTTTAATCTTTGGCCTTCCTAATGTTTGGTTCAGACTCTGTTGTTGTACACATGACCAAATTACTCTATGATGAAAGTGTCACTCTCCAAATGTCTTTAGCTATGTTTTGTCCATAGTGTCAAATTTTAAAAATACTTATTATGAAACATAAAGTTTCAGGAAATTTAGATTCATATTCAGTTTCTTCACACAAAGTATTTTACTCTATTGTAGAAAAGTCTATGCATTCAAACTTGTGTATGAACCCTTCCTCGACTTCTCAAAACTATGGTGGTCTTTCCTTTCTTGGTCTTCTTGTTAGTATTGAATCACACAATTATTTTGTTGAAGTTTGGCTATTAGCTACTGGACAGAGCCCTGGCTTACCTTGTCTTGATACTTACCTACGACTAGTGAATATGTACTAATAGTTTTCCTTTTGTCACAGATATTTTAAGAAATTAGGAAAATCAATGATAATGTGAGTCATTTGTTACGGCACCAAAGTGAAGAATTTTCCAGGCAGATATCACCTATCTTATGTGATAGCTTCTACATATATATAGTTATCCAACATCTACTGAAGACTGTAGTACACTTAGAATTTGTTCTAGTATCTAATTACTATGTTGTATAGAATAATATTAGCCCAATCTCAAGAAGAACCGGGTCTTAAATATCAGTCAACTCTCTTCTTGTTATATGCATGTCTAGGATTCCAGTTTGCACCTCCAGAGTTCAAATCTGGCATTTTGTATCCCTGACATAAATTCTTGGTGTCTGAGGATATTTTTCAATTACATTAGTATCTGGTTTTCCTTAAATGCAGTGAGCAAGATAGATAACTATGTAGGTAAATAAATTAAGTTGGAGAAGGGCCACAGATTTACCAACTATACCTCCGAAAGTCCCCTTAAACCCACATCTATGTCTGGTCACTGTAGCCCAAGCAATGTAGCCTGTAATACAAAACATATTTAAGTAGTACCTTGATTATAGAACTGATGCCAAAAATACTTAAAAGTCATTCAAGATTTTAAAAAGAGATTGATTAACACACTGTTAATAGTTCTTCTTGTAAGGTCCGAAACTGGGTGAGGGAAACTGAGGTAGAATTGAAATAAATGGCTAAGTACAATAAAAAGCACTAGAGTATATAACAATGCAATGTATGCTCTTCCAAGAAAGTCATTTCTGGGCCATTATTTCAACGCTTACATTAGAAAATTCAGATAATATAGGTCAAGATTAATTCTTTTCAAAGGAAGGATGGATGGATTTTTGCAATACTCTCCCAGATGTAAAGTGAGGGCAGATTTCTCATGATGGCTGTTTTTCAAATGGTAACAACTTCTTGTCTTAGTCCCAAGGCATAAGAGATCATAGCTTTCTTCCATGCTCACTAGCTTGAGAGGGGATGTAGCCCAAGGGAGAAGCACACTTAGCCATGAAGGACGCTCTCTCATTGTGTCTCACATATATGGGAAGTCCATTTCCTAATAGGGAATTGGTGAGCAAATAGACCTGAAAAACTGTAAAGCTCTGTTTGTTGAAATGTACGTGTTAACCTATAACACGATAATTGCTTTTATTACCTAAAAAACTAGGTAAATGGATTGCTTATGCTTACTATTTCTGTTATTAATTAAATAATAGGCTTTAGCTGGAAAGTCACCTCTGTCTGAGTGCCCCTTCATTTCAGAAACTTATCTCAATAGCTTTGTTTTCCAGGATGCTATTTTATTTAAAATTTTACTTAAACTTCGTAATGAATAGGGATTGGACTTCAAAGGATAATATAATTTTACTCTTCTAGCTATGTTGCTGAGATCAAATGCACGGAGAAGTGACCTAGGTGGCCATTATGAGTAATTGGAATAGAAGTATGGCTTCTCATTATTGCATCTGAAAATGAGGACAACATTCTTTAAATATCACATGCATATGAAAACTTGCAGAAACTCCATCCACGTGTCATAATTAGGATGTAATATAGAGACACTTCACTGCTTTTTACATTTACCCAGAAATACAACTCCTCACATTTAAGCTCAACTTAGTAGAAATATTTAAATGAAATGTAAAGAAAAAAGTCAAAATGATGATGTTCCAAAGATACACAAGAACAGAGTTTGATTACAATTCGAGGGAAACAGATTTTCTCCACTCTCAAAACATGTCTACTGAATATATTTGGTTTATTTTTGGACATATTTGGCAGCTGAAGAATGAAGTGACTTTCAGACAAAAGCTTTCTCAGTTCAGTGGCTTAGTCTGTATTTCCATTCTTTGTTAATAGGATTGTCCTATTTGAAAGGGAACCACTCCAATCAACAGGAGTGTATTATATGGATATTATGAAAGAAATTTCTAGAATTTCTAGAATATATGTATGTGTATATGCATTATCTAAACATAATTAAACATATTTACTATTTTTATTGTCTTAAACATGAGCACACATATTCTAGAATTACGAGTGGGTTTTAAACTATATTCTCATAATGTTTCAACATCCATGGTTGGTTTTATGCTTATAACTTGTTGTAATGATAGTTGATATTTCTGTAGAGAAAAGAATTATAGCTGTCCAAGTCTAGGAAATTGAAAAATATTGAGTCCTCTTATAGCACTCACCTGCCAGTGTTGTAGGTTGCTACATTTCACTGGGGTGGGGGGTAAAGGTTGAAGTCACTGCCACTAGGACCAAAGCACACATGAGTAAGTGCTTGCCACACTCAGGAATACCTGTGTGAGAAGATACAGTGGAGGGAAGAGGTGACTGATGACAGAGATGAGCCAGGGTAACTCAATTCTATGTTGTGTGCAGAGCCACTCAGAGTCATACACAGGTTGCAGTCCCACATGATTGTATTCTAGAAGTTGTTTCATTCTCAGTGTAGTGCATCTAGTTTGCAATGACATCTCCAACTAATAGTAATTAGTGGCTTAAAAATAAAAACCCTACTTACACAGCACAGCATGCTGGAAGCTTTGAAGGAAAGATGAACACCTGGTCCCTACCATTAAAGAACTAATATTCTCTGAAACCAAAAGCTATACAGATGTAAGTTGCCATTATTACTGTTGTAAAAAGAGGGAAAAGTGTTCTTAGCAGGCAATTAAACACAAGAAGAAGATTTATATGGCCAAGATGCCCTTAAACTCTATCTTGTTACTAAACTATGCTTTCATTACTGTGAAAAATGGTGAATGCAAATCTCATGCCTTCTTAGGATTCAATCGCCAGCAGTTTTGTTTCTTGGTTGGCACAACAGAACAGCTAGAGAGTCTTAAGGACTGTTTCCTGGAACTGTGTTGGTATGGCTCAACCTAACCACACTCACTGCTTGTACCTTCTGTATGTGTGCACAGTTAGAATGGTTTGCCATTCACTTGTAACAAAATTATGGTGGTACATGCTTTATTCCTATCAGTTGAGTGGTACAGGCAGGTGCATCATTGTAAGTTTGAATCCAGCCTGGTCTACAGAGCAAGCCACAGGCCAACTAAAGCTGCATAATGAGATCCTGTATCAAGTAAAATAAAATCATGTCTTCAACACCACTCACTAGTGTTCAGAGTTCTGTGCCTAAGATCTTTATCCAGTGTCTGTGATAAAAGACCTTGACAAATACAACTTAAGGGAGAAAGGTTTGTTTTGGCTTAGAATTCAAGACAATTACATAAGTTATACACAGTCAATTATGGCAGGTTAGTAACAGCGACAGGGGCTTGGGAGGGCTGATCATATCACACCCACAGACAAGAAACAGAAATGGCAATGGCTGCTCTTGTTCAGCTCTGTGCCCCCTTTAGACATCCCAGATTCCCAGGGCTGCAGCCCAGAGAAAGGTGCTGCCCACATAAGGTGGGTCTTTTCACTTCAATGAACCTAATTAGAAAATTTCCTTATGTGCATACACAGAAGCTAACCTAACAGAGACATTACCTCTTATGTGCCTGGCGGCTGAATTGTCTTCTGAATGCTCCTGACAGTCAGTGTTAACCACCATGCCTGTTTTTTCATATTAATCCATGTCACTCTGTCCCTGCCTCTGTTCCCTGATTCCCAGGCCTGCCTAACAAACCCAGTGATGAGTGTTCTACCCAGAAAATGACCTCTATACTCTTCGGCCTTTTAAATTAAAGCACTCCTCTCTACACATGCACACCATTTCTCTTTATGGCTGTTCTTCTTGTTTATATATTTATCAGCATTTTTTTATCGGTTTGTCTAGCTGTTCTGCCAATTTTTTTTGTTTGTTTCCTCTTGTACACAGGGTCTGGCACCAAATAGACACTCAGCAAATATTTACTTGTTTGAGGAATGGAAGGATGTGAAGGGAAGATTTAGATAACCAAGGAAGCTAGAGGCAATTCCTCATTTTTAAATGATTTAAAGGTTAAAGCCAATGTATGTTACATCTGGTTAGAATCGTGTAGAGAAACTAGCTTACAATACCACTGACCAGAGGGTCTGTAGGAGCAAGCCCATCCTGCATCAACTAGCCATTACAAAAACACAAGCAGAAGCATAGGTAAAACAATTAAAGTATTTTAAGTAGCAAGTGCTTATTAACTACTGCCCTCATTAGCACTGCAAGGCAGTGGATTAAGAGAGAAATACTTCTACAACAGAAACCTTTGTAAATGAACAGACCTGAAGTAGAAAAGGCAAAATAAAAGGTAGAATATTAAAAACAGAAGAAAAAAAAATTCCCACTGCGTCTTCCCACAGTTCAATGGCAGAGTTTATTAAACCAAAAGCTATCAAATCACGTTGACTATGACAGCCAAGGGCTGGAAAAGGCACCTGCATTTCATGAATTGATGAGCGATTGTTTTTAGTCCTGATTCTAAGTACCCTGTTGATTGCAGCAGTGTGATGGGGTTGAAAACGCGCAAGGTTCAGAGCTAGAACACCTGGGTCTCGGTCTCAGCGTCACCACTTACCTTGTTCATTAGACCTGGAGCAAGTCACTTAACCTCGCGGAAGGTGATTTCATTTGTGAAATGGTACCCTGCGGGATTCTTGCATGAATCAAATAAGATAATTACAGGAAATCTCTTAGAACTGGATGTGATACTAAAAGGAACTCCTAAGAGTTATGGATGCGGATTTGTCTCTGTGTCCTGCACATTGCTATGGCCTAGGCTGCAGCAGCTCTGGGCATGCAAGCACAGCACAGAGATGTGGTGTTGCTTCAGCAATCACCAGATGTAGTTGTGAACCTCACGTTGTGTGAGTACTGGTCAGGGAAGATGACTCCTGGAGCGGGGTACTGGTGAAGCACTCGTGGTCAGAGATGCTATATGATGTGGACCTCAGGAGGAGTGATATCCTCTCTCATGTCTCCTAATCCCTGCTCATTCCACAGACCCTGGCTTGCCCTAACTCTCCTCTTCTCTGGCTCCCTTTCCTCCTCATTGCCTTCAGGTCTTTATCCTAGCCTCCTTTTCTTTGTTTGTACTGGGACAGGAGAGTGGCAGTTGGAAAAGTGAGAGTTATGATGTAATGTGTGAGGAAATTGAGTTTTGAAATAAAATATTCCTCTCTCTCTCTCCCTCCCTCTCTCTCTCTCTCTCTCTCTCTCTCTCTCTCTCTCTCTCTCT
>OU015743.1:44104609-44138242 GCA_907169655.1 Acomys percivali | reverse complement strand
TCTTCTGATTTTAAATTAAGCATTTGATACCCAGTGAGATGTTTCACCTTCAATAACATGAGACATTTAATTAGCATCCAGTGGTGTATGATTGGACTCCCTGATGTGACATAGTTTCATATGAATTATTATAATGCAGTATACATTTTAGTGATGATGAAGTTATTCAGTAAGGTTTTATAATTATTAGGACTATATCAGAATATTCACTTTCCACTCTTATTTTTAGAGGGTAGATTGCTTCAATTTTACTTTTATAAGATGCCTTATCTTTTACAAAATCCCATGATATATTCACAAGAACCATATCTCTAACACTTCATCTTTGCTTGTTCTCTCTTTCTGTCTCTGTCTCTCTGTCTCTCTCTGTCTCTCTCTGTCTCTGTCTCTCTCTGTCTCTGTCTCTCTCTGTCTCTGTCTCTCTGTCTCTCTCTATTTGTCTATCTCTCTGTCTCTCTGTCTCTGTCTCTCTCTCTCCTCTCTCTGTGTCTGTCTGTCTGTCTGTCTGTCTGTCTGTCTGTCTCTGTATCTAACTATTTCACATTCTAATACATTCTAATACTCAAAGGTAGGTGAAAAGAGAATCTATGATCAAGAGAAAGAATGACAACCTTAAGAAAAGATAACTGAAGTCTTTATAAGGGGCTGGAGAGATGGCTCAGTAGTTAAGAGCACTGGCTTCTCTTCTAGAGGACCCAGGTCCAATTCCCAGCATTCACATGGCAGTTCCAAACTGTAAGTCCAGTTACAGGGAATTGAATGCACTCACACAGACATACATGCAGGCACAACACCAATGCACATTATAAAAAGAAAAAAAAGATAGATAAAACATTAATTAAAAAGTCTTTATAAAGTATAACTGTGTATACTCAGGATTATATCTTGAGAAGGAGCCTCTAAAAGAGGTTACAATTTGGAAAAATAAATGCTTGTTATGATTGGTTTAATTCATGAAGAGGCCTAATTTATATAACCATCAATATTCTGTGCTTGTGAAAATGGACTTATCTAGTTCTCCTGAAAGCAGATCCCTTCCCTGTGATGATGTTCTCTTCCCCTCCTGCAAATTACACATGAAGGGAGTGAAAGAATAAAAAATTTATTTTCTCTCTCCACATCAGAACATAGACAAGTCACCTCATTTAATGGCAGTGCAATTAAAATGCTAGGTGCTTTTGGTCAAAGAAAATATATCTGGATAAAAAATACAGGATCCTATATGAAAGTCAAAACAAGTTAGAAGATGTAGAACATTTCCAGTTTCAATTTTTCTGTTGTGTCCCTAGAAAAAATATTTAATAATCCTTATTTAAATTTTATTTTATTAATTTATTCATATTACATCTCAATGGTTATCCCATCCCTTGCATCCTCCCATTCCTCCCTCCCTCACATTTTCCTCTTAGTTCCCTCCCCTATGACTGTGACTGAGGGGGACCTCCTCCCCCTGTATATGCTCATAGGGTATCAAGTCTCTTCTTTGTAGCCTGCTATCCTTCCTCTGAGTGCCACCAGGTCTCCTCATCCAGGGGACTTGTTCAAATATGGGGCACCAGAGTTCATGTGAAAGTCATACCCCACTCTCCACTCAACCATGGAGAATGTCCTGTCCATTGGCTAGATCTGGGTAGGGGTTTGAAGTTTATGGCTTGTATTGTCCTTGCTGGTGCCATAGTTTGAGCGGGACACCTGGGCCCAAATCTGCCTATCAGAAGAATATTTAATAATCTTAATGGTCCTTACAGTAAAAACATTTCCTAATGAAAATGTTCTCCTCTTTCTTCCTCCTCCTCTTCCTCCTCCTTCACCACCTCCTCCTCATTTTCTTCCTCTTCATCATCATCTTCTTTGTCTTCCTCTTCCTCCTCCTTCTCCTTCCCCTTCTTCCTCTTCTTCTTTTTCTTCTTCTTCGTCTTCATAAGATAAGCAATAGCTTTGATAGCTATACATTTAGTTTACACTCACCCTTCCCCTAAGCATTGCAGCTGGAATGTCCCCATAATTGCAGCTGGCACATTCTTGGGTTACCAGCACAGGAGGCCCCTTCAGACCATGCATGAAGCTTGCCGAGCTTTTGTTGTTCCAAGTTTAGGAAGTGGGTTTAGTCCTGCTTTAGTCATTGTGTTGTTTGGAAGAGCTGGATGTGTTTATTGAATTAATATGCAAAGCTCTAAGGCTCAGATTGACCTACCATGCAATACACCATCAGTGAAGCTGAAAGATTAGTCAAGCAAACCTATTAGTGTAATTTGCTTTCAATATTTTTTCTCACTGATTTTGTTCTTCCAGATTTTTCCCATGTCCAATAGGCAAACTCAGGTCTCTAAAATGGCCACAGTTTGCTTGTATTTTTTTAAATATAAGTAAAAATGAAGATATTTCAAGTTTTTCATGCTCCACGAGTGTTCTGCACTGAAGAGCCCTGCTAATCACCTGAATGCAGAGGTGACATTTAATGTCTATTCTGGAACTGTGATGATATTGAAAGTTCTATTTTTCACACTCACCAAAAGTTTATGTAATGCTGCAAAATTATAATGGCACAGTCTCCAAAGGTGTTCTGTTTGTTTTTTATTGCAAGCATGCATGAAACAGCTCACTGCTTAGCTCCAGCTGTTCTGGATGAGACTCAGCCAGACCTAGTGTAAGGGTCGAGCCTGGTTTACCCTTCCAACTTGCCTGTCTTAATGTATCATATATGGACACTGACTTTTTTTTTAAGACAAGTGATGAAAATAGTTGAATTTGCTTTTGGGGGATAGGTGTTCTGGCCCTTAGGGAACACTTCCTACTCACAGGAGAACTGAACTGCCTCAGATAATGTTGAGTGGAAATGAAAGGCCAGCACAACATGTGTCAGACAAGGAAACTGTGGCCTGCACCACCTCACTCTAAATGAAAAGCATAGCTGGGCCCAGAGTCAGGATGGCAGGGCCCTCTTGTCTGCATGTGCTGTTTTTGTCTCAGTGCTTGTTCTGATAGCTTTGGTAGGGGCCTTTTCTATGGCTTCCTCCTTGTGAGTATCCTTGGCTGACATGTTTGGAAGCTGTACAGTTCCAATGTGTTTGCCACCAGCCTTTAGTCTTCCACAGAAGAAGGAGGGAGACGCCCCAAGTGTAGCTTTAAAAAGCCACGAATCACCGGAACATAAACAAGTCAGACCTGAAAATGGGGGACATTGGCACTGTCTTTGTCCATCTCCTGTCATGGGCAGAATGTGTCTGTCCAAAAATAGTCACTACTTCTTTTTTAAACTTACCTACTGATAAAGCTGGGAAAATGCTACCAATGGGCCTCGGTTCATTCACAGATGCACTAGGCAGCCCTCTAGAAAGGAAGTTGATTAACTTTGGGGGCCCACTCAGACTGAAACTGTCCCTTTGTTTACTATTTAAATCATGTTAGTTCCTGACCATGCTGTTATTCAAATGCATACATATTTTATATTGTGTCTGGAATACTATACATTATGATGAGGACAGATTCCCTCTGGTTTATTTCTCCATTTTGGCTGGTACATTTTCCTTTTCTACTCCACCGAGAATAGGGAAATTTCTCTGATAATTTCTTTCTCAAGATCCTTGTGACTTTTACATAGATCATTATGTAAAATGCATATTATCACTATTATGTTCCAGTAATAACCAGCGGCAGTTTTGTAAAAAGTGAGTGTCACATAAAGAAGAAGTTAGATATAAAACAAAGATTTAAAAAAAAAAAACATGGACAGAGAATGTAAAATGAAATCCAAAGTTCAATGTATGAGTCTCACCCTGTAATATAATTCAGATTGGTAATACCACAGGAACCCCAGCATCTCTCTTTTAAAAAATGTTTGAAAACCCTTAAATAAACTAAAAGCCCCTGGAATATGATAACTTTTCTATTTTGGCTCACTTGTACTAGGGTTCATTACATGTCAAGGTTCCATATTTGGGGGTTTATGTGTGACTGTGTGCAATTATGTGCATGTATATGTATGTGTTCATATGAATGTGCATGCTTGTGTGAATACCTAAGAGCAGTTATTTTTCAAATGATGGTTTTTTTTCATGCCCTTCTCTTATCTCTCTAGCATCTAAAATAAGGGTATATAAAACTCTCCAGAGGCTACTAAATATTAGGTCTGTTGACACTACATGGGTGTATAGGTGATAGTGGGGAGAAGAAAATTATTATGATTATACAGAATTTATATGGTGCCGAATTAAAATGGCCATGACTGCTTTCATTCCCTTCAAAGACTAATACTTTCTCAAATGAGGGGGGATTAAGTCTCTCTGAGAAAGAGAAGCAATATATTGACAGCATCTGGTATGAAGAGTTATTATAAAAGATAAGAGGATCAGCCAGAAGAAAAGGATGAAGCTGGAAAAATCTAGTAATTAAATTTTGTTTAAATGCACCTGAAAAAATTATGGGGCTTTCCTCATTTAAACGTACCTTTGAGAACTTCCCTAGAGAAGGATTTCTGTTACGGCTGGTTAGCCTTCCTGAACAAAGGTCTGGGAGAGAAGATTTTGAAACAATGTGTCTGTGACTTGAATGTGGTTTAGATCTTTGTTTTAAAGCCCACTTCTGAGGAAGCAGGCGCTTTCCGCAGCCAGGTGGCCTTCCTGCTTGGAGATGGTTCACTGGAGGAGTTGGCCTTAGTGGCTCAAAACCATTTCTCACAGGCACAGAGAGTCTGCGCAAGCGCTGTTCTCCAAGACTGGAAGCCGGCCATTGGACTGTGCTTCTCCGCGTTTTCACTGGCCTCCGAGGGTGAGAACCACGGACGTCAAACTGAAAACTTCATCCTCATCACCCCGAGGAAGGCCTTACTGGCAGTTTCTGCTGCCTTATGTTTGAGCGAAGCTTGAGAGTGCACATTTCTGAGTAGTCCCCGTGCAGGGCTGCTGCTGCGGGTCCTGGGCCCACTCTTTGAGAAGCGTGGCGCTAGTGCTAATTTGTAGAAATTTACACCATGCCAAAAGTTGAGCAGTAAGCTCCTACCTCAGCAGATATGTGGACTGACTACCCTCCATTAGTGATTAGATAAGGTCCCAAGCCTTCGTCTTCAAACATTTATCCAGCTCTATGGTGAATATATGTTAGGTATGCACTGCAAAATCACTTATACCAAATTCAGGTTTTTTTTTTTTTTTTTTAAAGTTAATTTGTTCAGTGTTTAAAACCCAGAGAATGATTGTGTTTGAGTGTCAGACATCGGATCGGAAGCTTTGCCTCTTTGTACCAAGGCATAGTGTTCTGCTTGGTTCCAAAGAAGTGCCATTTTCTTCCTTTTAAATTCATATATGGAATTCCAAGGCTATAAAATTCCTTATAGTTTTACAAAAGATATTTGTTTTTCAAACTGTGCTCTGACATGTCAGCCTCTGATTTGTGCCACAGTATCTCTTTCAATCACAACTTTCTGTGTGTTCAGTGGCAGACACAAAGACAATAAAAAGAGGTAGTTACACTAAATGCCTTTTGCAAACTCATGGGGTGGGAACAGAACTGTCAGAGACTGGGAAGATGTAGTGGCCCACGGCAGGTGCCCGTGAGAGAGCTGATAATCATATCGCATTGCAAACAAGCCTTTTCCAGAAGAACCCTCTCTGCACACTTAATTGTGTCTAATGCAAACTGGTGTAGAGCAATTGTGTAAACATTTCTGCACAAGTCATTTAGCCTTCTCAAAGTAACTAAATAGTCACACAAGTGAATCTCAGGTAGAAAAAGAAACATTTGAGAGATGTCTTATGAGCCATGTATTATAACCATTTAAGGCCAATTAGTCTAAAGTAGAAAGATGTTAAATTTAATTTTTAATGCATTTTAATTTGCAAAATTCATAGAACACAACCTTATGAAATATGAAGAATTCTCGGCAACATTTCGTTTCAGTGAGATGTGCTATTGTACTAAATTCAAGGAAGAGCTATGCAGTAAGTTTGTGAGCATGTGAGTGACAGGGCTGTGGCACACACAGTGTACTTTAGGTGCACAGTCCTTCATGATGGCGGGTCCACCAAACTCCTACAGGAGGAATGAACAATGACCTTGGTGATGCACAAGCCTTTCACTCGGTGTGCACACATACAAAAATTATAAGGCCTTTGGTGAACAGCTGGTAAATTTTATTTTATTTGAAAATTTATCGACAACTTATATTATTGACTTGCCCCTTTAGGTATTTTCTGAAATATGACAACGTTCTTATTTTTAGGTGTTATTTTGCTAGAGTTTGGCCCCCATTTCTTTGCTCTTCTCACTTGAGGTCACATTTCTAGGTGCACGATTTTTGTGTCTTTTCCTTTCAGCTCCCGTTAGGGGTGCTGGCTACTGCATCTGGCTTTTTACATTTTTGTCAGGCACTGAGCTCAGGTTCATGTCAGGCTTACATGGGAAGTGGCGTTACCCACTGAACATCCGTGTGCCTGGGACTAAAGACACAGCCTTTCTACTATGGCAGATTAAGAAGCAGATACACATTACAACAACGAAGAAAAAGAGGCTGTGGATTTTAAAGAGCAAGGAGGTGTAATGTAGTTGGAATTCCAGAATTTTGGTTTTCTTAAAAAACACAGAAATGCCCTAAGATTATGTTTTTTATTCCCAGGTGTGGGGTATGGGGCTGCTTCGCAGCAGCTGACTACGGTTTGCCTCATTCTTTAGCAGAGGCATGGTCTTGCCAGCTGCAGATAGTTTCTGCTGTTGTTTAATGTCTGAGATTCTGGCAACTTTTCAGAGGGTCTATACGTGGTAGAGTGCCAGGTGGTTGTTGATTGTTCAGGGAGGTTGGCTGCAGTTGGTTAATAGTCATGCTCAAAGAAGAAACAAGGCCCCCCTCCCCTCCTTCTTTCTCTCCTATCTAATGATGGGGGGTAAAATGATATAGGGGATAAGGTTGGGAAAAAGTAGAAAAAATTGGTTCCAGAGTATATGGGAAGGTTTGGAGGGAGGGAAGGCATGGGAGGAGTGATCTAATTAAAAATACTTTTTGAAAAACCAAAAAAATTGTAACTTTTGGTCCTGAACTCAAATGCTAAGTATCTGTGTACAGAAATGGACAGTCACATACATTACAAACTATAATAGCTAAAAGAAAAAAAATCATTGTTGGTCATTGCTGGATAAAGATCATATTCCCCCACCTGTCTGTCTCCCAGTGCGTTATATTTGGAAACAGGAGGTAACTGAGGTAAAGCAAAGTCATAAGAATGGGGCCCTAGTAATATGGGTTGGTGTCCTTGTCATTATCGGTGCCAGGGGTCTGCCATTTTCTTTTGCACATGATCTCTCTATCTTTTTCCATACCCACACAAGCACAAAGGGTTTTAAATCTGCACCAGAAAAGAGGCAAGATGTTCACAGTGAAATGACCACTGCCTGCATGCCAGACAGACAGGCCTGGGCCTTGCAGCCTCTGTGGTAAAGGAAATGTCTGTCCTTCAGGCCATTGAGTCCATGGGAGTTTTCATGGCAGCCTGAGCTAAGGCACCCATTAAAATGTTTAATATTTTATGATGGTCATATTGTAGAATATAAGGCAGTAGTTAAAAGTGGCTGCTAAGGCTGTATGCACAGGCATTATTTCTTACCCATTTCCCTCTATGTCCCTTTGGATGAATGCGTTTTCTCCTTGTTGATAAATAATTCTTACACCACAGATTCTGGCTGCCTGAAGTGTGTTCGGTTTTCTGAACTACCGAGCATGTGCCAGCTTCCTTCCCTACTCATCCCGTTGCTTCAGGAGAATAAACTGCAGGGACTTGCGTTCTGGGATCAGTTCAATTGTATATAGTAATCATACTTCAAGGCTGTCATTTTTATTATTAGAGCCATGACCAGAAAGATTAAGAAATACACCATAATCCCATGGCTATGCCTCTACACAAGATATTGCTTATATATTTTGTTTCTTGGGGGTAATTTTCAGTAGCTTTTCTTCCTTCCTTTCTTTCCTTTTGTAGTTTGCGTTGTTCACTTACAGTATGTTTTTAACTCAATCATGTTGAGAAGAGGAACTGTGGACCATCTATTCTCATTACTATCTAGCAGTGGTTTCCACATGACCTTGATGAAAGCCACCGTGTGAAGTGCTGTAGTTACACCTCAGCGTATGACAAGCATTCACTGCTGATGCAAAAGTAAAACTTGAAAGTTAACGTGTTTGTATTCCTAAAAAAGCTGAGTAGTTTAACATGCATAGGTTGAGAAATCTTCAACAGTGAGTCCTCTATGGTAAATCTACTTTACTTTTGTATTTAGAGACTTGTTACAGTAGGTACCAGGTTTTAAGTAGACAACTACAACACATTGGAAAAAAAGTGATTCCATTGTTTGCTGTGATTACCGTCAAGGTATCATCTTTGTCTGCTCAAGCACAGTGCAAGGACTTTGTTTTCTGGCTCTCTTAAGATCTACCTACTCTCCCCGCATCCCCTAGAGATTTACTAACCATGTACAGATGGGATCTTTGTCTTTATGTGTGTTTCTTAAGGTGTGTTAGCTAGGAAATTCATTTTGTGGTAATCCAAAAAAACTTACTGTAACTTAAATTATTTCCCCATCCCTTCTGCCACACCAACTAGATATAAATCTATCCTCCATGATTTTTAATAATATATTTTCATGATCCATAACTGAGTTTGTCTGAATTATTATTTAAAGTATAGTTTTATTTCATTATTTTTTTTCTGTAGTGTCTAAAAGTAACCGGCCTACTTATTCTATTTTTCAGTTCAGTTATTTTCCTTGTTCTCCTTAAGACCTGCTTGGTTATATTTATTCCTCCTTATTCATTATTTTTCCATCTTTATTGCTTTTCTGTTGCAGTCACTGTTCGATTGCTGTGAAGAGACACTTTGACCAAGGCACCTCTTATAAAGGAAAGCATTTAACTGGGGGCTGGCTTAGTTTCAGAGGCTTAGTCCATTGTCATCATGGTAGGGAGCCTGGCTGAACACAGGCAGGCATGGTTCTGGAGGAGTAGCTGAAAGCCACATCCAGAGCCACAGGACCTACCATGGGCTTTTGAAACCTCAAAGCTCATCCCTAATGACATACCTTCTCCAAGAAGGCCACACCTCCCATCCTTTCCAGCAGTTCACAGACTGGGAACCAAGCATTCAAATATAGGAGCTTATGGACATTCAAACCAGCACCAGCACCACCACCACCACCACCACCTCCTCCTCCTCCTTCTCCTCCTCTTCCTCCTCCTCCTCTTCTTCTTCTTCCTCCTCCTCCTCCTCCTCCTTCTCCTCCTTCTCCTCCTCCTCCTTCTCCTCCTCCTCCTTCTCCTCCTCCTCCTCCCTCCTCCTTCTTCTTCTTCTTTTTCTTCTTCTTCTTTTTCTATTTAGTTTCTGTGTATGAGTGCTTTTCACACATGTCTGTGTGCATCATTTGTGTGCCTGGTGCCCTTGGAGGTCAGTAGAGGTCATCAGATCCCCTGGAACTGGAGTTATAATTTTGAACCACCATATGGGTACTGGAAATTAAAACTGGGTTCCCTGAAAGAATAAGTGCTCTTAATCATTTGTCCATCTCTCTGGGAGCACCATCCCCAATATATTTTTTAAAAAACATACAACCAGCTGGTTTTGCACTCTCTTCTGCAACATTCCATCTTTCCACACTTTCACCCCCTTGCCAGTATAGGATATCCAGGTGTCCTTTTTGGTCTCCCCTGTAGTGGTTTCATTTCTCATCACTGTTGCTTAGAGAATACAGGTATTTGTTATTTCTTAACTCTTTGTAAATATCTTCTACAAATTTCTAGAATATACTCTTCACCTTAGTATGCTATAAAGATTGTGTCTTTTCTTCCATACTTCAGTACAGATGGATGATGTCAAGACTGCTAAATTTTGTCAAGTAGTCTCTGAGTAAAAGCTAGCTTGCCAGTGATAACTCTTTGCTCCTTTTTCTACTTTGATTTTAGTAGGCTCTTCATCGTATTTGATTCGTGACTTTATTTTTTAATGGGAGTTGTTGTCTGGCTTTGTTGGGTCCTCACTGAGTGCTGCTTTGATCTTGACAGAAGCCAAAGATTGCAGCTCATCATTAACAATTCTTAAAAATCCATCTCTAAGATTCTTTTCAAAGCATTTGTTAAGATTCTCTGCAGTTTTCTAATTTATCTCATGATTGTATCATGTACGTTCTTTGATTTACAGATTTTTGCTGTATGAATTGACTTTATGAGAATTCCCACAACACATAATTTTGACGAGGAGGGTATCAGAAATGCCAAGTTATTGGTGATTGGAAAAAGACATCCACTGAGATTTAAAAGTCAAATTTGGGGTCTGTTAACCTTGACAGAATAATTAGAATGCTGTCATTTTCAAGTAGATGGAAAAAGGAGCACTCCATAGGACACCCAGTACACTCAGGATCTCCAGAGAACTGCAATTATTTCTAATTCATAAATTACTATATGTGTATTCTTTACAACTAGACAGTCTTTGTAAATATGTTTGTAATCAGGACTTCTGAAGGCACCGCTCTACCTTGCTGCCTCAGCACGTGCCTGAGCCTGATGACCTTCTTGCTACCTTTTAAATGAGTGTAGTTTGCAGTACTGAATTTTAAGTAGTGTGCAATGCATCTTGCATTCAGGGAATAGTGAAGTCCTGGCATCTCTGTAATCTAACTTCTGAACCTTTTTATGAAATTTAAATGTTAGTGCAATGTCATCATCTTCCAACACCAACTTCCAGAGTCCTTTAACAGCAGCATCTCCACACAGTAAGATGTTCACAGTCAGCTGATTAATGGCAGTTTAGTGACACATAACTTAACATTTGTCAGTATAGAAACAAGAAAATAGTAATTTTAAAAACAATGCTGTCTTTAAAAAATATTCCCAATAGTATGTATTTATTTTCAGGTAGAACTTGGGTTTAATTATCACATAAAAACTCTCACTTCCGCTGACTAAAATAGTCATCAAGTACTGGGTGTAAGATAAACGTAGTTCTTTATGGAAAGACAAGGAGATGTTTAATGTTTTGGAAGAAATAGTAGTTGAGAGAGAGAGAGAGAGAGAGAGAGAGAGAGAGAGAGAGCACGAGAGAGAGAGAGACAGCGAGAGAGAGAGAGACAGCGAGAGAGAGAGACAGAGAGACAGAGAGAGAAATTCTATCCTGATAAGCCCATTTAGTGTCACTTGGGTGTATATGTATTTATGGAGGACCACTTGGGATTAGATACCTATTCTTTCAGAAGAAAGGGAATAGTGGAAGTCATGGGTTCACATTGCTACTTTGCAGAAAGTAAGCCTTTCTGTGACAGCTGAGGTTTTCTACTTATTGTAGTTGGGATTTATAAGTTTTCAGGTATGAACTTGGGTGAACTTTCTCCATCAGTCAGAGTCCAGTGGATATGCATATTAGCAGGATCCAATTTTAGGAAGCAGGTGGCCGTGCCTCTGTGGAACCTCTGTCAGTAAGACTACTGACACATGAGTGCAGTGTCACCAGCTCAAGGCATTTGGTACACTGTGTTGTATCATTTGCTTCAGCGGGTAGAGCCAGGGTTTGTTTCCCTAGTCTCTGATGCCTGCTCAGAGCTGCTACTCTTTCATGCTTTCTCGAACAATTCAAACATGGAATGCTGAAGCTCAGGGCTGCAGGACTGCCTGTGAGTACATGTGCTCGCAAGCCAGGGCAGGGTCTGTGCTAATGCGTCTTCTGTGTTTATACATAATGTCTTACATGTAGCATTCCACACATGGTATACACTATCTTAGTGTTGGTGGCTTGACCGTTATGACTGTTGGGCAAGTTGTGCTGAGTGCCTTACAAGGAATCACACTGTTCCCATCTGGTGAAACAGTGCAGAGGACTCCTGGCTTCCTGACTTCTGAACCAAAGAATCTAAAGGTGCTTGTGTTTAGTTACTAATCTAAGCTTACTGTAGGAAATTTACTTAGGAAATAGACTTCTGTGAACAGGGAAAATGTTCCCATGAGTCCTCAGGAGTACTGTGTTGGCAGTCAGTGGCCCGAGAACCAGAGTAGGCAGCCTAGTGATGTGCCCTGCTTTCTGCGGTGTATTCACTTTGACTGCTTCTCATGAAATGAACTCCTAGGATTCTCTCTTTCTTCCTCATCACTGATGAAAGTAATAAATCACAGTAGACACCATTTGAACTCTACCTCTCTTGTAACCTTGCTGTCTGTAAGCTCTGGTAGGGTGCATCTCTCCCTATCCCTACCCATTCCTATCCTAATCCACGGGACTTTATCCAACTGTGGAGAAAGAGTGGACTATATAGAGAAATTAGGATGCTAGAAGAGTAAAATGTAATTAAATTAAGTTCTTAGTAGGAGTTGTAGGCAGAGATGTGCACCAAGCTAGATCCTGAGGATGTAAAATAATTATTTTCCAGCTTTTTATTCTACAATTAGCATTTAAAATGACATTTCTTGATAGTAGCTATTTTTCTATGACTATCAAAATATGTTTGCGTTTGCCACATGTGTATTACAAGGGTTAAATAGATTAGAAAGCTTTTCCCTATGGTTTTGTTAATAAATGGACACATTGTAAAGAAATGTCTATTATTATCACAGGCATTTAAGTTTTTCGACATCATATAAAATATTATATACGTCTTTATAGGTATCCATCCATGCATATGTGAATATGCACATACATGTGAGAGCATTGTTAAAGCTAGCTACAGCTTACCAGATTGATAAATAAAGGGTGTAGATTTATAGTAAAGAATGTGGTGGTACACAACAGGGACATATGCTCAACCATGTTCTTAGCAGCCTTATTCATAATAGCCAGAGCATGGAAACAGCCTAAGTGTCCCTCAGTAGAAGAATGGATAAAGAAAATGTGGTATATTTACACTATGGAATACTACTCAGCTATTAAAAATAAGGAATTCCCGAAATTTGTGGACAAATAGATTGAACCAGAAATGATCATAATGAGTGAGTTAACCTAGAAGCAGAAAGAGTCAAGTGATATATACTCACTTATATCTGGACACTAGCCCAAGGAGCATGTCCCATGAAAGTCTCCACTTACCAGGAAAGTAGGACAGAGGGGAAGACTTCCTATTGGGTATCTAAGTGAGAGAATCAAGGGAGAATGGAGAAATAGAAGGCTCCAGAGAGTCCTAGAAACCTACAAGAAGAACATTATGATGGGCGGGTCTGGGCCCAGGGGTCCTGCTCAAACTATGGACTGAGCCAAGGATAATATGTGCAGTAAACTTCAAACCCCTACCCAGATCTCTCCAATGGACAGGACATTCTCCATGGTTGAGTAGAGAGTGGAGACTGACATGAACTTTGGTGCCCCATGTTTGATCACGTCCCCTGGATGGGGAGGCCTGGCAGCACTCAGAGGAAGGATAGCAGGCTACCAAAAGAGACTTTATACCCTATGAGCATATACAGGGGGAGGAGGTCCCCCTCAGTCACAGTCATAAGGGAAAGAAATAAGGGGAAAATGGGAAGGAGGGAGGAATGGGAGGATACAAGGGATGGGATAACAATTGAGATGTAATGTGAATAAATTAATAAAATATTAAAAAAAGAATGTGGTGGTAGTTATATGTTCTTTGTCCAGTATTTGAATTTCATATTAAGAGAGATTTTTTTCATGCCTGCTTCAACATATAATTGGAAAGAATATGATCATCAGATGCCAAACCTATGATTGACATTTAAATATTGAAAAGGTTTTGCATCCATAGCAAGCTGCTGTAAGGAATGGAATGCATTCTAGTACACAGCATGTTTGCTAGGAGACTGGTGCACAGTACCTGCATCTGAGTCTTCAGGTACCCGGGTTGTGCCCTGATGCTGCAAGGATGACATCATTCACGGTGCTCTAGACCTTGCGGAAGTGTCTCTGCTTCTGCTTTGAATTCTGAAGGGCTTGCGTTTGACAGCCGTAGTAAGTCAGCTAAGTGTTCTTTAATTAAGATAGAATGTGGGGACTGTTTAGTCCTCGGCTGTCACTAAGAAGATACATACCACAAGGAGGCCCTATCACAGTCTTATTTGTTGTTTTAGTAATAAAAGCTAGCACCAAGAAAGGTGTTCAGATACAGAGTATTAATATGTATCAGCCCCTAGCTGAGACTCAGTTCCCTGTATGGTAAACCAACAATGTATACACCAGACACGCATGCATATGCACACACATACTCACTCACACATACACACACTCACACACATACGAAATTTATCTGTGTATCATCTATCTATCTATCTATCTGTATATATAATTTATATGTACTTTCATTTTCATATTGGTCCTTATGTTCACATTTTCTCCCAATAAATTCATATACAATATTCAATGGAACAATTTCAATTTAATGGTCATTTTCAAGAAAAAAAAAAGGTGTTCAGGGCCTACATCATTTTATCCTGTGTCTTGACTGCTAGTTTTCATCATTACCAAGTATTCGTGTCAGAATTTACTTCGTTATCATAGTATACAAGAATTTCCCATCAAACGCTTTTTTCTGCTTTTTGGCATCATTGTCTGTCTCCATTTTTCTGTGTAAAAATGTTTAACCCATCAGTATCCTTGTAGATATCAAGTCACTTACAGAATTTCACTGAATATTATTTTGTACTAACTGTGACTTGACAAATGTATGTGGGTAGCAGTAGGAGTCTGTGAGGACTGCTATAGCTTTGGGCAACACCAGTTAGAGATTGCAGGACCATGTCAAACCTCCATAGCAACAAGCTAGTAAATAGGTTTGCAATCAAAGCAGAGACCATATTCACCCTAGGGAGTTAGAAAAGTCCCCTTAGATGCCATACGCTGGGCTGTGGTTTTAGTAACAGTGTAGTGCAGACCAGTTGCAGCGTGGTGTGTGAAGGTAGAGACGTGGTGGCAGGCAGAGTCAGGCATTTGTGGCCAAGGGCTCTGCAAGCTGCGGGCATCATTTGGTGGTCTTCATTCAGTTCTCTACTTGCACTGCATGGGATAAATCTGACTTATAAAAGCTGTCAGTGAGAGTCACCATTGGAATGCCTTTCATACCCAAACTCAGCCACAGAAAGACATGCTGACAACCATAGCAAATATCTAAACAAGTGATGAGTGGACTCTGCCGAGTAGCAAAGAAATAAAAACAGTTTGAGGATATGCTCATCATATTTTTCATAACTGGCTACTTTATATATGAATCATGGTGCTAGATGCCATGGAAGGTGATACCACTCAGTTTAGGAAGAGAATCACATTTTAATAGATAGATTTTTAATGTTGTTCCACAAATAAATGTGACTACAAGTTTTAGTAAATGCGATGAAGATAAAGTAAAGGATTCCAAGGAGAAGGGATGGAGCAGTTTTAATTAAGTAGAAGTGAAAAGCTTGTTAGCATTTCCAAGGAAGGAAACCCTGCTGAGCCTGGAAACAGCAAATGGTACAGCATTCTTGGGAGGGAGCTGAGAAGACCCTGACATGGAATACAGCTAAGCTTCAGTGGTACTGAGGGAAGAAGAACGGGGAATATGAAAGACAGAATGGCCACACTGAGTACAAGTTAGAAGAGTCGATCAATGTTTTCCCCTGGGTATGGTGTCACACACCTTTAATCCCTGCACTGGGAAAGCAGAGACAGACAGATCTCTCAGAAGCAGCCCGGTTGACATAGCTAGCTCCTGATAGCCAAGGCTATACAGAAAGAACGTGTCTCAAAACAACAACAACAACAGGATTCATGATGGAGTCTTCCCTGAAGTAAAGAAGACAGCAGGAAGTACCTCACTGAAGATAATTCGAAAGACAATGGTCACAAAACCGACCTGTGTGTCTCTCACTGAGGATTCTGGAGGATTGTCGTGATGAGGGTGGGCTGGACCACTGTTTCCATCCAAGACAGGTGGAAGGTGTTCGTAATGACTGCTCTACCTGAGCAGGACACTCGATACACAGCAGACATCCAGGAGTTCATATTGGGGCGCAGTACTCAGTTTCTCTTGCACAGACCGCAGTGTGGAATGAAATTCAAAAGAGGCTGAGTTTTAAAATGAGGGATATTATTCTGAAAAGTGTCTGCCTGCCTAACATTTCAAATCCACTCAAGTGGATGCAGAGCAGCATATCTGTGATGCTACAATCAGATGCTTAATTTTGACAATTTTTTTTTTACTTACTCTCCCTTTTAAATTTAAGAAAGACTGCCTTATCCATTGCCAGTCACTGCCGAAGAGTGCAAAACTTCGCTAATATCCATTTTTGCACGGTGAACTTCCAATGTGTTTTCTCTTAGTTCTTTCAGTTAATGCCATCGTCAGGATTCATGGGAACATCTCCTACCAGTTCATGAGCAAATACCATGCATTTCATGAGCGCCCTCCCCTCCATCCTTTTCTTGTGAATGAAGACTAATGTATTAGGTTCTTTAGCATTAGTAACTTTCAGTCATATTATATGAAGAAACTGTAGGAAAGAATGTCTACAAATAGATCTCACTTAAGCATGCTTGACACAGTGCTCTTTATAAAGATACAAAGTCTCCAAGAAGCAGGGAACCTAAGTGGTTCTGCCGCTCAGACTGATCAAGATCCCTATAGTTGTAGAGAAACACAGCTGGACAAATGTTGTGATGCAAAGCTAATGACCGGGGTGAGGGATCTGTGCGGCAGGCCTGGCTTGCTCTAAGCTAGCCTGTGTCCATGCTTCTTCAGAAATAAAACAGCGTTCCTCAACAGAGGAAGATCGAATGGCTGAGAAACATGTAAAGAAATGTTCAACGTGCTTAGTCATCAGGGAAATGCAAATCCAAACAACTCTGAGATTCCATCTTACACCCATCAGAATGGCTAAGATCAAAAACTCAAGCAACACCACATGCTGGCGAGGATGTGGAGAGAGAGGAACACTCCTTCATTGCTGGTGGGAATGCAAACTAGTACAACCACTTTGGAAATCTGTCTGGCACTATCTCAGAAAACTGGGAATAAGGCTTCTTCAAGACCCAGATATTCCACTCCTTGGAATATACCCAGAAGATACCCCAGCACACAACAAGAAAATTTGCTCAACCATGTTCATAGCAGCCTTATTCATAATAGCCAGAACCTGGAAACAGCCTTAGTGTCCCTCAGTAGAAGAATGGATAAAGAAACTGTGGTACATATACACTATGGAATATTACTCAGCCATTAAAAACAAGGAATTCCCAAAATTTGTGGACAAATGGATTGAGCTAGAGATGATCATAATGAGTGAGTTAACCCAGAAGCAGAAAGAGTCAAATGGTATATACTCACTTATATCTGGACACTAGCCCAAGGGGCATGTCCCATGAAAGTCTTATCAGGAAAGTGGAACATAGGGGAAGACTTCCTATTGGGTCTCTAGGTGAGAGAAGCAAGGGAGAATGGGGAAATAGAGGGATCCAGAGGGTCCTAGAAACATACAAGTATGATGCGCAGATCTGGGCCTAGGGGTCCTGCTCAAACTATGGCCCCAGCCAAGGACAATATGTGCAATAAACTTTGAATCCCCACCCAAATCTAGCCAATGGACAGGACATTCTCCACAGCTGAGTAGAGAGTGGGGACTGACTTTCACATGAACTCTGATACCCCATATTTGACCACGTCCCCTGGATGGGGAGGCCTGGTGACACTCAGAGGAAGGATAGCAGGCTACCAAGAAGAGACTTGATACCCTATGATCATATACAGGGGGAGGAAGTCCCCCTCAGTCACAGTCATAGGGGAGGGGAGTAAGGGGAAAATGGGAGGGAGGGAGGAATGGGAGGATACAAGGGATGGGATCAATTGAGATATAATGTGAATAAATTAATAAAAAATATTTTTAAAAAAGAAAGAGAAAAAGATGGATATTGGAGTTAGCAAAATATAGGAGTATGAGAGTTTGAAGGAAAATAATAGAAAAGGAGACTACAAACTATATAGTATATATGTATATATAAGCGTATATATATGGGGGGTGCTCATAGACATGTAAAAACACGTCAAAGCAATGTGCTTAATCACATTTTAAAATAGCCATGAGACTCTTTTCTCTGGTTGGCCTGGAAGTCCCTGTATAAACCAGGCTTGCTTTGAACACACAGATTTGCCTCATGAGTGCTGGGAATAATGGTGTACACCTGGTTTCATGGTAGCCTCTTAACTGAGTTCTTCGTTTTTATTTTTATATATTTGATGATTTCATACATTGATCCTGTATTTATATCACCCCCCTCTCCTTATAGTCCCTCTAAATCACCGATTCTCAACCTGTGGGTCACAACCCTTTCAAGGGTGGCATATCAGCTATTTAAGACCTGTAACAGTAGCAAAATTACAGTTATGAAATAGCAATGGAATAATTTTATGGTTGGGGTTCCCCACAACCACAACACAGGAAACTATTAAAGGGCCACAACATAGGGAGGTTGAAAACCACTGCTCTAACTCCTCTTGTCACTCCCACTCCCCCTCAAACTCATAGCCTCATCACCTTTAATTTTATTGTTAAATGTAATTATTAAATAATACACAACCTACCAAGTACCTTTAATGTTTCTCAAATGTATATGAGTTTATAGTTGACTACTGGGAATTGTTAACATATGAAAAAGCTAATTCTTCTTCTTTTTTTTTTAATTTTTAAAAATCTTTTATTTCATGCAGGCCTTCATAATTTGGGAAAAAATTCTCACAAAGGATTTGATTTTTCATAAATTATTTATACAAATATTATTTTCATTCACAATCTCTCATTGGTAAGTCTTAATATAATCAACTATTAGAAACCATAGAAAATAATTAAGTCATCCATATTAATTTGAAACCTGAGTTTAACATCAGTTACATTATCACATGCCAGCATTACGTCAGATTGAAAAAGCTAATTCTTAGAAGAGACTGGACCTTCCTCTCTCAGCAGCCAGACGTTGCCTGCTGTCTTTATGTAGGTCTCGGACCTTGTGTATTGCCCGCCCGCCCCCCCCCCCCCGGCATATCAATTGTGGTTGTCGCTATCCGGGTCTTCTTTAGGTAACTATATTTTTGAAATTTCCTGACTACACCTTTCCTGTCATGTCTAAAGGCCATTTTCTAGCAGCAGGTGGCCCGGTCCTCTGCCTCCTAGAAATTCTCTAAGACTTTCCCTTGAGCCTGGCTCCGTAGATGAGCATCAACTGGATCTGAGCCCCCATAGCCACAAATTCTCTACCTTTGACGAGTGTGAATTTCTGTACTTGACTTTATCTGTTGCAGAAAGAAGCTTCTCTGACACGTGGTGGAGCTACATTTATTAGCCTGGGTCTGTACAGGAGGCGCTTGACTTAGCGCTATCTTGGGAATACATGGGTAGTTCTGGTGGGTGCTGTTCATTAAGGACTTTTTAAACTTTAAAACCCATTGAGTTGTAAGAAAAACATTTCATTTTTCTTTCACATTTATTTAGTTATTTATTCATTTGGGGGTGTGTGCGCATGTGTGCATACGTGTGTGTGTGTGTGTGTGTGTGTGTGTGTGTGTGTGTGTGTGTGTGTGTGTGTACACTGACACACAGTGTGGAGGCCAGAGAAAAACTGGTGAGAGTGAGTTTCTTCCTCCACTGTATGGGTCCCAGAGATGAAACTGCGGTTGCCAGCCTTGGACGTAAGACTAAGACATCTCACTGGCCATTGAATATAAAACTATGTGTGACTAAAATACTCTTCTTACATAAGTTACTTTGTAAATTATATATTTAGAGGCAAAAAAGTGACACCAAAGAATGAGGATTAATAGTCTCATCCTTCTTTTTATACAGGTATGCATAACAGAGATAATGACAATTATTGTGTAAATATGCTTAGTGATATTCCTGTACCAAGTACATACTGTTCCATTATGAATAGAAATTTGGGAAATAAATGTTAGAAGCTTTTGAACATATATATTTTAGTGTCAGAATAGTTGTTAGCTTTTTACTAACTGATGAAAATAACCATATGCCCCTGGGTCAAGATGTGTGGTTTACAATGCTAACTGATTTAAACAAATTCCATGGAGTAATATAGTAAGTTGACTCTCCACCCATATAAAGGTCACACCCGCCTTTGGAGAGAATTGACAAGAGAATGAGGTACATTTAGATGTTGCCACTTAAAATAGGAATATTTTCTGACATTTGGGAAGGACAATGTCATTTCTTCTGTGTGAACTTGATTCCTGACATCCACTTAAATGCTAATTTAATTTTGATACTGGGATAGCAAAGGCTTTCAGAATTCATGGTACTTGTGTATCCTGGGATTTCTGATGAGTGATTGGGAATAAGAAGGGGCTTCCCCCTGCAGGCTGGCAGTGATGGAGACATAAAATAAATCCCAGTAGTCACACTCTAGAAAGAAAAAAGGCTCCAAGCATAATCCCACCGAAAGGCCTGGCATTCCTTTGCTTTAAGGAGTTTCCTGGTGGCCTTGGGGAGACATTAATGGGACTCTTTAGGCTTAACCTCATTAGGAGACTGTTCAGTAGCCCTGGCTGTTGCTACTTTAAAGTCAGGAATCTTAAGTAGATTATGGTGCAGCACAGTGCAGTGCAGTGTAAAGTTAGCATTTTACTGTTAATAACACTCAACTGAATTAGTAATTTCTGCCAGAAATTGCTTTTTAAAATAACCGGGATTAGCTGAAGAAATAAGGATTGTTTTCTCCTCTTTGATTCTTTATCCAGAGAATAATTCATTATAATGGAGAACACCATATAAAAACAAAATGGAAAGACAGGTCTACAGATGTGTTATATTAATAACTGATTGAATTACTATTCTATAGGTGTCTATTAACCTATTTTAATAGGAAAGGAAAAATTGAATGCAGTTACCTAGTTACTTCATTCAAATTGTGGAATCTTTTTTCATCCTTAGAACCAATCTCACTAGAGGCCAGTGATGGTGACCAAGAGTGGTTACCATGGGAAGTGGTTGTTTTCTGTGTTATCTTCTCTCCTCTGGTAGAAGAGCCATTTAAATAGCACAGGGGCAACACAGCCCGGGCTTGAAGCAGAGAGGCTGGCAGATGGCCCTCAGGATAGGGACTACTGGCAGATGGCATAGATTATTTGAGCAACAAAGGCACTTTGGCTACCAATGCTAAGACTTGGAAAGAAAGAAGACAACTTCTCTGGCATTGCCAGCTTGTATTCAGAAAATGTTTTGGCAGAATGGAGACCTGTGAAAAGATACTCAATTGTTAACTACAAGGAAAGAGGCAAGATGTTGTTAAGTTTCTTAAAGCGTGCTCCTGGAGCTGTGGTTGGAACTCTTCTGTGTAAAAGGCCCTTGGAGATCATGTACCAGCCCTCCTGCTGGAATGCTCAGATGCTCTTGTATTGTCTTTTATGATGGAAAGGATACAAGTTCAAACCTTTATTTGAAAGAAGTGTTCCATGCTTTCCTGATTACAATGTTTGAAAAAACAAACACTTTGTTGATGGCTGTGTTTCCCTGGCACTATATAGCAAGACATAGCTTTACACTGTGGAGACACAGTGTGGCTCGGTGTCCTTCCTCAGTGGTTGGTGCACTACAGTGTTATGCACTGGAGGCAGGCTTTGTAACATGATGCTAACATTTTCCTGGCAGAGGGTACATATACTGGACTCACTAAAATCTGTGAACCTGTAGCCATAATTGCAGGGATTCCATTTGGATTCTGGAGCCCATGACACCCCTGTAGCAAGGAATCCGCTGGTTTTCTAGTGATTTTGTGGGTTCAAGAGTGACTGCAATGTTTTACTCATTGCTGTTCCATATTCTGCACACTATATCTTCCTCAAATATTTCTATGTTAGATGATTTGTTTCCAAACTTAATTAATTAATTTAATTTTTACCTACGAGTAGCACTGGAAATTAAAATTTATAAAGTTGTTCAGAAAAAAATATATCAAGAATAGTATTAACAAAAATGGTTGGGATATTAAAATGACATCTAAAGTAGATGTATGTTACCAGGAATATGAAAAACAATTCCATATATTCTTTATTTACTTCCTTAGGTACATGAGTATTTTGCCTGCATGTAAATAAGTTTCCGTACATGCAGTGCCTATGGGGGTAGAAGGGTTTGGATTCTGCTGGAACTGGAGTCATGTATGTGAGACTCCATGTACGTGCTGAGAACTGAACCTGTGTGCTCTGCAAGAGCAGCAAGTGCTCTTACCCACCCTCCAGCCTCCAATGTGATATATCCTCAATAATCATTTTCCTCTAGTTCATCGAACTTAATATTTTTGGCACCTCAGAAAACTCAGAGATTTTCAGATGTAACTGAAAATGCTATTAAATTGGTAAGTGAAATATATTCACAAGAGTGTCAGTGTAATTGCCTCTGAGCCATCAAAATCACCGTTCTGATGATTATTTGGCTTCAGGAATGTCTTTTCTTAGAGTGCCTCCGCTCCTACATTACACACGATTCTTTTGCTTTTAGTTATTCTCATGTACTAAAAATTAGAGGAATCTGACTAGAAATAGAAAGCAACAATGGCAAGATGGTGATAAAAGCGTAGAAATAGCAAGATAAAGGGGAACCCACAAAAACTTACTTAGTAGGGTAGATGACACCTTAATAGGAAAAAAATGAGTCTTAGTAGAAAATAATTGTAGCATTCAAATTTTTCTTGGGGTTGGAAACATACTGTGGTGGTTAGTAAAGTATCCTGCTCTTGCAGAGAGCCTGGGTTTGGGTCCCAGCACACACACTTGACAGCTCTCAAATGCCTGTAGATATAGTGCTGAGGGCCCAACACCCTCTTTTAACTTTTATGGGCACCTCAATCATATGCACTTATCTATACACAGGCACACATGTACAAATAATTAAAAATAATATCTTAAACAAATTCTCAATAAATAGATAAAAGTTTTAGGACTTAAGGGACAAATGTTAAATTTTCCAAGAAGAACGTGTATTTTAGACTTAGATGGGCCAGTTGCACAACGGATAATTGGTCTGACCCTGTGTTTTGAGACCTTCAGGTCCTACTGTACTATTAGACGCAATATCTAAATAATATGATTGGCTTTTTGAAATAAACTATTTCCGTAAGTTGAAAATTGGAGTCTTTGCTTATGCTATGTCTTTATAGTCAGACTCTGCTGTTCTCTCCCCAAGACACTATTCTTGGAACCACTTGATCCCTCAAGCCAGGCAACTCCCATTCCTTCTAAGCCTGTGGGGGGGAGGGGAGAGAGAGAGAGAGAGAGAGAGAGAGAGAGAGAGAGAGAGAGAGAGAGAGAGAGAGGAGGGAGAGTGCTTTCAATGTCTTTCATTAATCTCTGAAGATATTTTTGATATTCCAAGATATAATTTTTAAGAATAAATAATTGGCCAGGCATGATAGTGTATGCCTGTAATCACAGCACTCTGGGGGAGGCAGAGGCAGGTGAATCTCTGTGAGTTTGATGCTAGCCTGGTTTACAAAGAGAGTCCAGGACAGCCAGGGTTACACAGAGAAACCCTCTCTCCAAAAACCAATAAATAAATAAATAAATAAATAAATAAATAAATAAATGTTAAAAAATAAAAAGAAAGAAAGAAAGAATGGAGACTTGGTGTTAATTAGCCTGTTTGAAGACCTATTCCTATCTTATTCCACAGTAACGCCCACACTCTGCCTTTCATGCATAGCCACCTCTGTGACCTGTGGAAGCTGCTTCAGGCAGGTGCCTTCTATAAAGTGTGTACTGCCTCAAGGTGGATTTTTTTTTTTTTACTAAAATCACAGTTCCTTTCCTTCTATTCCTAAGAACCTGTCCTCGGGTGTTGTAGTTAATTTAGAAATAGGACATAATAAATGTTTGCTATTCGCAGTATAATTATTATTACTGTGGTTTAAGAACACAGACACTTGACATACTTTAAAATGAGCCTTCACCTGGGGCAAGGCAGATATTACCTCCTAAGCTATCTTCCAATAACTCCCAGTCTCCATCCCATCTGCTTCTAGTAATTTCTATTTGGGCTACCTCCCACCCATAATCCCAAAATACTTATTATTGTTTTCCTTTGGTCATCTCTTTCTCTGCAGAACTCCAGAGTCCCTCCTCTGGGCCACATGGCTCTACTCCATCCAATGGCAATCCTCCTCTTGCTCTTCCTCCATCCCGTCTCCTTCTCTCTTCCAAGATTCTCTCTGTCTCCCAAACCCTGGGGATTTAGCCATGCCTATCCCATTTGCCTGCCCAGATGTGTCAGCTTTTTATTGGTCAAATAAGAATAAGTTTTTAGGCAAAGTTATATAGCAATCTTTGGGCACAGGGACAGCAAGCAGTAATTAGCATCAAAATACATCAGACCCACCTCCAACAAATCCCCTTTTCTGTCTAAATAAAAAGGCCATTATTAATAATATACAGTAATAACATTAATGAAAAATTATAAAAACCAATAGGTAAGACTTACATACATATTGTCTAGTCAAAAGGTATTTGGTGACCTTGAAGAAAATATTATCTATCCTATTTTAGTGAGTTTAAAGTTCTGAACCTAAATCAATCTCTATCATATCTCATAACTATCAACCTAAAACATCTATCTAGACCTAAAAGCATCTTCTTAACTCCTAAACAACTAAGCTTAATTGTAAAACTAAACTATCTGGTCTTCAACCCCATCAGAGCCTTAAGTAGAAATAAAATGAATTACCTGAGTAAACAGGAAGTGCAGGGTAGGAGCTTCCCAAATGAGAAAATGACAAAGACAGCTTGCTATCTGGACAGCCACCCAAAATTTTCTATAACATTAGAGTCTTCAGCCTTCTGGCCCAGATTATCTGACAGACATATTTGTGAAGCAGGAACTGTTGAAGACTTGCTTACTCTGTCTTGATAGAGTTTTATCATATCCCCCACCTGCATTCAATTTGCCTATTTCTGTCTGTGGCAGAAATGAGGACATTTTGCCCAGTGGTTTGTTCGCCACATTTGAAGCCATCTCCATAGGGAGGTTCTTCAATGCTCATTATCTTCTATGAGGTAGGCTGGGTGCTGTCAGGAGATGACATGTCTTCTTGTCAAAGAATCCTTAAAATAATGTTTTTAAATGCCATTTTCTGTAGTCTCCGAGGTTTTTAATACCTTCTATCTATTATTTTTATATAATCTATCTATAGAATCTTATCTATATGTTAAACCTAGGATGTATATTCCAGTGTTAAATAGGACTGGTATTTGGCATGAACATGAATCTGATTGACCATTGTATTATTTAATTATCCTAAACAGTCTGCAATAGTAGTTTTAAAATACTGCAAGTAAACCTTGTATTTTAAATGAGTTGTATGGGTACAATACCTCATACTAGAGAGAGAGGGAGGGGGGAAGAGAGAAATAACCTTAAATTTGAATTCTATACCAATGTATCAAAAATAAACTAACTTTTGGGTTAATAATATAAAATTCTAACCAATGAATTAAAAATAACCTTATTTGTGAGTAAAATTAAAGTCTTAAAATGAGGATTAGAATCAATAATCTACTTTTTGTCCTATAATCTCTATATTTTCTATGTTCCCTCTTCTTCCTTTTCAGTCCTTATCTCTATACCTAAGCTTGGGATATTCTTATCTGTGCTGGTTACCACAGCTCTCTGTCATCACCCTAGTTTTGCTTTTGCCATTTCCTTCCTTTACTATTGGGATCAACTTTAAGCTTTCTTACCATGCAGTGAGAGACACAGGTTTTTATTCCATCAATGTAATTTTCAACTTTCAGCCAAATTCTTGCCAAATGACTCACAGCAAATAGCTCTAGGCACACCTGATTCCCAGGGCCTTCTCCCTTCAGCACTCTGTCCTCTGTCACCATTCTCTCTGGATAAGATTTGTGTTTCTCCACCACATACATGGGTGGCTCCACAGGACCATCAGTGTGGGCCTTTGGATATGTAAACCTTTCACTTCCATTGTCAAACAATAGTTGGTATAAATTGGCGTTTCTATCTGTTTTCTCATAGAAGCTGTGTTTAACCTTGTCATCTATAGGATTTAATATACTTGTCACATGAATTCAATAAACTCTCCTAGCCTGTTAAAGAATCTATAAATAACCACTACTTACAACTTAGTATTGTTCCTCTGAAAATATGTATTTCAGTTCCTAATCACTAACTGGTAAATAAACATTTCTAATGCCACTTACAGCTTTGAGACTGGCTTTTAGGTCATATGTCTATAAAAGGAATAGGCATATAGACAGACGTAGAATTCATAGTTTCTTAAAGACAGGGTTTTAGCATGTAATCAAAATAGACTGCTCCTATATCAGCCACTAGCTTTTCCTGTGTACACAGCCTTTCATATTAAACAAAACCTTTTCATATCATGTCTACTGAAAGGGAGAAGCTGAATTTTATGAAAATTGAAGCCAAACGAGAGTTTCATTATTATAAATCTTGCCACTCCCTACTGTTTACAGCACCAAATAAATCTTAAGTGGAAGATTCCAATTTCAGCTGTCACCTGTGCTTTGATTTTCCATGGGTTGTTGCTTTCATCTTGATAGTGTGTCACTGTGGAACTAACTGACAGCAAATGGTTGGCTTTTCTGTTGCTATACCTATACTGTATGTATCCAGGAGTCTCTTTCATCCTCTGCAAGGAGCTCCAGATTGTCCCTGCTTCCATCCCTGCCCTAAGCCCTGACAAATATGTCTGTGGAAGTCAGAGGTACCTTTACGACACATCCCATTTTGTGTTTTCACGCTTAAACATTGTAGTCAGACTGGTTGGTTTAGAGTGAAATATAATGATCTTCCAGGGACTGGACAGGACTTCGATGCTAACATTCTACAGATGGCTATAATTTAACTTGAGCCAGGACCCCTTCTGACCCAGCATGTTCCCCGTTTCCTGCCTTCTACCCCTAGAACCCCTGAAGTTCCTTCTTGCCATGGAATATACACCTTGGCCGTTTCCTCTCTCTGCTTGGCTCTATGACAGCATCTTCTCTTGGAAGGTAGCACTTTCCGAGTTAAAGCCTTAGTACAGAGTCCCTCCTCGTCTTCAGAGGAGCTTCTCCTGGTCATTCTATCTAATGTAGTTCTAATATTAGAGCCATGGCATTCCCTTATCTTGTTCACTTGTGTTACTATCTAAATAATCACATCTCTTCCTGTGCCTAAGGTCTGTCTCCCACTGTTGAATATAAACAATGAAATGGGAGAATGACTTGCTTCCCATCACAACCTTGGTACTTAGAAGAGGGTGCAGTGTCTAGTAAGTGAGCTGGGTATTGTAGAACCCATGTTCAATCCCAGCACTTAGGAGGCAGAGGCAGGCATATCTCTGTGAGTTTGAGACCAGCCAAGGCTCTAGAGTGATCCACAAGAACAAACAAATAAGCAAAAAGCAAAAGAAGAAAACCAAAACAGTGATTGCTTTGGATATGGAATATTGATAAATTAGTAAGTACTTTTCAACCCCGACTCTACTAACATGTTGAGGCTCATTGTGTTTTGTGGTAGAGAGGTGCCCTGATGCATTGTGGGATATTTTCAGGCTCCTGGCTTCTGCCCACTGAGTGTTAGTAACACTCCCTCAATGTGATCATTTAAAGACTGCAATTCTAATGGAGAACTAATATAAAAGAAGAGTGACATCTATATTAGTATGTCAGATGTGTTTGGAAGAAAACACACAGTGAGTCTGGGCTTATGAGCTTGTGACCCGGCACTCTTGTTGCTGGGTCTTTGAACTATGTTGTGAATTACGAAGATTCTACACAGCCTTTGCTTTTAGGGCAAACCTTGTGTACGTCAGAGCTATCCTTGTAACCTACCAGGCTTCCCACTGGTCCTCATCATGCATCTTCACTGAGGGCGTGTTCCAGATCACTGTGGGTGGTTTGAGATGCTCAGCATATATACTATTAAACATTTTTGTTTTATTTCACTCTTGAGTGACTAGTTATATCTTAAATCCAGTGGAAGAAGAATGATTCCCAAGAAGTAGCATAGTGAACTGTTAACAGTCACACTGATCCAGGGAATTCAGAAACCATTTCCACTATTAATTATTTATATAACTGTATGCTGATTCCTTATTCTCTGAACTTTGGATATGAATTATTGTAATGATTAAATGGGATTATTTGTGAAACGTCAAGAGTTGGCCATGAAGTTAATAAGTTAATAGTTAATATATTTAAACTCTCTTTGCTTTATTTCTTTAAATTCCTAAGATGTAGGTACAGTGTGTGTGTGTGTGTGTGTGTGTGTGTGTGTGTGTGTGTGTGTGTTTACACCTATCTGGATAGTCATTCAATAATTAATATGCCTACTAAAATATTTATTGGCTACTAGTTTGATTAGGACCACCATTTTCTAGAAGCTGGAATTAGAACAGATTAAAAATAACACAGCCTACACCTGTTAGTAATGATAATTTTAGATATTTTTTGCGGAGTAGGTGTTTGAGATGTTGGTATATATATGTGTGTGTGTGTACATATATAACACTTATCTATGATATATAAGTATATTTTGTATAGCTAGTGATCATTAATATGTGAAAGGTATGCTGTAAACAATTCAGGGGCATAATCATTTGAATTATTTTATCATTAAAAACAGGATTCTTGCCCTTGTCAAAACAGTGTTTTTCCACAAGTTGTTAATAGATTTGTTGATTTTTCTAAAACATAAATTCAAATTATTGAAACCCTAAAACTTTGATTTAATTATTTTTACGCATTTGACCCCAACAAGTAAGAATGATTTCAGGATTACACATGTGCATACAAACACATACACACACACACACACACACACACACACACAACACACACACACACACACGCACGCACATACAGAGGCACATGAGTACAACTTATTTTTACTCTAGTTCTCTTTTTTCAGTGTACTGCCCTTGTAACCACCTTCCACTTTCAAATTGGAGAGCTTCACTTCTGCATTGTTTAACAGTCTTTTGTGTGTGTTGCTGTACTTCTGTTTAACAGTCTTTTGTGTGTGTTGCAGGCTGAGCATATCTACATTGGACTGAACTCCCTCTAAGGGAGATGGGTGAAAATAAGTTTTCACAAAACATGGCTGCCTTTCCCCTCAGCACCGTTACAACATGCTTAATGGGCCGTAATAGTATTTTTATTATCTTATAACTTTAGCTCCCTTAACATGTTTGACGGTCTTTAAAATGCACCTTTGAGCATTGTTTTGTGTGCTTTGTGTCCCTTGAATAAATAATATACCCCTATTGACTTTTTAATTTTGGAATTTGATAACAGTAATGAAAAAGAAATCCCTGACCATTTTATATGTTTTGACACTTCATTTCACACAGTGCCTTTCCTTTCCCAGGGATGCGTGTAACAGACATTGGTCTCTTTTGAATGGGTGTTACTGCATTGTTTAAAAAAAATAATAATTCCACCACTACTCTAATAATCTTTAATTGTCCCCTGACTGTTTTGTTGTCACAAGCCAGAAGGGAACTGACTGAAACATTTGAGCCAAGCTACCTTCTCCTGTGTCATCGCAAGCATAGGAGGGGAGGGTTGTCCTTCACAGCCAGACAGCTTATGTACCAGGTCTGTGGTCTGAGCCATCCCTGAGAAGGGAATCCCAGGTGTCATGCTGCCTGAAGCACTGGGAACTTTGAAAAAAATGTCCCTATATCTCATTCTCTTCTTGGGTGTTAGGTGAACTTATGTGATGACGTCATGTTATTCCAGGAGAGTCATGGGTCTTTTCATGGTAAAACAGAGCTCTCCAAGTGGGAATTAACTACCAGTAAATCTATTTTGTTGAGGAAAAGGTCAAATGAACCTATATATAAATGACACATATTATTTATTAAGGGTTTGAGAGAGACCCAGTGCTTTAAAGGTTTATTTCATTTTACCTTCACAACAATTCTACTAGATTAATATTAGTGCCATTATTTTCTTCACTTTATAAATGAAGGGACAGGTTTATGGGGATTAAATAATTTACACACAGTCTCAGTGCCTGTAAATAGTGACACTCTGGTAGAAGGCTGTGGTACATTATACATGAGGTTTAAAAACTGCCTGCCTTCATGCCATGGTCATAGGACGTCGGCCTATCTTTCTTCATGACTACCAGTATTTCAGCTAGGAACCCTGGAATTCTGAGACTGTCAGTTTACAAAACACTGTGCTCAGGCTCAGTCACTTCAACCACTTCCAGAGAGGCCCTTCATTGAATTTCATATCAATACCACTTTATTATAGTTTGGAATTTACACATGATCACAAATGGAGCTTATTTACACCTGATAACTTTGAGTTTCTTACCTCTTGATGCAGGGAAGGTTGCATGGGACAGGAAATGTGGCAGGCTAGGAGATTCAGGCTGAGCTCTACCCATGAGAGTGAGCTCTCATCATAACGACTCAATAGAAAGATGGTTGGCAGTGTTTAAAGCCAGAAACAGAGGGTCAGACAGTATGCCTACCAAACCTGTACCTTACCACAAGAGAGGGAAAACGAGGCTTTGCGCTGTCTGATAACTGCCCTGCACACCTTATAGGCTGCTTGACGTGAGTGTCTGTTTTCCTGGCGAGGGCTGTCACCGCCACTGTTTACCTAGTTCTACGTGATCAAATGTGATTTGTGAAAGTGAGGAGAGGCGATTCCCACAGGATTCTGTCACTTGGCTGGAGATGAGGCCTTTTGTTGTCTTTGATTCCTTTCATTGTTTCCCAAGCTATAATCTTACAGCTGAGATTCTGATTTTACTGGGATAATTTCGGACACTAGTAGTTCCTCTCTCTCCCCATATATAATTTGGAGCCTTAAGGCTGAATATCTTTGTCTGCAAAGGGGCTAGATTTAGGAGTGTCTAGAGATACAAGATAACAAAACAATCTGATAACTTCTTTGATACAGTTTAAGAGTTTCCTTTTAATGTAGAGGGTTTGCTTATCTTGGCTCTGATTGTTTTTATCCAGTCATGTGACATTGGACTGAGCATGGAGGCGATTAACGTTTTCCTTCCCTGGGGTCAAAGAAATCTGAAAAGAGTGAGAAAAAACAAAACCTATGTAGGTATTGGGTCTTATCTCTGCCCTGAACTTTCTAGTTCCTCCCTGCTATACATGCCTATGGAATGATGTTGAAAGGTGTGTGTGTGTGTGTGTGTGTGTGTGTGTGTGTGTGTGTGTGTGTGAGAGAGAGAGAGAGAGAGAGAGAGAGAGTGTGTGAGAGAGAGAGAGTGTGTGTGTGAGTGTGTGTGTGTGAGAGAGTGTGTGTGAGTGTGTGTGAGAGAGTGTGTGTGAGTGTGTGTGTGAGTGTGTGTGTGTGTGAGTGTGTGTGTGTGAGAGAGTGTGTGTGAGTGTGTGTGTGAGAGAGAGAGAGAGTGTGTGTGTGTGTGTGTGTGTGTGTGTGTGTGTGTGTGTGTTACTTTCAATATAAACACCAGGGTGTCCCCATCTCCATGAGGGCTTTGGATAAGCCTCATGTCCCTTTTCTCTGTTCCAATTGTCATTACTCAGCAGAATATTTGCTGATAAGATACTTTTCAGAAGAGAGTGATGTATAGGGCCCCAGACCTCACTATTCCAGGGTTTCTCATAATTTCCTTGCCACACTGTTGGAACGAGGCTTTTGTTTTCTGCAGGTGGTACCTTCTTATTTCCCTTCCTCTCCTTCTTTTATGTTCCCACTTACAAGTCCCTTCAAATGAGCACCTTGGCTGGGGGAGGGGCAAAGAATGCCCTCTTACTTTGTGAAGCAAAGGAAGTATACTGCCAGGCTCCTGGCCAAATAAAGTCTAAAGAATGACAATTAATTGGATAACTACCAAAATACCTCTTACGGTAACTATAACTCAGAATATCCCTGGCCAAAGTTTAAAGATGGTGCTGCTTCATTCCTCTGAATGCTTCCCAGAGTCCTAGTGGATGTTGTCGCTGCAGGGCTTGCACGGTAGGCTTTGGCACTGCAGGGCCAGGGAGGGGCTGACACTCAGTGAAGATCTAGCTGGGCACTAGAAATTTGATCCTCTCAGTAAGCCAGAGGTCATGTGGCCCCACAGATGAGGGAAATGCTCAGTGTAGGAACTTGGCGCCAGAGTGGTCCTGGTTGGAGTCATTCAGTGGCTAAGTCTGGCAGATGAACTATTAAGTTAAAGCCTTTGCAAGAACAAGGAAACAGGCAGCATCCTCCTGTGCTGTCTGAGAGCAGTGTGGTACTGCCCTCCAGCTGAGTGAAGTAATGCTCAAAATGCAGGCCCCAAAGTAAGGGAGGATGTGTGCATAATGCTGTCTTAATATTTAGCGGAATCTAGTTAAATTGAATTAAATACCCATTACTTTTGGTTACAGGGATATGGGGGTTTGTTTTGATCTTTCCAGCATCAAATGACATTTAGAGAAGTGTGAGATTGAATTTCTATTATTAAAACACTTAAACATGTTTGAAGATATAGTAATACAACACAGGAATTATGTTGTTGCTTAATTTCATACTATCAACTGTAAATCCCGATGCTTAATGCACTGATGCAGAATTCGACTTGACTGATTTTGATAAATTTTCTCTTGTAAGCATATATGCTTCCTGTGTATCTTAATTTGGGGGTCCATGGTTATTTTCCTAGCTGGATTTTCATTAATCATTTAGTATCTTACTGCTTATTTTTGTGTTTTCAGATTAAAGATATACTTGTAGATTTTCTCATGAATTGTAATTAAATTTTAAAATAGACCCCTTCAGGGTGATTTGTGAGACATTCTACTTGATTTACTGTAGGCTGTGAACAACTCAAAGCAAAACATTGTTCAGGTTTTTAAAAACCTATCCTCTTCTATTTCTGCGTCATCCCCTGGCTTATCAATTGATTTCACTGTGAGAAGGTGCTTCTCTTTCTTGGTTTTCATGGGCCTCAGGCAGAACTCAAAGCTTAAAACATTTTCAGTGATAGGAATGTGTTCAGTTTGAATCCCTTCTCATACTATGGGGCCTATTTTTAAAATATGAGATGCTAAAAAGGCAAATAATAATGACAGGAGTGATTTCTTTATTTAGAAAAATCAACTGTCAATTAACTAATGAGTATTCTTTTTAATCAGTGTTAATTGACAAATTTCCCACACTCACAGGCTCAGTGCTTGTGTAGTTTCCCCCTGGCTCATCCTGATTTCCCTTGTCTGTTGTGTTCACCCTGTGGGGTGTAAATCTATATTCCCTGAGTTCCCTCTTCTGGAGCTAGATGGAGCTGCGAGATCTTCTGTAAATGCACAGAAGGTCTTCCTGTGGTGTTGGGAGGCAAATACCATAGCAAAGCCTTCTTGCCCTTTCTTCTTCAAGAGCGTGTGGACTTTTAAAACACAGTCATTAAAATGGACAGATAATTATAGTTCTATAATTATCATTTGTTTCAGATCTGCTCAAAAAAAGAAAAAAGAAATGAAAATAAAAACTCCTCAGACAAAAACAAAACCATAAAACAGTGTTGACTCAAAACCGGGTTAAATATTTTGTCATTAAAATTGTAGTTATTTTTGGTTTTGTTTTTCTAATAGGATAGACATCTAGAGAACACAGAAAATGATTAAAAAAAAGGAATACATGGCAATTGCTTCACAATCACCTGCAATATTTTATACATGTGCATTATTATAGATAGGTTCAGTTATATACTAA
>OU015743.1:44093226-44104599 GCA_907169655.1 Acomys percivali | reverse complement strand
TGTGTGCATGCGGGCATGCATGTGTGAGTGCATGTCCATGACAAAAGACTAGTTGTGGAAGTTGGTTCTCTCCTCCCACCAAATAGAGCCTGAAATCAAACTCAGATCACCACACTTGGCAGCTAGTACCTTAATTCAGTGAGCCATTTTTCTAGCCATTGCAGGCCAGTCTGAAGAACCTATGTCGCTCCAGACCCACTTTAAACTGCTGAGCAGTAAACCCTCGCTGTAAGCTAACATTCAAGCAATTGTATCACCACAAACAGGAGCCTCAAGTCTACCAGCGTCATTCCCTGTTCCTGTACATATGTTTTTAAACGCTGTAGAATCGTGTGTATTCTATGTTGGTTTTCTGTCTGTCCACACTGGGCTTATAGAGAGGATGTGTCCTTTTGGTCTTGCTTTCCAAATGCTCTCATGGGGAAGGAAGTCTCCTGGCGAAGCTGTTGGGTCAGTGCTTTTCAAGTCATGGAGTCGAATCCATGCATCAGATTGTGATTAGGAAGGGTGGAGGCTCCTGCTTGTGGGTGCTGTGGGACCCTCAGGAGAGTATAGTATGAGACCTTGAAAGGGGGCAGTGAAAATAAAGGGAGCATTTATTTAGTCACTTGTATAATGTTATCTGGTGTTTTATATGCACGTGGTAGTTTGGTACACAGAAAAATTCTTGATCCATCTAGAAGAGCATTGGTTTGGTTTGGTTTGGTTTTGACAGGGTTTGTGTGGAACCCAGGGCCTCCTACATGCTAAACAAGTGCTTTACTGCCAGGCTACATCTCACCCCCGGCCCCCATTATAATTTGTACAAATTTGATCACATCATATGGAAGGTATATAAAGAGGAGATTGACTCTGACAGTTTTTAAAATTAATTATTTATTCATCCCAGCCATAGCACTCTCTCTCCTCTCCTCTCTTTCCCAGCCTCTGTCCCTCTTCCCCATCTCCCTCCACTATTCTTCAGAAAAGGGGGGCCCACCACCCCACCACAACCCCACCCCGCCACCTCACCCCCACCACCCACTCTATCTCACTGAGTCGTATCTGGACTGAGTTCGTCCTCTTCCCCTGTGGCCTGGCAAGGCAGCCCGCTGCAGGGAGTGATCAAAATACATGCAACAGAGTCCAGCTCCCCTTACAAGAGGGAAAGCCTACATGAGCCCCTGAGCACATCTTTAGCTTCTGGGGACATAGTTCTCCAAGGACTGCACTGAAGAGTGACCAGGAAATGCCTGTGGAGAGGGAATCCTCCAGGGTCTCACTGGAGGTTGGTGAGCAGCTACAATTTCTTCAGGGCCCTTTACAGGGTTGTCATTCTGTTTCTAAACCACCCTTTCATTGGCCTGCATAGCTTCTGAGGCTTAAAGTTAAGAGGAAATTGCCCTCTAGCTTAGTGATAGCTGCAGTCGAGCTGGTTGTAAGACACTGGCTCAAGCCTCAGAGGCAGTGGGTATTCTCCTGCCTCTGTAAGGCAGGGCTTCTGAAAGGGAACCAGTGCAGGGCTCACTGAATAATTACATTAAAGACATTAAACGCGGCTTCAGTCTTTTGTCTCCTGACATACAATAACCCAGGGGATCTTTTACCCAGCCCTCTGTACATACATAATGGTTACAACTGAATCCAGTTGGTAAATGTGGTATTCAGCCAGCTTAAATGCAAATATTTTCTAAAAGTAGACTGTAGAGAACATTTTGTGGTGTAAACCATTTTTTTTCTTCTTCTGCTTTTCATAATGGAGTTTAAAGTGTGTTTCTGTAGATGAAGTAATCACTGAAGGAGTGAAGGTTTCTGCTTTCATATGGAAACCTGATTGTCCTCTATCTCCTCCACCAAATGCCACACTAAGCCTCAGCAGACACAGGCTTAAAGGATAAGGAGCAGGCTAGCCCATCCATCTACTGGCTTACTTCCTTTCCCAAGCTTCAGCTTCGCCTCAGGGGAGCTGTTTCCTCACATCTAGGTCAAGCCCACTCAAGGCCAGTGGCCTTTGGTCTCTGGGAGTCTGACATCCTCTATGTGGTGCCCCCCATAGTGTCCAGCTCTTATTAAACTTTAAATTGTGTTAAAAATTGTATTACCCATAGAGGCCCCTGCCTGATGTTGGGTGAAGACTTAACTGAGATGTCCTTAATTTGTAGACCCAAGTATGAAAATCAAAGCTCTCTACTATAGAAGTTCTGCACACTGAGTTTATTTAAGGGAAACACACCACCCTCAGTACTGTCACCCACAATGCTAGTGTGTTGTGAAGGCTCAATCTGCACTGAGTTTCTGAATGGACGCAGAATAAACAATGGTATTTTTTTTCTCCCTTAGAGACAGGGGCAGCAGTTGAGCATACGCTTAGAAATGGGATAACTATAGTCAGTGTACAGACAGAAAAGCTCTCCGCTGCTACCCATGTCCTGAAAATACTACGTGTCAGTTCAGAGGCGCCAGGTAGGAGCCCTCCCTTGCCATTTTGTTGGTTTTGGTGAGAGTTACCCTGGCTACAGCAATTTAACTGTGGCATGTACATTCTTAGAACCGGGTAACTTCCTCAGACTGAGCATATTAAATTAGTTTCAATTTCCTGCCGAAATTTATAGACAGGTTGTAAATGAAAAAGCTGCCTCTGCTCTTCATTATCACTGTGCATTATAGTTTTTTTAAGTAAAAATGTTATTTACTTGCACCTACTGTCAGATATAAAACTACAGAGGCATCCATCAACGGTTCTGTTGGCACCGTAAAGCAAATGTCATGTGCCAGCACACCTGGCTCTGTGTTACAGCATAGAGTTAGTGTTGCAAGGTGACTTTGATATGTCAGAAAAGCTAATTACGCCCCATCAAAGGACTGAAGAAATTGCCTTTTTTAATGAAAAGTTTTTATAGGAGCTGACAACGATCTTAGGCAATGTAGTAAAACTTAGGTGTATAATTATATAAATTCTTTAAATTCTTATTAGACTTTGTTAATTGACATGTTACTGTCCAATAATACAGGAAAAAAAATGTTGAACATAAAACACTGAAACAGAGGTTTGAGGCTACAGAAACACAGTGAAAGCTTAATTTGAGTCTCTTTATTCTTCCTTCCAAATACAGTCTCAGTTTTGTCCTAGCATTCATTTTTTAAAAATTATATTTGTTTATTTGTTGTATGTGTATCTGTATGTGTATGTGTTTACATGTGTGCCATAGCATGCATATAGAGGTCATCTACTAACTTGTTGAAGTCAGTGTTTGCCTTCTACAGTCTGAGAACTGAATTCAGGTCATCAGACTTAGTGGCTAACACCATTACTCACCAAGACACCTCACTGGCTCTTTTCTTTTTATTATTTATGATCATGTACATTGTTATTTTATGTGAACACAAGGATATAACAAATGTTGATAAGAATTGCCTCTTAATAATATATAAACACATTAAAATAAAATACACATTTCTTCCAATAATGATTTATTGCTCACATCTCTTCATGTCTACTAATATATACATATATGGATATATGGATTTGTCTGTGTGTCTATGACATATGCATGCCCATATGTGAATTAATATTTATTTCTTATGAGGAGCCATATCCAGGAGAAACATGAAGGGAGTCCTGCTGTTTGTTATACCAGGATTAAGAGCAGAACTTTTATTGTTAGCTTTGACGGAATGTATGTGATTATTAGTGATGTCTTTTTTAGAAAATTGCAAATTACAGGAATGCTACTCAGGAAGAAAGAAATGAAGCATGCAGTGGTTATTTAGGGTTTACAAGATTGACAAGATTCTCCCCCTTTGCAGAAGGTTCAGTACTTAAAGCAGAAAGCTGTAATTGTTGGTTGTTTCAGATGCCCTTAGCTACTTGGGATGTGGAAAATGTATGCTATAAATGTTTTACTCCTATAATTGTCGTCACTTCAGAAATAGTTCAATTATAAATGCTTTGTAGGAAAGATTCACGAAGAACTGATTTACTGCAGTGTTCTCTCATGATGGCAGTTCCGTTTTTAAGAAACCCACCAGTGTGAAAGAAGTAAACCCAGTTTTTGTTACTGAGTGTTGCCCGGGCTCCTGAAGTCCTTAGTGTCTGCATCTCCATGTCAGGACAAACTGTGAAGAGAGTTGACTTTCAGTGCTCGGAGGAAGGGAACCTGTCAAGGTGCTTAAGGCCATCTGGATCAATGTGACCCTTTATGGAGTTGATTGAGGCCAATTCACGGGGCTCCAGACTGTGAGTGAGGGAGTTGGTTTCTTGTCTTAGTCTCTGTCGTATGATCAGCGACACTGGGCAAACCACCTTGCCCCTCAGAGCTGCGATGTAGCACTACTATGACATTTAGAAAAGCAGTATCAGATTGATGTCTTGTAGCTTATTTCCACAGCCAGATGCTTTATGGTTTGTGAGTGTGGTACAGGGTTTCCAAGTACTTCTCCCAGGTCCCCATTGCTAACAAACTTCTTCCATTATCATCATTTAAAAGATCGAGGAAGTGGGTTTCGGATTCGTGGCAGCATGCTTGGTGTATGCTTACTTGTGCCGAATCAATTTGTGTACTTACAGCTCATAGCTTAATTGTGAAATTAGGTTTGCAGAGCCTGGATATCACTAGGCTTATGCATTCTGCCAACGTTGGGTTGACTGGCCAACCAAAGCCAGGGGCCAGGCTCCAGTCAGTTTGAAACAAACAGGCTCTAACTGATCACTCATGGAATTTCTATGGAAAAGAAAGGCGGAGCTCTTTTACTTTGATTGTTTTATTAAGTGTGAAATAGCCACACATCTTCTATATTGATCAGACAAAGTGTGACTGTTCTGAGGGATGCATTCCTTTGATGTACATGGACTGTGCTTCTTGAAAGGGAAAGATTTGATCTGTGATTTTCTTTTTCATACTGCCAACTTTTAATACATGGAGACTGCTCTACCAAATGACCCTCCTTTCTAAAAGATGCCTTGCAGTGTTTTCAGAGGGACCGTCATAGCTCATGCAAAGAACAGTTTGCTAGAGACTCAAAGAACTGTTTGTGACTTAGCATTGTTTAGTATGTTGGACTTATCAGCTGCTTGCCAACTCTGCTGTTATCACTGGTTGCTAGCAAAGTCTCTCTCTCTCTCTCTCTCTCTCTCAGATTACATATAATGTGTGAGATTATATATGGCGTATATGTATGTCATACATATGGAGAGTGAGGGCAGTACACAGAATGACCAAGTACATAAACAGTTTTGAATACAACCGAGTATGCCAAAGGATTGTTATCACCCAGAAAGATACAGCTGACATGGGGTTGCACACAAATGACTTTCCCATGAACAGGATATCTGGTCTAACTACTTTTAAAAATTGCATAACCCTACAGGGAGCCCTGGCTAACTAATGCAATAATTATCTAGGAGTCAAGCCAACATCCTGTGATTATATTAGAACAAACATACTGCAACATTTTGGCTGATGTATACTTCTTTGCATCTTGACTCAATATTTTATTAAGAAAAAATTGAAGAAGCCTTCTAATGAAAATCATTGGGATTGCCTGTGGTATATGGTCAGGTTGTTTCTGTAAAGTTTTTTTTTTTCATCTTAAAAAATAATTTGAAAGAATTGAGGAATAACTCATACTTGTTTGGTTTGGTTTGGTTTGGCTTTTGGTTTCTTGAGTCAGAGTTTCTCTGTGTAGCCTTGGCTGTCCTGGACTCACTTTGTAGACCAGACTGGCCTTGAACTCACAGTGATCTGTCTGCCTCTGCCTCCCTGAGTGCTGGGATCAGTGATATCCCTATACCACCAGGCCCAGCTTACTTCATACTTAAACAGACGCATATGTAGTATAGGTAAGTATGACTTTCAATATTAACTTATAGCTAGCTACTTAATTGAAAATGTATTATTATTCCTATTTCAGTTGTCAATATGGTGAGTACTTTGGTTTTGGTTGGTCATTCCATATGTGCGCATCTATCTGTTTGTGTATTTGTGGAACAGATTAGCACCTCAACATCTATAAGTTGATAAATTTTAATTTGGCAGCTATTTCTTCACAGATGGTCATATAGTCTATACATAATTTTGTTGATACATTGGCAAAATTAGACAATGAGAAAGATTTAAGCTTTCTTCTCTGCCCCATCCCCCTTTCTTTTTAGCTCTCAAGTCCCACCATTGCCATCTCCAGTAGTTGAGGGAATCAGTTGTGTGTGTCTTGATCTGTAAATTAAGGAAAAGTGTTGAACTTTATAGACTGGCTCAACAATGGCTCGTTGACACTGTGAAAGTTTCTTTGAAAAGAGAAGTTCCCAGTGGCTTACAAGCAAGATGAATGAAAGACATCCTGGGACTGTGTACACTTTCAAAAGGACCTTGTCTCTGGGTAGTGGGAAAAGAAGAATAGATTGTCAGTGCATGAGTTCGTTCCTGAGTTTGGAGCCGAAGGGTTCTGGGCCATACTTAGTTTTTCCTGAATTTCTTCCCCTCTCAGAGTTTTACATGGCACGTTTGCCCTATTATCTCTGAATGCTTAATACCCAAGCATTATTGCCACCTGTGGCTTTCACTCTTTTAAGAGTCCTGTAGATGGCTGGTGGTACTGACTGACGCACACAGCCTGCATACAGCCAACAGCCTCATAGACACCTCTAGCAAGGCAGAGAGCAAGGCTTGGCCTACAGTGCAGCATGAGAGCAAATATCTACTTGCCATGTGTGTGGAAGGAATACAGTGATTGTGTGGGTTTTAGTTTTAAGCCTTTTTTTAGTCCAGAGAAGCAAAATTCTAGATAATCCATATTAAACTCCCTTGCAATTCCTCTGCTTCCTGGAAGTATAAATTCAACAGGAGGTCTCCATTGCCTGACAGCACTTGGGTTCCTTTATGTGAAGATAATATTGCTTAGTTTAGTGATGAGTTCCTGTAAACATCTTTTCTAAATGGCATCTTTCATGAGGAAAATAACCAGACAATCCTGTATAGTCCTCCTAAATATTTAGAATGGTGCTGGATAATCTTGAGATGTCGATAAAATGTATCATCACAAGTGTTTGTTTTTCAGCAAATGGCTGCCCAAAAGCTTTCTCTTTAGACTGCTTCTGAATGTACCTCTCTTTCTCAGCCTTCACAAAGGAGGGCTTGTGTGTTGCTGCCTGTCCACGTAGAAGAGGACAGACTGACCTGACAGGGTACAAACTAGGGGCCCCATCGAGGGATCTTTGATATCACTGATTTGGTTTAGAGGCTGCTAACCCTCATTGGAGTATATGAAAAGCATGAATGATTCCAAATGCAGAACCTTGCCTTTTGCACTGACTTAGGAAGCTTTTGAGGGAGGGCAGGTGGTTGCGGATTTCCACATCCTAAACTGTTACAGCAGAGACTCAGAGTTAAGAAGGTGGAAAAATACCTCTTGGGATGAGTTAGATGGTATGGTGGAATTTGGGAGACTTTTCCAACATACTCCTTGCTGGAAAAGGATGGTTCTACATCCTCCTCTGTGCATAATGAACTCCCATGCTCTTGTAAAGACAGTTTACCATGTCTAGAAAGCATTCTATAAGTTTCTCTGATTTGTTTATGATTATCATGAAAATAAGAATTCATAGATTTTTCTCACTATCTCCAGAAGGCCTGGTTACAATACAATTCTAAAAGGGTTGTTGATTGTCACTTGTCATTGGAACCTCTCTTATACTGGCAACAAAACATAATGCTTTATAATCAGTAGGAAAATAGGTTTAAATCCAGTTTCAGATGAGAACTGCATAGCTAGCTTTAATGTCTCTTTTTGTTTTCATGTGTAAGAGGGTCTGTAGACCCAACCCTGTACAATATCTTTGCTCCATTTTGCTTTAAGGCTTTATCAAAGAAGTATTTGAGAAGATATGCAAATCACATGTAGCAAGGATCCAGTAAATGCTGAAAACAATCACATCACTATCATGTCTGTCTGCTCCTCTCATCTTCCTCACCAATAGAGTCTCATATCCATCACTGTGTATCTTCCAAAGTACTATTAAGACCTAGGTTGTACCACATTGTTTCAGTTTGGACAGCAATGCATGTTTGTGTTCATATACATGAGGTACATTTTCTTTGCAACAATAAATACAAGAAAATTACTAAGTCTTCCATCTCTCCTAAGCATAAACTGAGGCTTGTAAAACAGGAGAAATTAGTTCTAGCTTTGTTTTGAACAATGTGCTGAGCATAAACAATAACAACGTAATACATATGTATCTGTTCCTATAACAAAATATCCGAGATAGCCAATGTAAATAGAGGGAAAGTTCATCTTATTAAACCCTGATGCGGAGCACAGCTGCTGACCTTATGTCAACCAAGAAGTCAATAAAGAAAGAGAGGAGAGGCGGGCTCCTTAAGTCTCCTCCAAGGATACATTCCCAGAAGGCTTCCTACTATGTGTCATCTTAGCTTCCTCTACCCCCAATCATGCCAGACTGGTCCTGGGCCTTTAACACATGGGCCTTTTGCATGGCAGGGGTGATGGTGGTGGTATTTTAGACGCGGAACTCTTAGTATACCTCAAAAAAAAAATGTGAGAGCATTTTGAAAGTTTCATAGCAAAGAAATGGCAACTGTTTGAGGATATGGATATCCCTCTCCCGATTTGGACATTACACTGTGTGTGCGATGTCAGAACGTCACATGTTTTCATACGTATGTATCATCTTAAGTGGTAGTTTTGAAAAGTTTTAAACTAAGGCTTCTTACCATAGGCAATGGATATCCACTTAATCTTAGAAGACCATTGCAAATGAGATTATTGCTAATGAGAGAAAACCCAATGGGGTGAAAAATATTAATAGATCACGCCTGGTTTTGAGATGCAACTATTAAAATGAGTGAAAAACACATACCTTACTAAGACCATGAAGCGGACGCTTAGTCATTTCATTTCTTTTTAGAAGAATGAGGACTTTGTAAGCATTGGGGGAGTTTTTTTTTTAATATACAGACTTTCCCAAGAAGTAGTAGTATTATAAACAGAAAAGGAGACTTCCCTCTGGAGACACCTGCCTTCTTTAAGCAATAGGGCTGTGTATATGTGGATGCTTGGAAAGAGGTATTTATTAACACTGTTTGTTCTGGTCTTGGCCTATGCTTGTTTCCTCTTCATGAAAGTCCTGCGAGGTTGAATTTATTGTTTATATTTTAAGAATAATAAAATAGTCACCGTTAGTAAGTTGGGACTTCACTGAGATGTCCATCATTACTGTCCCTGTCCCTGCCCTGCAGCTACCAATGAGTGTCTCTCCTCTGTCTCTGGCTGCTCTGCTCCATGTTCTGCGAGAGGCAGAGGTAGGCCCAGGGCCCAGGCGTTGTTGCAAATTGTAGCAGATTAAAAATCACACCTGCTCTCAGGGAGAATGGGTACAACTGGACTTTTGAAACTCAGCAATTGGGTTCCCTAAAGGATGTGGAGACCAGAAAGTTTGGTGAATCTGCTTATTATTTTACTGGACATATTATAGCATCTCTTCTATATCTAATTGCTTTCATCTGTGTCAGATTTTAAAGTTAAATTTTGTGAAGCAACAACTACCCCAGGACTATAGTTTCACACCCCCAGTGGAGGTTAGCAAGCTTTGCGGCTGTTCAGGAAATGACTGGTGGGAGAGGTCTGCCTGAGCGCCTCTGAACTGCCTGCCATGTGCTGAAACAGCTTTTCAGGGTGATGATGGCCGCCACAGCCAGCTCCCCTCCCCAGCACTTTGGTTTCTAAGCGGGCTTAGCTGCGTTGCACACTCGGTTGTCTATAGCTTTCTTTTGTCCACAGTTTGGAAAGCCTTAATGTGGTTTATAAAACCCACAAAACATATCCCAACCTGAGCCAGTGATCAAAGAAATAAGAGTCTTCAACTAAGTCTTGCTTGGGTTCTGCTCTACAGAGGCCTAGGAGGAAGCAAAGCTGCTCAGGCTATTCCATAAACAAGAGACAAGAATTAGGTCATATATTCTTAGCCCATTTTATGAATTCCCATCCCAGATCCTGTCATCCACCACAGAATAGACATGTGACTCCCATTAAGGAACATCAAACGAACTGTCACCATCGCTCTAGCACCTGTGTCCCCAGTTAGACTTGGAAATCCTGAGGTCTCATTTAGAGCCATTCTGAGTATGGCATGCTAGAGCTCTGGCTCCCATGCCTGATGAGTCCTGCTTGATTGCCCATTTCCCTCACTCCTGCCTGTTCCTGACTAATGGCCTTTGTACCGAATGCTGCATTTAACAAAAGAATGCACTCAAGATTGAGAAGGACCAGCTTGGTTCTGCTCAGTGTGCAGGATATAGCCATTAAATGGATTCAAGATGGATGTCTATGCTGTATATAAAATCAAGCAAATAAATACAATCAGTCCTATTTCTGCAGTGCTGAGTGAGCTCTTTAAAGTCAGTTCATTGCAGACTAGCTGGAACAGCTGAGGAGTAAAATGTTCCTCCAAGGCTGGGGACAGTCTGAGATGAGGGCACTCACATATTCTTGTCCTTTGAGGGATTGTAGACAGTTGGTCTGTTTACCATCAGGGTGGCATACAAAGGCAATGTTTCCTAGATGAGGCTTTAGCCTAATGACTGTGACTGCCTAACAGTCACTACTGGTGTCTGGCAGGCAGTTGAGGTATTTTCAGAGGCCCATGGGGTGTGGATCACTATTATGTATCAAATCCATTGGAGCTGAGTGGCATTATTTTTCCAATCCAGTTTTCGGTTCCATCTGTTCGAGAATAGGTAAACTGAAGCTCTTTGCTTCCTTTGTTTTGTTTAGAGAAAGTTATCTGTTCAATTGAGATGAATAGTAATTGGATTATATTACTGTAATTCATTTATTAACGGAGCATTAGAATCCACAGTGGTGTGTTTCCATCTTAGAACCCACAAATTACCAATTAAACACAATCTTCTACTCTAAAACAATGCGATTATTTTTATTTAAGCCTATTTTAGAGGCTGAGTCACTCGCCGCCTGCATATATCTTTGTTTAAAATGCATTAGTGAAGTATTACTGAAGCTGGAGCCATTACTTGTTTGTGTGCAATTTGTGCAGGAAACTGGTGCTAGCTGTTCATCTGAACATAGGCCGGTCACTCCTGGGATGCCCTTTCTGCATGCTAGCTAGTAATTGCAACTTTTGAAAGCAAAGCACTCAAAGAATTACAAAATATAAAATTTCTTTATTTGAGAATGACTAACTGCAAAGCAAAATGCATGCATGACTGCCATATATGAGAAGGTAGTTTCCTTGGATTTCACCATATGTACAGGCCACTGTTCTATAGAAGGCTCCGTTTTATGCTCTTGGGAATTATAGCACATTAAAATTATTCTCTTGTCCTCAAGGAGAACATAATGTAACTGGACCTACAAAATGAC
>OU015743.1:44075494-44093216 GCA_907169655.1 Acomys percivali | reverse complement strand
AGAGAGAGAGAGAGAGAGATTAAGAAATTTAAACTCTAAAGGAGGAATAAGGCAAGGCAGTGTATAAAACATCAAAAGTAGAGACGGCCATGAATTCAGTGGTTGATGCAAAGTGACAAAGATGCACATAGGATGGTTGAGTAGCCAGAAATTTTTTTCTCATAGAAGATACAATGTTTGAGCTGGATGTGAGAAATGTGTGAGAACTCCTAAGTACTCAGAGCCCAAAGTTCAACCTGAGATGCTGGTATGAGATGGGCCAGATGAACAGTGACATAGGCAAGGAGGAACGTAGGAGGCCAGTGACAGACTGGAGCAAGCACTGGGTTTTCAGGGAGGAGGGACTCAGAAGTGTTGACAATGGCTTTCCTGGGTAAGGCAGAAATCCTTGTTAGCTGTGTAAGAAAGTGTAATGTGACCTAAGACAGTGAAGCTGAAGGAAGGTGGATGAGAGATGGACCTGGCAAGGCCACTGGGTGGTGAGGACAGGAGTGATGATGCAGAGTAGGAAGTGTGGCGGCCCACCGTGTTCTAGAGGAGAACAGAGGAAAGGTACAAGCAAGGCCTTGAAATCAGTTTCAGAGAACATGAGTCAGGTGTGGAAGAGCCAGATGGATAATGAGAGCATCTCGTTAGTCATGGTGGAAACCTTTGAAGCATCTGGAAGGATAGGAAGGAAAGAAATGAAGGATAGGATAAACAGCATGCAGTCCCTTTATGAAGCTTTGAGGCTGCTGGGTTCAATTACAATCAAGTAAAGAAACGCACATGGTATTTTAATACTTTATTCCTTGGGTAATAAAACCAGGGGAAGAAGGTCATGCCAATGAGAGTGGGCAGCGTATGGCACATCTCTCGGCTCCTAGAGATCAACCCTTCCACTTCCAGAGATGGTCCCATATTTAGAGAAAGCACGAGTCAGCCGTGTTTCTCTTCAGTTTTACCCTCAGCTACTGGAGATTTGCTTTCCCAGACATTCCTGCTCTTTGGGACCATGTAGTACAGAGCTGGCCACAGCCGATCTATTGTTCCACACCCTTTCCACCGATAGAGTTTGGCTCCTTTTAAAGTCTACTTTTCTCCTTTATCATATAAGAGTTTCTGTGTTCGTAAGAACAGAACACACTGAAGGGTTTGAGAGACTGCCAGGCACTGAGGGAGGTGATGGTATTCTTTCTACCCCTATATGAAATGATGACAATGTATGCCACCCCCCTTCATGATCGACAGCAGCTGCATAATGTGCAGGGGCCAGAACACGGTAGCAGTGTGTATCTGTTGTCTAAGTACAGCCATCAAGGCAAGGAGCATCAAGGCAAACCGAGCATGGGTACTCTGGGACTTGTTGTATCCGTGATGACATTCTTGTCAGCGTAACAATTCAAGGCCACAGAGATGGAAGTCACATCCTGCCCTCTTATGAAGAAATAGAATAGGCAGGAATATTATGAACAATTTGATCAAAAACTGAGTATCTCTTGACTAACGGTCATCCCTTGTGTCTAATGATTTGCAGAGGTAAGCGGGCCTACCTGGGAATTTCTGGAATGGTCCTTCACAGCATCAGAATCCTGAAGCTATTTCCCAACCAACCCACTTCTGATCCGACAGACTCGGCAGAGGTGGTGAGGGAAAGTGGAAGATGTGAGAACTCTAGCATTAACACAACTGAAAATCACTTGTCATTGAACGTACACATTGATTTCCTAACAGCCACATTCTGTCTCAGTGGGAGACATGCTGATAACTTAGCCCAAATTGCTGATCTGAAAGTCCTCTGGATTAGGTGATGGGGTGGTTAGTTAGTTTTTTTTTTTTTTTTTTAATGTCTGTGGAAAGAGGTACACCCTGCATCCTTCTGGAAGTCCAATTTTGCTTCTGCTGTTTTTACTGCAGTTGAACTGGGGATGACTGTTGCCACTACCTTTTTCCTGTGCTGGTGGGCAGACTCAATCCACATACCTCCCAGCTGCCAGCCTAGCCCCATGCCCTGCTGTGGTGGCACAGGATTGTGCAGGCAGACAGACCTTTGTTCAGAACTATACACATAGTTGGCATTTCACAGATATTAAAGTGGAAGATGACTGCTCAGGACAACAAAGGTAATACGGAGAACTTGCCTCCCTTCCTAGCATTAGGAGAAAATAATTTTCAATCTGTAGTTGGTATTTTTGTTTGCTCCCTCACTTATCCAGTGGTGGGATATCTCAACTCCTAGATAAAATGTGTACAGTAGACACATATTAAGCCCATTGGGTCATATTTAAAGAATTTTAATGGATTTTCCATGAGTAGGGTACTGGCAATGGTTTTACCTCCTAATTATAGTCTGAGAATTTGGCTATACATGAAATTAGCCAGGAAAAAAACACCAGGAGTTGTGCCCAGCTAAGGACAGTGGGATCAGGTATGTGCATGGCCTCAGGCCTGCTGCCTACCTACGTGAAGCTGATATACAGCTCTGCCCACCCCACCACCCATCTCATCCCCGCTTGTTCATTATTATTAAGTGGCAGTGTTCTGTAATGCTGCTATTAGAGAATCTTTGCCATTGGGGGATATTGTTTTGGTTAGGAATGTTGTCTTGTATGGAAAACAACTGTGACACTGATCCTTTTCAACAGGCAAGAGATAACATCTCTTGCCATCTTCCCTGGCCTCCACCAGGGTATTCTACGAATCTGTATCTAATTACCTGTGCAGCTAATTACCTCTTCCATGTTAAGTGGCTGCAGTAATCTCATTTCCCTTTCAAGTCCATTTTATGGCATCAGACTGTATTATATTCCCTCTTCTAATGGCTGCTGACAAAATTACAGCATTACCACCCAGGACTGATGAGAAGTCAGCAGGCCCATGACACAGTTGCTTCTGTGTGTGTTGTGTTGAGTCCTTTCCCTTTTTTTACAGTGTGCTATTAAATACCTATATATCCGAATCATCTCTGCATGGTTCCATTTGTTTGATTAGCATTGCGATACTGTGACAAGACACTATATCAGTAGTAATCGATCTGATTAGCATGGAGATGATATGAACACAGATTGTATTGATGTTTAATAGTGCAGGCACCCAGGTGCCGTAAACATTATAGATGTTTTTGTATGCCGTGCGCAAGGTCTCTGTAATGAAGACAGCAACCACAGCAGATTTTAGAGCTTGATGATTTATTTTCTGCCAAGTGCCACGGCAGGTCCTGGATAGTATATGGCACTCCTGTGCTGGAGCCTGCACAAAATGTTTTAATCAGTGCTCAAAATAACGCAAATATTTTCAGCGGACAGATTCTAATATTGCTTTATTAAGAGATGCTTGCACAGTGCAGTAAAAAAAAAAAAAAAAAAAAAAAGCTTCCTGTGGTCTCATAGTAACCCAGCCACATACTTTTCAGAACCACGTCCCCAGAGTACTTTATCATTGCTACATCTCCCATCATCTTTAAAGGCCTGATGGAATCTTTGTGTGACTCACCTTTCCCTCCATACCATGTAGTCAAGGTTAAAGTGAGGAGGCTATCGTGTCCAAGTTCACTTAGATTAACTGGTTTGGCTAGAGAGCATGCATTGATGGGAATCTGGCAGGTGGAGGAGGAGATCCACGCCACGTGGGAACTGGCTCCCAGCAACCTGTGATGAACACAAGGGGGTCTCTGCCAAGGGGAGTTTGTGTCAATCGATAGAAACCTTTAGCTGGGCTCCAAGAAGGGAAGACTCTCCCAGGCGTAGGGCTGCCTCCATGTTTGTCCTGGTTTTCATGTATCCAGAGACACACCAACAGTTCTTATAAAGTATCCAAACTGAGGTCAAAGGGGAAAAAACAAGCAGAAATTTAAAATGACACCAGTTTAATGCAGTTTTTGAGACTTGTTTTTTTCTATTTATATTAGATTATAAACTGGGTGTAGTGGCACACACCTTTAATCCCAGCATTCCAGCAGCAGGTGATTCACTGAGTGCCAGGCATGCCTGGTTTACAGAGTTGAGTTCCAGAGCAGCAAGGCTACACAGAGAAACTTATCTAAAACAACAACAAACAAACAAATAGATAGATTAGAATGTATAACAGAAAAATAGAAAGTCAAAGTAGATCTTGAACGTGTTCTGGAAAAGTGGTGCTGACATCCTCATATATGTACGTATGTATGTACGTATATGCACTTGTACTTAGGTATGCATGTGCACATTCTATGTTTACACAATGCATTGTACATATGTGTGTATATGATTGCACCCCTACTTGAGCATGTCGTGTTTTTCCTCAGTCCTTCCTCTGCCTCTCCCCCATTCCTCCTGTATCTCCACCATATACATCCAGGACCAGAACCAAGCACAATTACTCACGTATTGTGTTGATGTTCTTGTTCCTTATACCTCTAGGTTGCTAAGCATCTAGTTTCCTCCTGTCTTGAATGTTCTCTACTCTTCACTGGTATTTCAGGAGAGTGACCCTTGGTTAGGCAAGAGTGGGTTTCAGATCCTTCAGATGTCTGTTATGTTTAAGTAGGAGATGCAAGCTTGAGTGGTGAAGAAGAAGGGAAGAGAGAGGCATTCTGACAGCCCAAGGAGGAAAAAGGATGACCGTGTAAGATGAGGACTTGGCATTGACCGTTGTCCATGAGTTTACAGGTCAGATCCCTGGTCACCCCCAGAACAGCTGTTTCAGTGAAATGGTGAAGATAAAAGTGGGGGCATTGTGTGTAACCTGCTTTTTGTCAAAGGTAATCCAGAACCTTAGGTAAGACAGAGAATTGGGAAGTTCCTGGAAGACAGAATGGAGCCAAGGCAATGGAATGATTGCCGTCTGTGGGATGAGTCAGTAAGCAAGGAGATAAAAAGACCCAAAGACCCAGTGTGCGCTCTTTGAAAGAAATGGCATGAGTACTTTGTAACTAAAATTTTTCTATGAGCCTCACAAAAAAGCAACAAGGAATAGGTCAAATTATTTATGATAATACATTAACTCGACATACAGAGACTCACTTATAGTCATTACAAGATTCCTTGAGATGATGTGTGCTCCTTTTCAGACTGACTTGAAAATATCTTTTAAAAATGTTTTTATTGTTTATTTAATTTATTCAGATTACAACTCAGTTGTTATCCTATCACTTGCATCCTCGGGTTTCTCCCTTCCTTCCGCTTTCACCCTATTCCCCTCCCCTAGGCCTAAGACCAGGGGGACCTCCTCCCCCACTATATGGTCATAGGCTATCAGAATAAGCAGGATACCAAGATGAAAATCTTTTTTTAAAATGCCAATCTGTGTTAGCCATGTTACATGTCCAACAGCTATGCGTGGCTAGTAGCTGCCACAATGGATAGTTTAGTTCTTGAGGGATTCCTCCGAAACATCATAGAAAAGAGCTGGTTCCAGAGTAAACTAGAATATCCTAGCAAATCATACAATTTTAAGGATATATAAGATTGAATGCTAAATGAATGAGAAGCTGAGGTTCCATAATTAATGTGTTGTATTTATATGATCGTATCAAAAATACACTTTAAAACCTGGCTGTGTTCCACTCAAAGAGACTAAGATTTTATCTTAAACTCCATTTCAGTTTAAAAAATGCTAATTGCCATTTTGACTATGTGGTTAGAAGTAAAATTCAAAATGGATTTAATGTTATTTATAAAGTTTTGGGTGATTTAAAGGGCATTAAGGGCTTTTTGATGAATTATACATGTTGGTACTCAGAGATTAATGGCATCCTTTGAAAAGAATGTGTATTCTGTTTGAATCCATTGAAACTGCAGTAATGGGATTGCATGTTCGCAAGGTAGTATGTTATGTGGACATTTCCTTTAAACAAACAGTTTGAGGTGATGAAAAGCAGAAAAAGGAGTGCAAAACACAGGGAGAGATGTGTAGAAGCCTGGTTTTAGGGCGACCGGGGAAAGATCGCTGTCACCATGCAGAGGTCACAGGCCTTGTTTTTTCCTTCACTCGCCATCAGTGCCCATGTCAAGCAACTTTGCCCGACTTGTCTCTTCACAGAAAAGAGAGGCGCTGGACTAAACATTACGTTCACAGATGTTGTGACACTCTGAAATGCAGAACTGGAATTTTCTGTTGAATTGGATGCAAAAGTTTTACATCTAATAATGAAAGACTCCATAAAAAAGCACCGTGGAACCCAGCCCTAGCTTCCCAGGGCTTCAGTGAGGTGTAGAGGGGAGCATGAGGAGACACGCATGCATGCTGGGCCAAATGAAGGAATGCCTCTGAAAATGAGTTCTTTTTATTTAAAGAAAGAAGATGAGGATCTGAAAGTGCTAGGTCATGTGATTAAAGCAATTTATTTTTTTCCTTTATAAACGGTGCGTGAAATCATCTTTAAAGAATAATTTAAAATGTCTTTGCAATTTTAAACCAAAACATTTTTGTGAAACTAAAGAAAAAAATGTGTTTATATGGTTCTATAGCCATAAATGTCTTCAGAGTTTGACATTTCCTGGGTCTTTAAAAAAAATCAGAATGTAATTTAGATAATTCTTGAAAATATGATGTTATAACCCAGCCAAAGTTAGTCATCTTTAACCTATTCTATAAATCACTATGCAATAACTACAATGTATCATTGCTATATCTTAAATTTGTATTTATTGTTTTATAAATGTTAATAACATGCTATCAGAATATATTGTAAGAGGCTAAGGAAGTATGCTATTCTTGTATTAAGTCCTTAGATAAAAGATTGCTATTTCATAGAAATAAGCATGCAAATCTAGTCACTCTTAAAAGAAAAGCACCAATATTAACTTTGCTTCATTACATTTTATCTTTCAAATATTTTATTCTCCTTAACCAATTTATTTGTAGCTAGAACTTGATGATTTCATGTTAACTCACTTTCCCCCATGAAAGCCAATTTTAATGGAAGAACTAAAAGCCTGTGTGAATAAAATCTATCAACAAGAAAGGAATTAAAAGTATGTTAGAGCTGGACATGGTGGACATACTTTGAATTCCGCACTCAGGGGGCAGAAGCAAGGAGTGTTGTGAGTTCGAGGCCAGCCTGTTCTACACAGCCAATTTCAGGACAGCCAGGCCTACATAGAGATGTTGTCTCAAAAACAAAACAAAACAAAACAAAACAAAACAAAACAAAACAAAACAAAAAAGACTTCAGAAGGTAAGTGGCTATGGAGTGTTCAGCCCCAAAGGGAGCATCTATATCACATTCCCTTCCCACAAAGCTCAGAGAACATTGCAGAGAGAGAATGGAACAATTGTAAGAACCCATGGTTGGCGAGGAATGCTGTAAAACAGAGCCTTGCAGACATAACAAGGCCCGAGATCTGCACAAGATGAAGCAATCAGCATTAAGCATGAGACACAAGGCTCCACCCTTAGCTGAGAAACTATTGAAAACTGATGGTTTCTGGGAAAGAGAGCCAGTTTTCTTCAAGGCTCCTGAGAAGTTGATTTTGCCCTAGCGAGGCCCATAACCAGGCACATGCAATGGGCACTAATTAACTCAGTATGTTATTAATAAAAACAAATGCTGGAAAGGGGTGTGGGCAGTGTATATAAGAGGTAGGTTGAGGTCTACGGTGAATATGATTAAAATACACATATACAAGTCTGACATTCCACAAGGAAAAAAATCAAGTATTTTTTTAAAGTTTAAAAATAAATACTAAGGTAACAATTTTCTCACTAAAGGGGCCACCAACAGCAGTACTAATTTTTGTAAAGTATATAGGGAAGACTAGCACTACTGATACCACTGAGCAGTGAATAGTCCTGTAAATCAAGTTTGAGTGTAAATAATTCTCTATGAAGTTTTTTCTTGATGAGCACTTTGGTTCTGTGCCCCTCTGACTGCCTACAGCAGTTTGCTGCTGCTTAGCCTTTGACATTGTAGTTTGGATGGTCGTATCGTCTGTGAAATAGGATCATTGGGACGGTAGGCAGTGTTACTGTTAAAACTGTTCTTGGAGTAAGTATCCAACAAATAAGATAGATAGAACTAGGTTTCCTAAAGGAGGGTGAGGTAGATGTCTACAGAGGAAGGAATATTGCATTGAACAGGTAGAAACGTAATAAAGAGGGGAGCGATCTTTAGCCTCACAGGGTGTCTGGGTGTTAACTAACTGATGCTTCTGTGGGGAAGGGCAGCTTGGGGCTGTGGAGCCAGGTACCTGGCCCAGAATAGGCAGCACAAGTGTAACGCTTGCCCCTTGGCCATGTCTTTTCCCTTCTATTTGAACTTTCATTATGCAGACGTAGAATTAAAGGTAGCTCTTAGACCCAACCATGCTATTTATTTGAAAGGACAAATTGAAAGCATTTACGTGCAACTTCAATATTGTTTTTATTAATGCTTGTATTTGGAAAGAGAGATGAATTGTAAGACAATGTGGCAGGAAATTACTGTGGACATATATAAAGCGCTATTAATTAGTAATTTGTTAGGAAGGAAGTTGAAAAACATCTGTTCTCCCAGGTTTAGCACATTAGGCATGGGTTTACAATGCTGTAGTCTTTTACTCAGAACATCTGAGATTAAAGCAAAGCCTGTTTACTGGCAAGCCATACAATTAGCCAGGCGCTACCTCTTACCTGCATGTAGAGATTGCTTCCCTGCATGTGTATGATTTGCAGCCCATGGAAATGGAGGCAGCAGCATGCTGTTTCCATTGGTTTCACAGCCTTGGATTCAGCCGATGCATATGAAGAGTACTTGAGAAAAGCTGTCTGAATCGAACATAAACAGACCATTTTCTTGACATTGTGCCCTGGACAATGCAGTATAAAACAATTTGCAGAGTGTTCCATTCATTCTATGTATTGCAGGCCCTCTAGTGATGGCCCAGGGTACACAGGAAGATGTACAAAGGTCATGCAGCAATATTACAACATTTTACATAAGAGACATGAGTAACAACAGATTTTGGAATCCATGAGGTTTTAGAAAAATGTCTCCCAGGATACCAAGGAATGCTTGCACTACGAATAACTGCACATATAAAGACAGAGATTGAATAGATTTTTAACAAGTAAATAATATTTAAGAAAAAATATTACATTACAATATTAATACATGTACAATGTTATGGTCATGATTTTAAAAACTTTTGTCACATTTTTTTTTTAACACAGAACTTTATAACTGAGATTTTCAATCAGTTGTTTGTGACCCCCTCAGAGGAGGTCAAGTAAACCTTTCAGTTGGGTCACCTAAGACCATGGAAAATGTAGATATTTACACTATGATTCATAACAATGGCAAAAGTATACTTCTGAAGGAGAAATGAAAGTAATTTTATGGTCGGGAGTCATCACAAAATGAGGAACTGTATTAAAGGGTCACATCATTAAGAAGGTTGAGAACCACTGCTTTATAAGGTCTTCACAAGTTTATTAAATGTTAGTACATTAAGTGAACTCTTAAGCATAATATATTAGACTTACCAGAATTATTAGATGTTTAAGGAGCTCAAAAAGAGGTTTCTATTTTGTAAGTAGCTTCTCATTTAAGTCCTATGGAAATGACCCTGACTCTAAGAAATAATAGAAGATTTTTTGTGTAATTTTTAATCCAGTTTTCTGGAATAGTGATACTTTTTAAACTTTGTGGCAATATTAGTGTATTTACACTGATAAAGGCAAACTAAGAAACAGTCCCCTTACTGTAAGCATTTGTTGTTAATGTTTTGATGTCTAAGTAATCTCAAAGGGATTGGGTTAATCCTGAGATCAGCTCAGAGAAGCATGGTAGGCGCGTATCAAGCCGGCATTGATCATTGCTTTCTGCATGGTAATTGGAATGTTGTGGTAGTCACTCAAGCTGCACCCATGAATGGGGAGCAGAAGAGTGCTCCCATCCTCCCTTTCAAGTGACAAACCCTTGAGATCTAACAGACCGTGGATTAGTCAACCAGGAAAATGTTTCTATAGATAATGAAACTCCAAGTGAAGGACTCGATTAATAAGAAAACCCCAACCAGTTCGGAATGATGTGAAGTAGTAGAAAGAAGAATACTTGGGACAGCTTTAGGACACTTGAGAGATGCTTAATGTCTCGGGATTTTGTGCTTGAACAAGGGCGAGGCAGTGCACTGTATGTGAAGCATATTTTATTTTACAACAAAAAGCACTAAAGAAAAAATGTAAATTATTTGTGTCATTTAACCTCAATTCAGAAGTCATATTTCAAGTAGTGTTTAAGTTCATTAGTTCATGTTTCCCTATAAGGTGTGGGAAAGTTAAGATGCGCATCAAGAGGTCCTGTACTGTAATTGACTGATCAATGCTCTTCACCCATGATTAGAATTGAAACTCTAGGCTGAAGTTGTAAATATGGGTTATAAAGCCCAGTGATAACATCTGCATAGCTAGATGCTTTCAAGTTACACAGTCAAGTTTCTGTGTGTTCCTACAGCTGTCTCCCAAGCATTCCTTTAAAGGGAATAACATTTCCCACCTCCTCATTAGGAACATGGACATGTCTTTGGACTAGGTGAGGTCAACTCCCCCACGGGTGTGTTCAGCCCCCTGAGTCCTGTTTGGTGAATCTAGTGGCACAGTGAGCCTAGGACGTGACCCATGTTTGGATACTTAAGGGCCCCGAGTTCTGCCATCAAAGCTGAGGAGGTCTTTTACATTCCTCTTGTCTTGGAGAGCTGAATAAACACACTGGTAAAGCCACTTGAGAAATGTAAACTTATAAACAAGTAGCAAGTGCAGCTTCTTGAATTTAGTTGGGTCTTCTTTCTTACCTAGTGACAAAAATACAGATGAAGAGACATGAGTGACCAAGATTTGTCATCACAGTTGCAAGGTTCTTAGGACATTACTAAGTCCATTGATTTCTGCCCTTGTAGGTTCCAACTGTAGGCCTTAAGACAATGCCACTTGATACATTCAAGTGTATCTTGTTTTATATAATCATAGATTGGTTAAAATCATTATAATCTATTAAAACCGGGCCAGTGAAATGGCTTATTCCATAAAGGTGTCTGCCTTTGGACTTGTATGTGTATGTCCCACACCATATACATTAACAAATGAAGAAAATAGTGACCGGCTCTTGGAAATCTAACAACATTGTTCATATTGATAACATCTTGACATTGTGATTCTCATAACCCAAGGATACTATAAATGCTGCCAGAGAGAGGCCTTCCTAATTGCTTCACAATTTTTCCTGTTCTTTAATTTCCTGGTTTCTTTATTATTGATCTCTAATGAAATGAAGAGTTAATATGGTTCTCAATGTCTGTATCTCTCCCTCTCTTCCTTTTCATTTAAAAAGGCAGTCATTGAAGTGGCCTTTTATATGTAAATTTGATTGTGCCCCTAACCATCATTTAGTTGTATAGAAGCTAAAGCTTTAAAGAACTATAGCAGATGGAAATTTACAGGGCTGTATTTTCGTTTTCTGTAACACATTTCTTGCAGTCAGGTGGCCAAGCTCCATGCAATGCTCAGGTTATTCATTATGCTGTCCGTCGATAATCACATACCCACTTTGCCTACCATTTGTAATTCCTTTGTGCTTCAGCATCCCATTTACTATTGAATGTTACATGAAAGAGAATCATTGATCTACACTGCACGTGGAGGGAATCTTCCCTTCCGACAATATTGTACCTTTGGAGTAAAATAGACAGATTTTTTTTCTTATTATTATTTATAATTTTATTTACTTATTTTTTTGTAAATAACTGTTTCCTACTCTCTTAAGTTTAATACTATTCTTTGTTCAACTTTTAATAACTTTTTTGCTCTGTTTGAGGAAACTATTTCAATATTTTCACATAATCTAGATGATTATACCAATTTAAAATAGATTTATTGTTGCTATTCAACTAGTAACAATTGATGAGAGTGCTAATTTAAATATTGTTCTTTGCTGTTTTTATTGTTATTAAATATGTTCTTTGATAATTTCATACATGTGGTCACTTTCACCTCTACCTTCCATCTTCCTCCAACTTCTATCAGTGTTCCATTTTCTGTTTCTGTTGTTTGTCTTTTGTTTTGTTTCATGATCTAATAAGTTAACTAAGGTTCTCTGTGCCCACGGTGCGGAACTGTCTACTGAGGCCTGGTGGGCTCACCTGTTGGTTCTGTTGTAAAGCCTGAAGAACATTCCACTTTTCACCATTTTAACTATGCCATGGTGGAGCCTTGGTAATGGTTCTGAAATTTGCTTCTAAGAATAAAAAATTTAATCTGTTGACTGTACATTCTAGTGTATCACCAACCGTAGAGTTACTGCCCACCCTACCCCCTTTTTTGTCCTTTTCCAAGATACTGTATTAGGTATCTATGGACCATGGGACACCGGAATAATTTTAATTTCATTGTTTAGCCTTCTATTTTGTTCTCATTTATTAGGATTAAGTTTTATGATATCAGATTTTATGTGTGTGTCAATATATAATAATATCTTTAATATCAACTCATTATTTTAGAGATCTTAAAATGCTACATTTAAAAAATCAACATCTAAATGTTAAATATATCACTTTTCATTTAAAAAAAATGCCACTTCATTTGATGACAATTTTAAATGTTTCATGCTATTTATGTTCTTAACATTTATGATATTCATTATCGATGTATGGTCCACACATGTTAAAATCTTGAGAATTTTTGAAAAACTTTGCTCTAAGCTTGTATGTGTGTGTCACTGAATCAACAGGGATGTGATTTGCAGCCTGTATGTTTTGCATAAAGTCTACAAAGGTAGTGGAGCACAGTGAGACGTGTGTCGGCTTTTTAATGAGACAAACAGCATTGAATCCTGGCTCGTCATTTTCTCTATGTCCCCTTAGAAAGATCATGGGAGCCCTGAGTTGCTGCATAATTGCAGGGGAATTAATGGAAATAGTTTAAAGAAACCCCATTATATACCAGTTCTTGAATTTCTCTTCTTCCCACACATTAGCTAAGTGGTGGGGGCAGGTAAATGTGAGGGTGGCAGCCCTACCTTTCCCAGGACTTAACAAGTGTGATGTTTCCAGCAGCAACAATTAAGCTGTGTTGAAGAATGTGTATTCTAGATGGTCCTTCAGGTATGATAGGACCATGGTGGGATAGGAGAAAGGAACAGAACATTGGGCTTCCCAGCATCCTTCACAAGTTTACTGGTGTTGCTTTTGTGTCATGACCTCTCTCTCCCTACACAGGCTCAGGGGTTTGGAATACCTTGCTAGGTTAGGGTTAATCCTAAACTTTCTATTGAAAAATGTCTCCAACACTTAAAGGCAGACCACTTGAATATCTAAACAAAATGGTTTATTATGTGTAACTATTTTATAAATCTCATAAAGATGCATTAATCCTTTGGGAAGGGGTGTTACCCACTTTAATGGTTTCTGAAGAGTGAACAGCTAACCTTTGCCACAGGTGACAGGCTGTCTGTCCTCACATAATGGGACAGTTCTAGGAGAACACTGAACAAAAGAGGAGTTGGTGGCCCATTGACTCCACTAATTTAGACTTAGACTTTTCATGTCTTGAGGTACTTTTACTATCTCCATTTTCTCATTCGAAATGAAAACGACAGAACCTATAAATATGTCTTCTTCTTGTGCTTCTGTGTGTATGTGCATGCATGAGTATGTGTGCACATGAGTGCCTGTATGCATATGTACATGCATGTGTGTATGTGTGCTAGTACATATGCATATGTGCATGCGTGTGCGTGTGTGTGTATGTGTGTGTATGTAAATGCATGGATGAGTGGGAGAAAAACTTCTTCCATGCCAGTTGTTTATATGGGAAGCTGACCTTGTTAACCAGAAAACACACAGTATTTTGATTGTTATTATAATCATTCCTTTTGCTCAGTGTGACATCCAAGCCATCATTTTAGCGCCCTTGCTTGATATTGGTAATTTAGACACCATTGTTCTGTTTAATAACCACAGTTTGGCAATTGTATTAACTGCCTGACTAGTATTTGTAAAAGGAGAGAATTCAGTGTGTGTTGTCCTATTTAACTTACCTTTCACTATGGAGGAACCTTACTCTATAAGGCAGTTACTCAATTGTGTTTCCTCCAGTATTTATTTTATGTGATGACGTTACACTGCATCTTTAATTGGCTTGGTTGAATCATTTGAATTGGAGCCCTAGGATGGTACCCTGGAAAACGCATGACATTATAGGCTAAAATATGTAGACGCAAAGATGCTACTTTTTTAAAGAGTGAAAGTATTTAAGCTTTTAAATAACTTTTTAAAAGAGAGTGTCTGTGGAAAACACAGTGAGGTCCCTTACAGGTCATATGGTTGCACAGGACCACGCTCATCAGTCTTCAGAAGCTTTGATTAGGTGTATCTGCAACTTCCACATTTTCATTTGAATGTAAATCACATTATGTCATAAGCTCTCTCAGAAGAGAATCTCCAGGGCAGTTAATTTCTCTAAAGCACCTGCTACTAATGCAGAGAAATTTTTCCTTCAAAGAATTTTACTATATCACTCTTGGTCATAAAACAAGAGATAATTTGGGACTGGCCAAGGCTTTATTTACATATATTCAACTTCACTCAGTATCTGGTCATAGGATTAAGCCTTATATTTATATGGTGGTAAGACTGTATTGACATATTATTTTCCACACTTGTTTCTTTAAATAATTTTTAATATTTTCTTCTGGTTTTGACCCTTATTGGACTTGGAAAATTACTATGTTACTAGCCTGTCCATCATAGCAATCTAAGACATCTTCTTAGCCCCTTGGTAATATCCTTTCCAAACAAATGAAACAGGCAAGTCTCTTTCTGTGAGCTTTTAATTTAAGAATATAATAATTTCTGAGGAAATTTAGACAGATGAATATATTGTTAAGACTTCTTAATAATTGAACCATAAAAGTTTTGAGGTAAAAGGAAATTTAGGTTGACGTAAGTATAATTATCATACTTGAGAAAATGAAATTGAATTCCATATAAGTGAGTTTTTCAAGTTCACACCAAAAGCGAGTGGAAGAAAATGAACTGAACTGAACAGCAATCGACTGAATCACTTCCCTGACTACTGTTCTTCCTCACCAGACTTCCAGGGTAATAAAACATTTGCAGTACACTTAACCTCATCAACCAAGAGAAAGTAATAGAGCTATTTAAATGGCACTTGAAGTTTTACATTGAGGGCAAGCCATTGAAAAACTCTTTTTATTTACTAAAACAAGTTACATTAGCTTTGTAATAATAAATACAATAAAACAAACAATCAAAATCCAAGTTCACGAAGCAGGTCAAGAGTGTAGGTGCTGGGCCAAAGTGTTAAAACAGAGAATGTTATATTCTAACCTGAACTGTGTTCATCTCACTGCCATCCTTGTCGATCAGATGAGTTTAAAACAGTAGCTGTCCACTAGTAACTACCAGTAGGACACAAAGATGACTGTTATCCTTTCCTGTACATTTACTCTACAACGGATTTCTATGAAAATAGTGTATTTGACTTGAGTAAAGTATAGTAAGATAAATCACTAGTAGATTCTAATGAGACCATGTGACCTGGATGAAAGCATCCAGGGATGACGCACCAGTTGCATTCACATTATCACCATGTCCTTCATTAGAACTGAATTTTGTTGCATGTGAATAAATAAGAGGGAAAGAGAATTTACTACCACCATCTGGTGGAGTGGTTACAGCTTACGCAGTTACTTAAAAACCAAGGATGGACACTCCTATACATTTATGTTATGATTATAAATTGGGAAAGTGGCTGGGCAGTGGTAGTGTACGCCTTTAATTCCAGAATTTGGGACCAGAGGCAATGTCAGCTAGGCTCTGCAGGCATACTGGCAAAGTATCATTAATAGGGTCAGGGGTTGGCTCTCTCCTATGGGGTGGGTGTCTGTTTGGGCATTGGTTGGCCCTCAGTTTCTGCTCTATCTTTATCCCTGAACATCTTGTAGGCAAGGTACATTTTGAGTCAACTTTTTTTAGTGGGTTGGTGTTCCTCACCCGCCACCAAGTGTCCTGTCTAGTTAGATATGATTTCAGCCTTCAGTCACTATGACACATGCTACTAGGAGTCTCACCTAGAGTCACCCTCATATCCTCTCAGAAGCCTACTTTGTCCTAAGTCTCCAGTTTGTCACAGGGGTCCTCTGCCCATGGCTCCTTTTCTCTCTGCATGCTTTCTGTCCTCCAGGCCCCTCTCTCCCCGGGTCTGATCTCTACCCTCATTTCTCTCTATGCTCCCTCTCCACCGTTGCTGAGACTTACAGCCAAATATTGGGTAAAATGTAAGGAGTCTTGTAGAAAAGTGGGGGGAAGCATAAAGGAATCTGGAGGGTACAAGAGCTCTACAAGAAGACCAACAGAGCCAATTAACCAGGGCCAAGAGGGGCCCATAGAGACTGAAGCACCAACCATAGGCCACTCATGGTCTGGACCTTGGCCCCCTACCCAGGTGTAACCGATGGGCAGCTTAGTCTTCATATGGATCCCCTAGTAAGGGGAACAGAGGCTGTCTCTGGCATAGACTCCATTGCCTGCTTTTTTTTTTTTTCATCACTTTTCCCTGGTGAGGCTGCTTCACCAGGCCAAGGGGGAAGAGGATGTACTCAGTGCTGATGCAACTTGATGTGCTGGGGTAGGTTGGTGTGTTTGGGGGCTCCCCTGTTCTGAAGAGTAGAGGAGCGGGGATAAGGGGAAGAGGAAGGGAGGATGGGACCGGGAGGAGAGGAGGGAGTGGACCATGACCAGGATGTAAAGTGAATAAAGAAAATTTCAAACACACATACACACACAGAGAGAGAGAGAGAGAGAGAGAGAGAGAGAGAGAGAGAGAGAGAGAGAGAGAGAGAGAGAGAGAGGAGATGGATTGATTCTGGAGCCAGATTAAGGGATTGGTACTTGAGATTTTTCTCCTTCATATCTATTTGACCTAAGGGACAGGTTAACACATAGCCTTTATATGTAAAGTGGACAAGAGTATGTCTTCTCCAAAACTCATGGAATCCATTGGTAGCAGTGATTAACACGGTTGGTATGAAGTTACTCTTGCTCCAAAGTCTGGTTGTGGGCATTTGTTAATTTTACGTAATTACACATAGTTATGTGTGTAATTTTCCTTTCGAATCATCCTTTTTTGTTGCACAATATTTTGGTATGTGAATGTATTATAATTAATATATTTTCTTATTGTCTTGGCTAATATTGATTGTCAACTTGACTGAACTAAGAAATGCCTAGAATAGTCAGTCAGGCATACCTCTGGGCATGTCTCACATGACATTCCAGAGAGATGTAACTATAAGTCCGCCCAGATGGGTGGTACCATCTAAAATCTGTGAGCCCAGATGGGTAAAAGGAAAGAGATGGAAAACAGTTTACTCAGTCATGCTCTGTAGTGACAATTCTGGAATATTGGTTTCTTTAAAAAAAAAAAACACATAAATATTATAACAGTATGTTTTCATTTTAATCCAGGTCTAGGGATATGGGGCTGCTTTGGACAGTCTGCAGCAGGTGACTATGATTTGCCTCGTGCTCTAGTAGAGGCATGGTTTTGCCAGCTGCAGATATTCCGAGATTATGCGACCTTTGGAATTCTGGGAACTTCTCAGAGGCTGTATAAATGCTAGGGCCCTGAGAGGCAGGGTTGATGGTTGTTTGTTGTTTAGGGAGGTTGTTTGCAGTTTGTTAGTAGTCGTGCTCAAAGAAGAAACAAGAAATTAGATTCAAGAATCTCTCTCTCTCTCTCTCTCTCTCTCTCTCTCTCTCTCTCTCTCTCT
>OU015743.1:44025383-44064198 GCA_907169655.1 Acomys percivali | reverse complement strand
TGATACTCCTATGCTGCAAATATCAACCCAGGAAAGAGGATCATAAGTGAAAATGGTATACATGTAATGTATCCACTTACAAAAATTCCTTCCAGAGGCCACTGTGCTGCACACCAGCTCACAGTATGTGGTTCAAAGCAAGTGCAAACAACCAGCCTCTTCTTCTTTTCCTTACTTGTGTTTTCCACTAACATCGCAGAGCCTTTTTTATTTACTCAACCAGATTGACAAGATTATAAATGAGAGGCGTGCGTGGAAGCCTCTAATTTTTCATAAGTAAATGAATTAATTTATCATTGCCGCAGTGTTTTATTGCTGTCTCCATGCCAGGCTGCCCTGCTCCTCTGTTCCCCCCTTTGCCTCCCAAACACTGGATCCATGTCATCGTGTTTGACAGGTTTCTGATTCCCCTGTCAGATGCAATTTGGTGCTAATCACATTTCCTTTGCTCAGTGTCAATGATACAAGCCATGCATAATATCCCTGTATGTCCACTCACTCACTTGCAGTGCAGCTGGGATATCTCGGGCATTAATCTGATAGAATGCCACATTGAAATGCAGAAATGAGGCTTGAGCACTGAGATAATATGGCCAGGCAGATGTGCAACAGATAAGAGAGACTAGACTGCTGATCTTTCCTAAGCTTTGATGAATTTTATTTCATTTCTGAATATCTCTTTACAAACCCAAGACTGTGCAATCAGTGCTGGTTCACTAGACCTCCAGTGTTCTTAATAGCATCCATTCGTTGTCCATGTATGAAGGGATGAGGGTTCTTCTTCCCATTAAAAGAGAAGCTATAGGTTGTTATTTCTAATGCTGAAGAATGCTGCTGAGTTCATGTACTCTATCAAACACAGAAAAGGAGCTAACAACGGAAAGAAATCTGTTTACAGAACAAGAAGCCATTTTCTAGTAAAGTGGGGTCACAAACAATAGACCTTGGGTTAGATCATCTCAGATGGAAATGATGCGACAAACAATAGACGGGGGGGGGGGGGGGGGGGGCTGTTGTTTACTTTCCAGTCAAGGTAGGTGCTTAGACAGTAAGACGGTGAAGGGAAGAGGCAGAAGGAGGGGGAAATAAAAAGAAACAGAAGAAAAAAATAAACAAAAAACGACCCATAGATCAAAAATGAAAATAAAGGAGGCTGTCCTTTGTTGGTGAAGTAGCAGTTTTCTGTTTTGGAAATAAGACTAGAATAGCAGCTTAGAGGCATTTGGGGAAGTCTTTGTCATGTGATCAGAAAGGATTTATTTATTTTGCATGTGTGTATGGGGGTCACAAGGGCCACATCAGGCAATGGAGCTCAGGGGACAAGGAGTTAGTCGTCTCCTTCCTGTGGGGCCTGAGAGCTGAATTCAAGTTGTTAGGCTTGGCAGTGGGTGCCTTTCCTCTCTTAGCTATCTCACTGGCCCCAGAGGGGTGTAATTAAAGCAATGGGGGGGGGGTTCACAGTTATATCTAAGATTTAGAAAGAGAATTTTGCCACTAGTATGGAAAGAAGAGCAAAGTGTGACTTCAGAGTGTGCACAGTTGTCAAGCCGCCAGGAGGGCAGTGGAGACAGCAGCCATAGACAGAAAAGCCAAGTAAGGTGTAAAAAGCATCTACTAGCTAAAACCTAAGCCCTGTACAATTGGTGCTGCATTGCAGGCTGAGGGAGGAGCAGAGGGAAAGAAAAAGGAAGGAACAAAGTATTCCCCGTGTTTCTAGGTGAAATGGGTTATGGGTGATGTCGCCTGCCAAGTGAAGACGGCAAATGTATGGGCAGTGTGAAGAAATGTTGAGTATGGGGCCTCACAAGCATCCAGTTAACAATGAAAGAGTGGCCGGAGTAAGATATACGGAGTGGCCATTTTATAAGTGTACAGTCAATAGCAGGAATTATTGGGATGGTTGCAGCTACTTCGGAAGAGTGTATACAGCAAGGAGAAGCAAGTAAATCATGGGGAATAGACTATATTTAGTGCGTTAGTGCTTAATTTTATGAACGTTGTTCAATCAATAATTAATTGAAGCAGTAGAAACGAAAAGCCACAGTATCTGCATGATTATCTACTAGTCAGTAAGATGCATTTTCTAATTTTTACAAAAAAATTAATTTAAACTTAATTGCATTTATGTGTGTGCACATGCATATGTATATATGTGCATACACATACGCATGCATGCGCGTGTGTGTATGTGTGTGTGTGTATGTGTGTGTGCATATGGATATATGTGGATATGTGCCATGGCATGTGTGTGGAGGTCAAAGAACACCTTGTTTGAGTTGGTTTTCTCCTACTACATGTATCCTGGCATCAGAGCCAGGTTATCAGGTTTGGTGGCAAGCGACTTTACCCACTGAGTCACTTCATTGGCCTAGATTATTTTCTTATATTAAGCAAAATGTAAATATTAAACTCATTAAATATAAAAAAATTAATTTCAGTTTTTCTCCTGGAAATATAGCACTTCGAATGATTTTTTTAAAAAGATTTGATTACATCACATATGCACTCATGTAAATTGATTTACATATGAAATTTGGTATATTGTAATTTATGTAAAGTAAAACCAAGTTCCTTTAATGTTTGTTCAGTAAGTAGTTATAAAGCTAAGTTAAATATTAATAGATTTTAAATGTTTAAATTGAATTTTATTTTAAATATCTATTTACTCACTGAAAGCTTATATTTATATATTTTATATATAAAGTGCACATAAGCTCACAGTATAGGTTATATGCAAACACATATAGAGTATATTATACTTTCATATGGAGGTGAAAAATAACAAAAATGCCTTTAGAAGTTCCTTTAGGGTTGAAGAAAGTGGCAAATGTTGTGAAACACTGTGAAGGAGGAATCAATATTTTCTCAGCATTAATTTGTATTTTGATTTACTATATATTTGTAATATTTGTGAAATACTATATAGCCTTGATGCTTTACAAACAAGAAGAAAGAAGCCTATTTATGAGATACAAATGGTTGCTGAGGATACATACTTAATGCTAAAATTTATATGTGGAAGTAATTTTGATTTGCAAAATGCTAATATCAATTGCAGATACTCAAATATCTAGATTTCTACTTGAGAGTTGGATGCTTTGGATTAAAAATCAGTGTAATCTAGAGTTTTGTGGGCATATGTAGTAAATCTGTAATTTGCCTTTGGGCCATAGCACCTGGTGAACGACAGTACAGTCAGCTTATTAAACTCAGAATGCTGCATCTAGCTATAGCACCAAGTAAAAAGGGCCCTGGTAGAGAGGTTCAGCCTTCAGCAAGCTGACCCATGCATGGCATTCCACCAGGAGGAAAGGGTGGGAAGTGTACGGTTTCGCTGTATAACAAAACAGCGGTGCTGATGACCGGTAAACTGCAAATAATTCACACTGAAGGAAAGGCTATCCAGAAAGAGTCAAAAGCATCCTGACAGTGCGACATTGCCAAGAATGATGATAGATGCTTGCAGCTGGTTTGGTCTAAGCCTTTGAAAATTTTCAAACAATGCTCAAATCAGAAGGCATGACTTGGTTGGTGCAGTAGTTTGAGTAGAACCTCTTGGTCCAGATCTGCCCGTCCTGATGTTCTTCTTGTAGGTTTCTAGGACCCTCTGGATCCTTCTATTTCCCCATCCTCCCATACTTGTCTCACCTAGAGTCCTATTAGGATGTTCTCACATCTATCCCAATCTCCTGGCAAGTGAAGACTTTCATGAGACATGCCTCTTGGGCTAGTGTCCAGTTATAAATGAGTGTATACCATGTGAGTCTTTCTGCTTCTGAGTTAACTCACTCAGTATGATCATTTCTAGTTCCATAAATTAACTAAATAAAAAAAATAAGTAACCAGTAGAAACAAACAAACAAAAAAAAGAAGGCATGACTTTTATAAGTTATGCTTGTTTATTTGTCTGTTGACTTGGTGGTACAGGGGTTAAAGATAAGAATGCCATGCATGCAAAGCAGACCCTCCACCACAGAGCTCTGTCCCTAGCCCATGGTTTTGCTTGTTGGTTTGTTTGTTTGTTTTTTTTTTTAATTGTCCTGTTTTACTTTGAGATATTGCCTTCCTAAGTTACTCAGACGGGCCTTGAACTCATTCTGTAGCTCACACAGCCTTAAAACTTTGAATTTATAATCTTCTTGCTTAAACCTTCCAAGTAGTACTGGTAGGCCTGTGCTACCACTAGCAGCTTGGGTTATATTTCTAACAAGGAAATAGGAAAGTTCGGGCTGGAGAGCTGGCTCTGGGCTTAAGAGGGCTTGCTTCTCTTTCAGAGCCCCTGAGCTCAGTTCCCAGGACCCTGTCAGCCTAGTATGTCTGTGTATTCCTATCAGTCCAGCAGCAATGGATCAGATGCACTTTCTGGCCTCTGGTAGCACCCACACACAGATGGCATACAGTTAACATTGGCATATGGAAATAAATAAGTAAACACAAATACTTTTTAAATTAATAATTAAAGTAGAATGGAAAAGCTAAACTCATATACATTTATGTTAAGCAATTCTGTGTATTAGAAGCCTATAAAATATCAATTAGTAATTGCTAAAGTTACTTTAAAAATTCTCTGTTCTGTAAGATTTGTCTGTTTTCTTAAATATCTTCTGGAAATCTTTGTGAGAACGGTGATATAATGTCAAATCTCCCACTGTCTGTGCAATTCCATGACAGAAAAACTGGGTTTATCTGTAACCACTTTGTTTCAGGTTTGTGGAAGTTCTACATTTAGTGAAAAAAAGTTACTACACATACACATCCAAAACTATTCACAAACTAAAATAAGTGAAAATGCAATGCAAATGGTATACATAAGTGTTGGATTGAATTCACAGGAATGAAATAGTCAGTCCGTGAGGTTACTAAAAGGCAACATCCTAGAAACCAAATATTGAGTAGGATATTAAATGAAGAAAAGAGTGTAAATTGAAACAGAATGAAGAAACTATGTTGTGAGTGTGTGTGTGTGTGTGTGTGTGTGTGTGTGTGTGTGTGTGTAAACAAAGGAAAGCGTAGGGGATGCAGTCACACGAGAACAGTAATAGATTTTCTCTGAGTAGATAGGAAATCATGGTAAGAAATGAAAAAGACCACGTGGAGCTGCTCACTGTGTGTGTTATCCAGCAGGGAATCTTGAAACTGAAGGGGCATTTTTTATAAGATGTCTCCTGGTGACAATGTTGATTATTTTATTAAATACATTGTTTGCCTTTGCGGTGTGAGGAAAACAAAGCCTCTCCCTCCACCCGCAACCCATCCCTCTGACATGTAGCAGTCATGTGTTTTGACGTGGTAATTACAGTGGTTACAACTTTGTGATCCCAAACAACAAGAATAACTCCACCTCAAACTAGACATTGATTGGAAAAACATGAAGGCTCATAGGAGCAGAAGGAAGCAGAGCACGGAGAGTGGAACGTTGGACAGGTGAGGAAGTAGGAAGGCTGTGGGAGGATAATCCTGTCTGGGGCGGGGCAATTCTGCACCATGCAGAATTTTCATTACCTGTCCTTGTTTAACTGGAGTGAGTTCTGAAGTCCCAAGGCTTGGAATGTATTGGCTAAACTTGAGTCTTACCAGGCCTCTAATTAGACCAGGCCATAAATGCAAGCAGTATTTTGTACTTTGTTTCTCCCTAAGATAGGGTTTCTTTGTTGTAGCCCAGGCTGGCCTGGAACTCAGAGATCCCAGAGATCCACTTGCCTCTGTTTCCTGAGTGCTGGGATTGAAGATCTGTACCACTACCACCCAGCTAATATCTGGCACCTTTAGCTTTGATAATGAGCATGAAGCATCACCCAGACTAGGAGTTTAGAAAGGAAATGTCTAGAAAAAATCAGAGGGCTATTAGCAGTGGCTCTTTCCTTTCTGGTTATGAATAGAGGTCTAGCCTGTTACCTTTGGTCATTGAGTACTGGACAATAGCAGTTTATCTTAAGAGTCCTTAGTGTTGGAACAGCATGTTCAGTGTACTCAAACTCTTACTGGATTTATGAAGTTGCTTCTTAAAAATGCCCTAGGTGGAATAGTTCTCCAAGGAAAATAGAACACCCTTTAATATAAGTAGAACCTGCATAGTACTAATTAAGTCTCATTCCAGTGGTGTTAACGAAGCTGTGAGGGGCCTCACAGCCAGAAGTCCTCACATGGAGGTGCCCCATGCTGAGCTCTGGCAGAATCTCCTACAGCACACCAGCTTCTGCTGCAGCTTTTCCTTTTTTCTGTCTGGACCAAGAACAAGCAGGACTCAGTAGTTCTGCAGTTACCGCAGTTTCTAGTCTGTCTACTTCAAACCGCCAACCCTCTCAACGCTACAAAATATCCCGTAACCCAAGGATAGGCAAAAGGCTGCTAAGAAACCAACTCAATTTCCAGAACTGTGAGAAAAAGCTTTGGCTGATAACCTTTTCAGTCTATTGGAAAACTCTGGCAGGCATTAATAAGAACACATAGATACGTAGATAGATAGATGGATGGATAGATAGCTAGCTAGCTAGATAGATGATGTAACACCTTCATTTTTATAGGCGTGTTAGGAAATAAAAGGACCTCTGTCACTCATCACTCCAAAAATTTTAGGAAACACATTAGCATAAAATTGAGTGACGTAAAATAAGAAACAGTTTCATTGACTTCCCTTGAATCTGTGTGTTGTCTGGGCCATTCTGGTTTACTCATGTCTCTGTTGGGTTGGGCTCAGCTCTCCTCTGTGCCTGAGAACTGCATGCCTGTTGGATGGTTTGAGCAGTCTTGGGAAGGACCCCTGGACTCTCACTCCTGGGATCCTTACCCTCCAGCTGGGTAGCCATGTCCCTACAGCAGTGTCAGAGTTCCTCTACATACCTGGGTTTGGAACTGCCCAGTATCAGTGCTACCAAACTATAGGTACAGAAGTACGGAAAGGGACGCCATCTTTTATGGCACTTACATTCCCTTTATAAAAGCAAAGGACTAAAGCAGGGCAATATGGCACCACGTAAACAGCCTACCACAAATGCGTACTAAATGTATGCCTAAAACCGAGATAATTTAATACTATAGCTTGTGTTTAAGGATGATACGATTCTCATTCATTTGAGGGCAGCAAATATTGTTTCTAGATAAAAAGTTCATGAACAGGGTGCTGCCAGTGTAGCTCAAGTTCCATGGTTAGATGTTGATTTCTGTGCAAAACTGGACACATGGAGATACCACAGCCTAATCCTCTTACGGATGGCTGTGGGCATCCTGACTCTGCAGATTACCTAGATTTATTCCCAATAGTTTTCTGTAAACAACTTGTCAATGACATACCACTGTGAATGTCATTAAGAAGCCACACTATTATTTATGAAACAGCAGTATAGATATTTTATTGAGTAGTCAAATACTCTGCAAATGGACACAATAACTGTTAATTGACATTGAAAGCTAAAGATCCCCAGTTAATCTAAACTTCGGACTTGCCAATATTAGTGGCTAAAAATTGGATCCATGAAACTCATTTGTTGTGATGTCACATTAAAGGAAAATTTAATATTGTCATGTTATAGTTGGCTAAATGCAATTAATATATTGATGATAAAGTGAGTTAGAAGTGACTGATGGCAAGGTTTTAATTACAAATATGAAAAATACTCTTCTGTCCTTAAATTATTATGAGGATTTTTTTTGTTCTAGCAATAATAGGCTACCCATCAGTCTTTGAAGAATACTCACTAAGTGTGAATTAAGTGAAACTTTCCTTTTTTTCCCTAGATCATCCTAAATTCATTGAGATATTTATATAAATGTTTTGGCTCCTTGGCATCTTGGCAAAAATGAAAATATGCATTGTTTCATAATGAAAATAAGTATTATTTTCATCATCTGAAAGGGTATGCTGCTTTGGGTTTGCTGTTCTGATCAACACAGTCAAGTCTCTGTCTTCAACCATAGCCCTTCTCCCATTGCAGCTTAAGTCTGGTGACCTTCAAGACATACAGTGTCTTTTGACTTTCACCTATTATGCATTGTAACTTACTTGAAGCTGTGCTTAGGTTTAATGTGATCATTTTATTTTCCCTTTGGCCTTTAGATCCTACAAATCTGCTCCTCTTCCAGATCCACCGTCCCTGGCCCAGTGACTGAAAAATATAGCCAAATCCTGTTTGTGCTTAGTTACTGCTAAAACAAATCAAAGCGCACTAAGGTATGGAGGGGCAAGAGGCAGGGAATACCAGTGTGGCTGGTGAGTTTTTAAAAGGGAGCACAAACATTGTGTGTGACGCCTTTGAGTGATGATCCTTAGGTACTCACAAATACTACTTGCTTGTTACTATTGAGTGCAAGCGGTATTACATTGCGCAGCTTCTAGATCTCATGGCCTTCTTTGTTGTAGAGATATATCTTGAAAGAAAAATGTGTTAAGCATCCCTTTACCTATATGTGCAATTTTATTATCAAGTCTTTGTCTTTTTACTCTGGAAGACGAGCTTCTGGCACGGTGCCCACAGAAGGTTTTCCTCATTCAGACTTTCAGTGGGTTGTCATGTGATGTCATTTCCATTTCAGTAGAGAGCATTCATGTAGAAATTGTGCATTTCTGCTCTTTCAATGTCCCTTAAGACAATCAGAGCTTGGGTATGTTTGAAATTTGGACTGTAAGTCTCTTGCCATTGTCTGGGTTCTTAATGGTGGCATCATTGCCTCAATATGAATTTGTTTCATCCACAAAACCAACATGATGTTCTGAATTCTCCCTTGCCCTTAGTGAAATAGGTCCACTTAAATTTCTCTCTAATCTGTCAATAATGATCTCTGAGGTTTGTGTTTGTTTGCTTATTTGTTTTGGAAATAACGGTTAACATGCTGCCCAGGCTATCCTCAAACTAGGGGTCCTCCTGCCTCAGTCTCCTGAGTGCTGAGATTCCAGACACTGGCCAGCATGTATGACATCCTTTCAGTTTTGTTCCTAAAGTACTTCTCTCGTGAGTACCTACCACTCCTTTCTAAGGAAGGTCAGATGACATGATGTTGTAAATGTAGCATATCCTCCATGTGATCATCTCAGGCTTTTCTGGAATGTGTCAACCAAAAAGGCAAATTCATAGTACTCCTTTGTGCAAATGGTGGTAGCAAATAGAAATTTGAAGAAATTTGGTCAATAGGGAATATATCCCTTAGTAACTTGACCATTCTCTGAGGGTAAATAAACATGCATGGAGTCAGATAGTAGTGCTTAGAAGTATTAACAGTGGGGAAAGAGGAAGCAGACTCAGTATCATAATAGAAGCCATCTGGATTTATCTCCTCCCGCCCTCCCCCATTTGTACACCAGTCAGTGACAACTTGTATAAAGGCTACATTTCCTGTATGTGTGGCCATCAGCCCTGATGAACTCCAGGACAGTCCCAGCATTCTTGTGTCCGTTTTGTTAGGGTTGTGAAAACTGGATTGCAGAATGTTGTATGTTGGTACAATTCCCAGTGTCTTTGATCTCCAATGGCAATGTTCAAGAAGCCCTGAGAACCACTGAGTGACCTCTGTCCCACACCTGTTAGGGACAGTTCATTTTGAAGACCAGCTGTGGTAAGGTGTCTGTAAAGACAGTGTTAGGAACAGTTACAACAAATGTTATCACCATTAAAGTTAACATAATGAGGAGGGCTCTGTGCACACCCTGTGTATCTGCCTGCAGTTAAATTACTTTTCGAGCTGTAGACAAATGAAATGTACCCAGGGACTCTCAAGGAGTACGATACCAGCCGACGAAAATTGCATATGGGTGTAGGGGTCCAAAGCCACGATTAATTTACATTTGATTTTAATTGATGACACTCTGATAGATCGGAGAAACTTTAATTAAGAAATAAAAGTGTAGGCAGATTAGAATATTGGTAATTGGAAATAGAGGAGGCTTAACTAATGAAGTGTGGCTTTATTAAATGTTTTGTTCATTTTCTAGAAAATGCTATTTAGAACTTATCAGCAGTTATCACACAACTGGTATTTGGAGGATTTAGGTTCCTTCCTCAGAAACATGTGCTGTGATAGAAGTAATAGTGGTGACTGCAAAGCCCCAGATTACTCTTAATGTTGTTCAGGGGCCACTGAGCCGCAGTGCTGCCATGTAAGTGGGCAGAGTTCATCTTTTAGTGGCGTTGGTTCAAGCCTACATTTAATAAATGGCTCTGCGTTGTATGCTCTCCGGTGCAGCTACTCACATCTCTCACCTCTGCTCAGCATCTCACTCGAAGCTACTTCCCCTCTATGCGTGCCTCTAATAATACTGTCTAAAATAAGCCTTAGAAGCGACACAGATTGTAATTTACAGCGTTACCTTTGCCATGGTGGATTACTGTCCTTTATAATTGCAGCTTACACAAAAATCTGCTTGCTACTTCCATATAATCAGAATAATCATACCTTGTATTTATGTGGTCTTTCTCTTGTGACCTCAAAGCACTTTCATAGGCACTCCTGTTAGTTGTCACAGCATTCCTGGTAGAAGGCAGATGGCTGAAAGAAACAGAAGCTTAAGTGTAACCAGGTTAAATGACTTGCCTTAGGTAAAGCCATAATGAGTGACATCAATGGGAAAGAAGCCAGGCCTCCTGATTCTGGGCCATGTCTTCGTCTTCTGCATGATTTTGCCTCCAAATTTTGTACTGATGACATCTGTTTCCATCATTGTCATGCTGCTAACTACTTAATATCATTTTACTGTAAGATTAGCTAAGGGGAACAGATATTCTCTGAGCATTTAGAAATATGTTTAATGTGGTATGAGGGCAGCAGTGATGCTTTATGGTGACAATGTGTAGATTAGTTTTTAGTAGATCATGGTTTTTGAATTAACTTTGATAGGTTGAGGAATTCTGGGGACTTATATTTTTTTTATCAACCTTGTAGTTTTTGAATGATGTGTATGTCTTGAAGTCATTGAACTAGTTTTCAAATGTGTATCCAATGCAGCAAAACATGATCTATTAGTCTGTTACCAAATTATACTCAGTGTCCCTTAATTAGCAAACCTCTTTTTTTAGTCAACTATTAAAACATATATTAAGGTCACATGTGTATATTATCATTAAAGTATAAATGAAAGTATAACTTAGTCTCAGTCTCAGTGCCTTTTTTATTGTGATGAAAGTTTCCTGTCCCTTTTTATATGGAAATGTGATACAGGGTCTCCTGTGTGGCCTCCCATCTGGTTCTTCTGAAGCAATGGGAAACGGGGTGAGGCATACATACATACAAACATGTATATGTATATATATATATATATATATATATGCACACACACACATATGTGTGGTATGTATGAATGTATTCAGTATACTTAGTGGAAGGGCAAAAACCTTGAAGAGTGTATCCATCAAAGTTTCCCCATTATATTTGGTTCTAATATATACAATTCATTGATTTAATAATAGAAGGAACTGATTTAATTGTGCTGACCATAGATTTATTGACAATGAAGTGTAATTTGGTGACCAGTAGATCTTATTATTTTTGTCCTCTTGACCTCATTTAGAAAGATTCATTTGTTTTACGTTGTTTGATTAACCCGATGCTGTGTCATTGGTCACCTTTATCCAAAGTCTCATGGCCTTTCCTTCTGGTCCAAATTTCTTCACGTTTTCTTTGAATTTTTCTGATCTTTTGTGTCAGTTTTCTGAGAATGTATTAGGAATCCAGATGTAATTTTGTCCTTTCCTTTAAGCAATTCTGGTTGCTGCTCTTGCTTCTGTGGTCCTGTATGTGACTGATGCAAATGCAGTAGAAACCAGGTTTTCCTTCTCATCAGCCACATCCTTCAAAGCACAGTGTCCACAGTGTGTTGATGAGTTAAGTGGAGCTTTAGCACGACAATTTTGGTGGTTTGGTTCTACAATTATATATAAAAAATCATGTCTGATTAGAAGGTTACTCTGCGATTGTTTTTTAAAAATGTTTCATTAATGCAGCAGTTTGAACAATTTCTATTTAATAATAGTTAAGTATACACGATGCACTAGATGCTGTGGATGCCTTAAGTGTTAATGACTATGAACCAAGTGGAATAGTGCCGACTGTTCTCTTGAGACCTGTGCAGGACACTGGCTAGCCACCTGGTTTCCCAGGCTCCTGTGGGATCTGGCTGATGCGTTTTTGGCTGTCCAGCCTAAAGTCGGAGGGCACGGCTGTCCTCCATGACTGACACAACTGTGTGCCCTCCACTGCCTCTCTGAGCTCTCTTTCCCAGTACACTTGCCATATTGTCATTGGAAACAGGTGACTTCTCTGCCTATGACTCTCAACAGTAGTTGAATACGATATGCTCTTCTGTGCTTCTCCTTATCCTTGGTCTGTAAACAGTGCATCACTTATACTTAGAGTGACAGGACTCAACCATTACAGAGCATCTGTGACATCCCATTCCTCATGACTTTGAACTGTGTGTCTCCATGTGTTTCTTCCTCTTCATTTCAAAAGTGCTGCAATTACCAAGAGCTAAGATGATGAATAATATCCATCTCCTGTAATCCTACTGAAAGGCCCACTGAAACTTTTCAGTTTGTTGCATGGTCCATGGAGCCATGTTGTAGAGTAAAAATGCCCACGCAGTAAAAGAGATTATACAGAACTGGTATTTCATTTATCTTAGTTAACTGTCTCTCTGTGTTTTAGACCAGTGGCTACATGGGTTTTATGCTCTTACAACAGTTTTAAAGATCCACCATTGTCATGTGTGTAGGTTTCTGATAGGGCTTCCTATAGCTACTTAATATAATTAAAATGAGACATATTTGTAACTTATATGCAACTCCTACAAAAGCAGTGAGCTTTATATGTGTGGTTGAGAGCTTAGCTCCTGTCTCTAGAGTCCCCTCCACTGGTTCGTACACAGATCACTTCAGCACCCAGATGCTCTCTTCCCTGCTTTTAACTGACCTGGAGATTCTTGACTGGATTTTTCAGATCTCTCCTCCAGAAAGTATATAAATTTGCCTTTAGAATTTCTTTTTTTCCTCATTTTCTCCTTTAGCTCTTCATCATGGTTGCTGACATGTGGCATTTTGTCAGGTATTGGGATCACCTCATGACAGTGTAGTGCCACATTCTTATAAACGGTTTCCAGTAGTCTTGCCCAAGATAGTATTACTGAAAAATGATGTGAAAATATTTTGGGATCTTGAATCTTGAACTATGGCCTCATCCTCATACCCTTACAGTGTAGCACATCGGGTGGCTACAGAAACCCTGACAGCCCACCAGGCTATCTTAGTTATACACCAGGCTCCTTCCTCGATGGCTGCAGTGAGGCTCTTGTCCTTGGCCTCGTCACTGTCCTTTTGATTATAAGTATTCAAAGTTAGGTCCTAAAACAAGTGGCTGATGAAGCCTGCTGCTCCTCTGTAATCACAGAACGCCATTTTACAAGCCTTCCCCTTGATGAATGCTTCATGCAGCAAAGTCTTCAAAATGCAGCATGTGGGGCAAAATGGTGAGGAGGGCGAAGAATCATGCCTAATGACTGGAAATGTGTCTGTTGTCTGTCCAGACTTTTTTAACTTGAAAATAGAAAAGTAGTAATAGGGATTGAACAGGTATGGATGCTATGAACATCACTTTTTCACACAGGACTCCTCCACTGCAGTGGGGAGTCACAGGATGCCCAAGCATCCACCCTGCTCCTTATGGGTCTGTGCTCGACAAAGATCTTAGGGAAACTTTTGAAGAATAAGTGAACTCCCAGCGTGTACATGTGAACTCTATAGATCTGGATGGTTTGTCATGCCCAGGGAATTAGAACGGATCCTACCTCCATGAGGGTTCCATTTCCATATGGTGGATAGCTTGAAACCTGTGCAAAACATCGTCAATGCCATCTTTAGTGCTCATTAGAAAAATTAATATTAGTCCACTTGAATGTCCCAAATGCTTTGCTTATTTCTATCATCGCTGCTGACTTTTCCTTTATTTCTTTACTTGTCCTTCATGTTAAATAGACTACCCTCTCTCTCTGATATACAATTTAGACATGTAAGATCTGTAAATATATTAATAAGTTCCCAATAAAATTTTGTTTCCCACATGGAACATTTGTCTAAGTGTCTTCTTTTTGTGTCCCTCACATAAGGTGTAGTCACTGTCTGATTCTCTCTCCCTTTCATGCAAATGTTTTAAAGCAATAATATATTGTATACAAGGAAGTGCCATCGCCGCTCAGAGACATGGCTCTAGACTAGAGAGCTGGAAGCCAAGACAAGTGGTGACATTTAGCACACTGCTAGGCAGTATTTATATTCACGTCACTGCTTAAAAATCTAGGAAATACCAAGGCAATGGAGACTACACTGTAAAAACTGTATCCTAATAGTCACACATTAACTTAGCGGTATTTAAATCATTTCAGATATTGCAATAATCTATTAAAGCAAGATCTCACCCATGTTGGTTGTTGGAAAAGATACTAAGATGAGATTCTGATGTTGCCGTGTCACTTAAAGGCATGTGTATGTGCAGTGAGTAATGCATTCCTTACTACATCTTTGAAAAGCAAAGGGAAGAGCTCTAGTCCTAGCATTATTCATATGTAAGTTTACGTGAAATTTTATAAATAGAGCTTCAATAGCTTATTGAAAATAATAAAGTATTTCTTTAGGGAAACCCTGTTATTCTTCTGAAATTCACAATACTTGAAAGTAACTTCCTTCTTATCTCCAGGCCATTATATATCTCAGCTGGCATTGTTTTCTCAGGTGTCCAGCCCCAGATGGCCATCACCTGCCATCACCACCCTGGTTTCCTGATACTCCTGATAATAGTATAACTTCCAATTTTACCTCAGAAACAGAGTGAAACCGACGTTTTGAACTTTTTTTTTCTTTTTCAAAGCTCAAAAAGACATTGTTTTTTACACAAATCCTTATGGAAAACATCCATGGGAGGGGCAGGCTAACCAGGCTCTATGGAGACCTTACCATGCTCTGTGGGTATTTTTAATTCCTAGCACAGTGTCCTCGTGAGGCAGTACAGGAAGATTGATGCTTCAGAGAACAGTTCGGAGTGTTTATGCCTCTTACAGGTTAATCACCAGGCCAGCTGTAGTACAAAGGGCTCTGCCTCTTCTCAGACCTGTTACTTTACATTCATGTAAAATAACAGCACCTGTTTCCTTTCTAAGAAACATGATACTATCCTACTGGTAGGCTATGATCTGAGAGTTATAGAGGTGACTCAGAAAGTAGAGACAGTTTTCTTGGGGGGCACAGTGGGGTTCTCTAGCCTATAGCATTGACAGGTGACAGTTAAGTGACAGCAGAAGTATAGGTTGTTCCATGTTTTTAATTAAGTAACTTGAGCTCCGGTGTTCTTTTTCATACTGTGTCACTTTGTCTTGGAGTTTTGTGTCTAGAATTGATTCCATGGTTCACATCCATAAATGCCATTACAGTAATGTTCATTGTAAGGCTACTCTGAGATATGTAAGGAAACTAACCACACTGCTAGAAGGTATTGCTGGGGAGTCTGGGAACAACTAATGGCTAAGGACAGAAATGGGTGGAACCCCTTCATGGCAGGTGTGGAAATTAATCCATGGGCCTGAGCTGCCGAGAACTGCCTGGTGGCATGCTAGCACAACTGTCTCCGCTGCATTCAGGGCGTAGGACTCCTTTTTACAGGGATTCTAGGTAACACAGAGTCATCAGCCTCAAGGAATGTGTAATTCATGAAGAGGAAGGAAAAGGTAATCACATGCTGAAAATATATGGAAGAGCGTTAGAAACATATGATGACAAATTAATCATCTCAAATAGCTGACTGAGTGGCAGTTGTTTAAAGTTACACACTGTGTTCAGTTACCGGAGGAACTGAAAACTAACATCTTAGGCATTGATAAGCCTTATGATTCCTGTCTTTATTTCTAGAAGTTTGCCTTTGTCTGAAAGTCTGTATAGTCTAGAGTGCATAATGGCTGAATTAAAATCCATCCAGACATGTAATTGGGAAAGTATGGGTTAAATATCCTATAATTCAAGGAAACCCACACAAACACTTAAAACTTTGTGTCTACCAATAACAATAGTTTAAGTGTTGTAATGCTTTAATTTGTTAGGCTAGTAATTAATAACAAGAAAATAATTAATTACATGCTAATAGCAGCGTGCGTCTCAGCAGCATGAAAGAGTTAATGCTCACACAGTTGTTGAGATTTTGTTTTGTTTTCCTCACTCTGACTTCCTAGAAAGACAAGATTTATTACAGCTGCACCTTTTCCTATGGAAATCAGGTTTTCTAAATGGGCAAATTAAAGCTCATTGTAAATCGCTGAAGGTAATATTGAAGTCCTTTGTGCCCCAGGGCTTCCAAAGTGGGTCTTTTAACCTTTGATTCCATTTAAAGGAAAATTTTCCAGAAAGATTTATCCCCCAGTCACTGACATTTTAGGCTCATAGCTGATGAGCTGGGTCAGGGGAGAGCGCTAGGGAAACACTTGCGTGTCCGTTGATGACTAAGTTCCGTCGGTTATTTTAGAGTACTCAGTACCCACACTTTCTGTAGCTACACACTTTTGAAAACCACACTCTGGAGGATGTTCCAGATGTCAAATATAACACTGAACTATAGATCCTGAATGGAAGTTCGGACCTTTAGTGCAACAACTTTAAATGTCTATCTTTAGGCTGCTTTTGTTTACTCTGTTGTTTAATTTTTTTTCTTGATACTTCTAGATACTATCCAAATACTCAAGGAAAAACATAGTGTACATAATAAGTAATTATTCATTTGTACAACTGAACTATGCCAGATTTCAACATGCAAGTTAGGCTTCTTTAACCAGCAAAGCACTTGGAAGACTTGTCTTGCAAGCCAGTTGCTGAGGTGGGCAACTAAGATTAAACAGCTTTTTGTTGTTCCTTCATGCTGACTGTCTCTGGAAATGGAACTTGTACTTTTTCTGTTTTTATTGTAACGGTGCATTAAGATGTCAGGCCAAAGTATTTTTTTTCTTTTCTCTCTCTCTGTTTTGATATTTCATTTGAGAACCAATATTTCAAAAAACGCAGTGATTTAGTACAAATTCCTTAGTTCCAGTCAGATAAATAAACCTACCAGATTCTGTGTGCTGATTTATTGATAGGCCTCTGAGGGATCAGAGGCCTTTTTTGAGAACATTTGAAACATTTCTGAATTCTGAATTTTACTGACATTTTTCCCAAGAGAGCAACAGAATAGGATGAAAACCTCTTCCCTCTCCACAGACTTGGATGTCTTAACGGTGCTTTAACTTTCTTCTTCTAAAGGTCAGAATTTTAGGAAATAAAAATAAAAAATAAGACAAGAAGCAAGAGCTGGGCTGGTCACCGGTGACTGATGGGAAATAATCCTGTGGCCAGTCTCCTGTGACCCAGAGTGATGAGATTCAAGGCTGGTGTAAGAGTTCAGACTCCACAGAGAAGTCCTTCTCTTCTTCTCCTAATGCAAGTCAGTATCTTTTACTTTCAAAGAAAACATTGAGAAGCATCTTGCATAAAAATCTTGCTCTCTTGGCATTTTCTTTGGCTTCATAAAAATATACTTCAGAGATATCCACAGATCTGTATAGCTTCTCTCTGCTTTTCTCAAACCCAATCATCTCTTCTAAAATGAAGGCGAGTGGAAGACCATCTATCAATGCAGACTTCCTGTGACCTTGGATGAGATGTGTACCAGGTCTGGATGAACCGGCTGTGTGAGATGGGAGCACCGGATCCCAGCAACTGTCCATGACCGTGAGGCTCAAAGCAGCCTCCACTGTGCTTGTGAATTGACTCACTGACTTTCAATGTGCTGGACTCTACTCTCTGTACTGGTGCCGTGTGTTGGGGTTTAAGCTACACATCAGGGAATTCAAATTTTACATCTCAGGAAAGCAAACCAGGATCACCCACAGAAGAAATTTTGGGTTTGCCACTGAGGAATTCCATGCACTCTTTTTATTATTGCACTGGACAGTAGTGGAAATGCTTGGGCGCCTGCCCATTAAAGACCATGAAAAAGGCTGATTCTGACATGCAGAGGGAAACTCTGTGAAGGGGACACACATTCGATTTCTTAAAACCTAGAGAAACGTAAGGGAAGAAGTTCTTATATGCCAGCTTTTGTAAGACAAGAAGGAAACTAACTAGACAAGGAGATAAGAGAGGAATAACAGAAGAAATGAAATGAGCGGCAGAGCACGGTCAAATGGAGCGACAGCAATGAAGCCGCATGGCCAGAAACCAGCTGTGGGTGGAAGTGTTGGAACAGGAGAAAACAGGATGCTTTTCACCCTGACCTTCTGGTCTGAGGTTGTGCATGAGGGCCTTTACGGAGGCAGGAGGAGAGTTTTGCTGTGGAGCGAGAGACATCCCCAGAGACTTCCTCCAGGCCACCTGAGACAGCAAAGAGAGATGCAGTTCAGCAATAGGCAGTTTGTTAGGCTGCCATTGGACAACTTCTGTGGCTGACTGCACCACATCTGCCTCCTTGGCACAGCTCCATTTGAATATCTGAGGAAGTCCTTGGGTCTAGCCTCGTGTTTTCATGGAGCAAACAAAGTAATTCCTGGCTGATATTCCATCACCTAATCAGTCACTTTTTTGTTTTATGCTTTAGAAAGTTAACTGTTTATTCCAGTGTAAACATTTGACACTCAGTAATTCTTTTTAACTAAAAATAGACGAGAGCTTTCTAACTTTAAAAACTAAACAAGCATTAATTGTTGGGATGTCCAGATCTCCCAAGGCAATGTTGTAGAAACTATCTGACATCACCTAGTTGTACTTTCAAACATCTCTCTCTCTCCACCTTTTCACGTCTCCCACTCCCCAAAATGGTCTGTGTATGATAATGTTTCAGTTACTTAAGACTGAGGAAAATGAGAGAAAAGTCTTCACGGGCTGCACAGGTCAGAAAACTCAAATATCAAGTGTCCCAAAATAGGTATTTGTTTCTTTTGATGAGGTACAGTGGGTAAGGTGGTACAGGATTTTGGACACAGGAGAACATTTTGATAAAATGCCTTACATCTAAATTTAGTCTAAGAAACAAAACAAAATAATTTGGAAAGTTGTTCTTAGGACCAAAGATCTAATAAATATAAGCATGTTTTGATTATGTCATAGAACCTGGCCCAAATATTCAGAAACAGATGCATTAGGCAGGAAACTCCTGAGCCTCTACTTCCTGTCTCTCATCTCTCAGTTGGTTAGGTTCTGCTCAGCCTCCAGGGACCTGTATTCTAAATGTGACCAGTGAGCTGGTTGGCATTGCACAAACTGAGTTTGCAGCTTGCTGCTCTTCCCTTTGAATGCATGTTGGTTTGTTTTCCTGTCTTGAAGGGCTTCCCAGAACTTCTGTCTTAGGGAATTATGCTAAGCAAGGTTCAGCTGAAATGCCATTTTCCCTCTATGCCTTGTTGAGTAGTGACCCTGAAGGCAAGTGTAAAATGAGTGAATCATGTGCATTTTTCCAGCCTGGAGACCTTGCCCAGTCAGGTTCCATCCCCTGTCATTCTGCCTATCAGCCTGCGTATTCAGCTATTCTTAATTTCCTCAATGAAAGGGTTCTTGAGATGAAGGCAATGTCTTCAATTCTTAACATGATGCTTGCCGCATTCTGTACACCAAAGAGATGCTCAGCCACAGAGATTGTAGAATTTCACCCCATTCTAACTGAAAGCTTGTAATGACAGTTGACCATTCTCACGCACTGAGGCACACTCAAGGCTAGAATGCCTGCTGTAGTTCAGCACCAATTTTTATGTCTTGTTCTGTTTCCCTCTAACTCTTCTTTCTTTCTTGGTGTCTATGAAGTTTTAATTTTGCATTTTACCCTGGAAATCCCATATTTCATCATCTTATAAAGTATATATAATTTTAAGGAACATTTAACTAGCTTCTGTTGTTAGTTAATATTTTCCTAAAAATATGTCAACATATCCTCTGGTTTTGCTAGTTGACTGACTTCTGAATAATGTTATTCATATACTGATTATAGTTCTCTAAAAATAGAATAAGCAGGAGTATGTTTATATACATACATCCATGTGTATTTGTGTGTAATGTGTGTATGTGCATATAAGAGACAGATGGAGGAGAGATGAGATATAGATAGATAGATAGATAGATAGATAGATAGATAGATGGATGACGGACAGATGATAGATATAAATTGATATTGGTTTACACAATTTGAAGGATAAGAAGTCCCATGTTCATCTAGGATGCTAGGGTAAGGAATAGTCGGTGTGTGGTCCCTCACAAGCCTAAAGGCCTGAGGATGAAGGTGGCAGATATATAGATTCTAGCCTCATAGCCAGAAGGCTCTAGATCTGAAGACCATGTTTTATCCGAGGCTAAAGGGTACAAAAGATGAATGTTCTGCCTCATAACTACAGAAGAAAATTGTTCTTTCTGAATCTAATTTCTTATTCTTTTCGGCCTTCAGTAGGTTAGAAAATTCCTAGCCATTGCAGAGAGCAACCTGCCTTTCTCAGTCTTCTCAGCCAAGTATTAATCTTGAGACAATTCATGGGTTACGCAATAATAATAGACCTTACTATATGGGCTCCATGTAATCTACTTACGTTGACACATGGGGTGACTCATCCCAGAGTCAGTAATTAAAGAAGGAGTTCTATTTCTCTTTTACATTTGTATTGTAATGAATTATAGTCTCCTTTTTAAATTGTGGAGTATAGTGTCATTTGACAGCCATATTTTGTTTGTGAGTTGGACATAGAGATGGAATCTCCGGTTAGATCATGTTAGTAGCTTGGCAAATCATTAAATAAGCAAAGTGTGTGTTGAGCATGGTCCCAGATGGGACTGGTAAGAAATGTGGACTATTGGGAGGACTCTGGACATGTTTAATGATATGTGAATTACTTTTGCTTTGCTAAAGCTGCAAACCTGAGCCTGTGTTAAAAAAGCAAAGTGTGTCCGACCTTTTGATCTCATGACATGAGGTTACTGCAAAGTTCATGGTCAGGAACTACTCAGTAGGACTACAAAAAATATACGAAAAAAAATCACATAACATTTAAAGTAAATTTACATCTTTATGTTGAGCTGGGTCTGTTGCCATCTTGAGGACCTGCCTAGATGTGGAACCTTCCACTTGTTTAGTTTCATTAATACCTTACACATAATTCAGTTCCCAGCCCCCAACTCATTGTATTAAACTAAATGGCTAATCTCTAAGTCTCTGTGTGCATTTCCATTTGCTCCTTACATTTGAGAGGTTCTGAAACATTACCTTTTCTGCTTGAAGTAGACCTAACAGCAAATGTGTCACTCTTAGAAATGACATAATAAACCTTCTGCTGATGGCATCACGAATAGGTCGATTGTTATGTGAATATCAAGAGAAAAAAATAATCATATCTTACATAATAAACCACTTTGCTCTGTAATGTGCTTCAAGTTGTAACATGACCAAACCTCCTCAGAATGAAGAAGGGGCAGAGCCTGTGTCTGACCCCATGTGTGTGCATTTGAAGAATTGAAGACAGTGTCCTGTTGTGGAGTAGGAGACTTTGCTGCTCATGTGTGTTGATTTTTCTTGTTCAAAGGCCTTTCATGTAGTCCTGAAGACTTCAAACTATAATTTAAAGTGAGACAGCCTCTGAGGATTTATAGAGTCATTTTCCCTTTGGCTAAAGCCCTAGATGGTCACAGACCACTAGATTTAAAAAGGCAGCCGAACCTATCTTAAGACCAACATAAATTTTCACAGCCAGAGAAAATGGTGCCTGCTTATTAAATTAGTGAGAATATAGTATTTGGCAGCTACAAGTAAATGATGTTTTCCCCTTTCAGTTGGAAGCAAGACTGTTAGAGTCTTATGATGTTTGACTCACATTTGACAGGTTTAGCTCTGTTAATTGAGAAGAATTTGCATGTTACATCCTGTGCTTACTGCAGACTCCATTTGGATTTTCCTAGATAAATGGGTTCACCTTTGCCCTGATGCCCCCTGTTAGGAACACATTTAAAACTATTTTAAAGCATTCAGAGGCTAACCATGTCTGTACATGGGAAGGGGGAAGGAGGGTGGGAGGGACAGAAAGAAGGGGGAAGAGATGGGGACCCCTGTCTCAGAGTCTTCTGCAGTGTTCCAGTATTGGTCATGGGATTTTCTAAGTCCATTGTTGTGCCTGCACCTCAGGGTGCCTACATCCAGTCTACTTGTCCCAGCAACTTACAGAAATTGTTAATTGTGGCCCAATAAAAATAGTTTGTGTGTGTGTGTGTGTGTGTGTGTGTGTGTGTTTCATTCTATGAAGGCTTTTCATTGACTTCAAGGATTTAGGAAGAAAATATGTTTATCCTTAACTGATTCTGGTATGGTTCCATATCTTAACAGGAACTTTTTTTTCTATAAAAACAAAATAAATTATAAGTTGGAGACTTTCTAAAGCAGATTAACTGTAGAAGCCTCTGGCTACTTTCTGAGAAAGTGCTATACAAATTTTCCAGTCATAACTGCACGTGAAGGGATACTCAAGTGTGGCAGGCATCTCTTCTCCCACCAGCTTCAGAGATGCTATTATAAAACATTATGGGTTGGAAACAGGTTATATTTGGAGCTGTATTTCCATCAGCTGACTTTTCTGTGTTTCTATGGAAATGGAAATTATTTCCCCTAGTATTAATATCAATATCCATAGGCAGAAGTTTCAGTTGAACATGCAGGAGGACTTTGCGCTCTGATTGGTGTCTAATTACCCTTCTTGTGCAGTCTTCTTCCTGACTGTCTTCCTGCCATGTGATGCTTCCTCCTCGATCCAGAGGCATGCCTGTGAATAACCTATCAGTCTCTGCGCCTAATACATTTGTGCACAGACTATTGCAGAAAACATCTAAAAATTTAAATGTTTACTCTGTGTGAGCTTCGCAGGTTCCATCTATCATTGGTTTAAAATTCTGTCAAATACTGTTCTGAACTGGGAGTTATTTACTGTTTGTTTTAAAGTTGAATTTGTGTGTCTTCAACTAGAATATAGGTACATTCATTTATCAAAGGCATGCTGGGCAGCACTCTTTAGATTCCCGGTATTGTCAGGGAAACATCTTAAATTGGGTTTTAAGAGTTGAATAAGATATTGGTCCGTGAAATTGATGGTGAGAACGGTGACAATAGTCAATTATAATGATAGCTAGTATCGATGGGGTACTTCTGAAGGGAGAGTATACCAAGTCATATGTCATGTAACATATCATCCCTTGACTTAGGCACAGAATGATGTGTTGTTGAAATGTGACTCCTGGCTTTACTAGTTACTGGCTATGTGAACTGTCTTATTTCTTAGCACTCTCCCTCCCATTTTATAGAAATTGGTATAGTTACCTTCTTGCGATGGTAGGATGAATGGAAAAAGTAACATAGTCTGACAGAGCAAATGTCACTGAACAGTCAGTGTTAGCTACTACTGTTCGCTTCTCATTCTGTACACGAAGAAGCCGGAGCTCCGAGATGCTGAGTAACTTTCCTACAGGAGCTAAGGTTTTTCTCCTGGGCACTCTGGCACCAGGGTCTAGATTCCCTGCCCCTGAGAGTTCTAGGAAAGAGAACTGTTAGATGCTAAGGCTGGGGGCACGAGTAGTGAAGGGAGGAAGGCAGCAACATAAATTAGTGGATCTGTAGTCCTGAATCTGTGTTCATATGATGCTCAGTGTGAGTCTGAACGACTCTAGGACCTTTCCTGGAGGTTATCCTTTGCATTTAAATTAGAAACGAAACATGGCAGAATTTTCCATTGATTTAATCTGTATTCTGATCTGGTACAATATTTTCAGTGGGTAAATATAATCTGAGCATGCAAATAGGAGACTAGGGAGCTTTCTGCAGAGATCTTAAAGGGTGTTTACATTGAACATCTTTTTATAATCCGCATCCCGGGCCTCAGAACTGTGGGTTCCTCTACTCTCCCTTCTCTCTGCTCTGGGTTTGTTTGATTCAAAGATTTTAACTCCACTGACGTCCACTGAGGCTATAAATAGATATGTAACCCTGGCCACGGAGATAGAATATTTCATAACCAATAGCCAGAATGCCTTCTTCTTCTTGTTGGGAGGTAATAAAGAAAGTCAAGTCGCAAAGTAGGATTGGTTGGGGACTATGAAACCAGAAAAGTGTGCCATCCCATAGTTCATACAGGGCCGCCGTCATGGGCAGGTGTTCTGTGCAGCTGCTCAGCGGTCCGTGCCCACATGAGCATCACACATGCCTTAATCCTCTGCTGCTAATGTCTTGAAATTCTTAAAGTATTTGAACATGGATTCTACATATTTTGATGCCCTTGCCCTTAGATGTTATGTCCTTAGCACTTGATCCATGGATTTAATGATGTGTAACATGATCTGGCATGTGGCTGTCACCTGTTTCACAGCAAATTATATCCCTTGGCTGAAAGTGAAGTTTTGTAATCCAGTCAAGGAGCTCCCTTCTGTTTCGCAGCATTTAAAATGGAACTGCAGCTACTCCATCCCAATGAATTCTCTTTTCATTTTCATCTCAAAGCCCATTGACACATCACCCTGTTATTCTTATTGTCAGTTCACTGTGATTCTGGATGTATACACTTTTTATTTTGCATTAGTTGTTGATGGATTTTTCTATGTTAGAATTCGTGTTTTCTGATTTGAGGGGAGAAACAGCCCCCTATGTTATTTACATGTTGCATATCAAATAAATATCCACTTTGAAATTTACATGAGAGTAGGATGAACTGGCAGATGAGACTATATTTTTTTTAATAGAACCAAAGCATTTCCATAAAATAGAGAAATGCGACTCAAGCCCTAGCAGCCACGGCCAGTTCCATGCAAACAGCGATGAGAAGACCTGGGTGAGAGGTAAGGACACAGGAATCAATAGTCAGGCTTTTCTAGGAGTTTTCATTCTTAGTAATTCCGGCATTGGAATCTGTTCACAGAGGACAGCTGCAGCAATAGGAGTTACAGCACGGAAGCAGTCGGAAAAGGAAGGCTAAATATTATTAAATGCCCCACCTCAGGAGACACAAACAACTAATTAAAAAAAAAAAAAACAGATCTCCAATGAACTAGAGGAATTTTCTAATGAATTTTGTGGCCAGCTTTGATCCATTTGGAGAGTGTACAATGTAGAATTTCAGCTTCACAAATTTACAGAAAGTAGTGGCAAACATTTGGATTAGGTCGTCACCGAAATATCAGAATTCTGTGTACGCAGGTCTTCCTTGTAATGCCCTTTATCCATCTGTATTTGTTTAGAATTTGAATGTATGATCTGAAAACCAAAGGCCCATCAATCAAACCACATCCCACCTGCTCTCTCTTAAGGGACTATCAAAGTAGTAAATTAAATGAAACCAACGTTGCTTCAGTGCTTGGCCATCATAAAATATTACTGGTTCCAGGTGAGTGGCTTTTTACAAGGGACCTTTGAAGACTTAAAGGGGATATTTAGTGACTGGAATACCATGTAATGAAAACATTTATATCATAAACAAAATTAAAAGGTAAACCAACAAAGAAACATAAATACACAAATATAAAAAGAAACTAAACAAAAATTCATATGCATGTTAATAATAAAAAAAGGGATAAAGTGTACGAACAGTTATTCCACTGCAAAAAGTAAAAATAGCTCAGTTATTTTTAATATCCCCAGTAATCAAATAATTTAACTCTAAATAAGATATAACTTCATCTGCAAAATGAGTAGTGATTGAAAAAATGGTATCACTCAGTACTGGGATGCTGTAAAAACAGTCAGTACTTGCATGTGTCTAGGGTGGGAAAATAACTAAATTATCTATGATGTGCTTAAATAAATTATGAAATATTCAGTAGCAAATTCTGTTCATATTTTATAGATTGCAATTAGAGAAAATTACTCATAGGAAATCCTAATTGAAAATATCAGAAAAAAATCCACAATTTATGCAACGAGAATTATGTCATATTATTACATGTGTGTCAGTGTGTGTTAATGTGTGTATACATGTGCACATGCATGGAGCTAAAATAAATGTAGGAGAGACCACCCTAATGTTGATTCTTGTGAAATCTGATTTATTTTTGCTATGTCTACAGCACACATAGATGTACCTAGTAACCACAGTTTGCAGAGAATTGAGAGACTATGACCTATATTTTTTTTTCTTCTTTTTGCTTAGAAACTATAAAAGTCACAAGTTGCAAAGTTCAACTTTTCCCAGAGTAGCCTTTGGGGCTGAGAATATTACGGTGAGGTCTGGCTTTAGAAAGTCAGTACTGCCAGTGATTGGAGGCTGACTCCAGGGCTCTAGGCCTAATTTCAGAACTGCCCTTCTATTTGCCGGAAGTCAAAACAGTACATTTCTGCATTTCTTTTAGAACTGCATCATAATCCCTACACTTGCAGAATATATTTTAGAAGGTTCCAACTCATTCCTACCTCCCGAAGACTACCATTGTGAAGTAGAGACAGACCCCAGTATGCACCCACTCCTCTTAGGCGTAACAAGCCACCTGTGACTGAGAAGGAGGCAGGGCTCCAGCCTGCTTGTCCTCAGCCCCAATTAGTGAGGCCTCATCCCAACGTGAGTTTGATACAGTGGCAATCATAATTACAAATCTTGACATTTAGATGGTCCTGAAGTCAACAGCCATCCCAGCAGGGCTAGCCACAGCATCGCCAGTGAAGGAGATGGAGAGCAATTAGAAACTAGAGGAAAGGTTAGCTCCACTCAGACAAAAGGAGTTCAGCCAGCCGAACCTACCTGCAACTGCAGCGTTAAGTTTTTCTTTTTAAATGTTAGCCCCAAAGATTTGTCACCCATGACAAGGAAGGCCTGAGTCCAAATGGAGTATGTGAGAGGAGTGTTTCCTCACCCCAGCCAGCCTCACACTGACCTTCTTGATCCCCACCAGTTGCCCAGCTGTCGGGAAATGGTAGAGAGGAGAGAAAGTCACTGGACCTGGACGTGTCATGAGGTCAGTCAGCCAGTACTGGGGTCAGTTTGCTAAAATATCTGTGGTGAAGAGTCAGTTCCCTGACCAGCTCATCTGAAGACACACAGTACCAACTCACCACTGGCTGTTTTTTGGGAGTTTTCACTATCTCCATGTTTCGAATATGTTCGCTGCCTTGTCTGGCCTGGAGGAATCTCAGGCCTGAGATACAGGGCCACCTGAGGGACACGGAAAGCTGCCAAAATTTGTGCGTTTGGATCCTAGCATGACAGGCCCAGGGACAGGTACGCCCACCGCACCTGCCTTGGGCCAGCACTGACCTATTTTAGCTAGGATGTTCCTAGTGATATGTAGCATCTTCACATAGCTGAGGTGTCTGTAAAAGGCACCTCTTGGATATCTTTGAGACTTTTGCAAGAACTCATTGTTTCTTTCTCTCTCTCTCTCTTTTATTTTTTATTTTTTTATTTTTTTTTACCTAGCAAGCTCTCAATTCCTTGTCTTTAGAAGGTTCTGGCTTTGCTATCACTCTTTGTGGAGGTTTATTATCTGAGAGCTGCTGGGTTGTCTTAAAAGCAGAGGTTTCTTTCTTTTCCCTTTCACAAAATTGCCTGCTGTTTTTATAGCCAAGTCTCACAAATTAAAATACTTGTCAAAATAAATGAATTGTATGTTTGTTGTAGTCATGACTTTAAAAAAATCACATTTGATTGCTTACTCATTAATCCAAAAAGTTAAGCAATGCAGTGAGGACTGCAGTCATTAGGGAAATAGAGTGGAGTCCTCCTAGCAGTCAGATGCCACGAGGCACGCCACACAGTTGTGCTTCTTTCTAAACTGGGCGTGCGGATCGACAAATTAGTTTGACAATTTCAAAAGATTTGCTCTCGAAGGAAATCTAATCCATAGATGTAGTCCATCAGGAAACAGAATTGGGATCATGATCTACTAGGTAGATTTTAGACAGAAAATTGTACAATACAATTTCATCTTGAACCTCAAGGATGCACAGAGACTGCTCTGTGCACATGGTGGTGGGGGTAACCTTTCCTATTCCTACTTGTTGGGAAGTCAGAACTGGGAGGGCTTCCGTCTGTACGAGAGAGAAGGAAGCCTGGCAACTTTATAACCAAGGCTGTGTTCTCTCTCTGGGATACAGGAGGGGACACAGATTCCTCCCCTGCCTGAGGAGCAGTTTTCCATGCACAAAGCACCATGGTAGGAGTTCTGAGTGTGATGCCCAGTTGTGCTGCATCCCACTCTCTCACTGTGTTTCATGAATATCAAATGCCTGATGAGGGAGGGCTGTCCTAGCCCATGAGGCACTAAGGGCTACAGTGGTAGCAGCCGTGATGTCATTGCAAAACGGCATCTTCTAGTGTGCTTTTGGCTCTGCTGTGACCAATTCTACCTACACCCTAAACTTGGTTTTTCTTGTTTTCTGTGAGCTAACCTGCATTCTCCTAGTAGACTTCATTTTTGTTTTAAAATTCAAAGTATTCATTAACTCTATTTTAGTGGTGTGGCTCAGGATATCAAGTTGATAATCTGTGCTTAAATAGAAGGAAGTATGGACACCGTGTCATAGGAATATCAGGGAGTCTGTAGAAGGCTCTTCAGTCGGAAAAGGCTACTATGATTTGAAGCTGAACTGTGACCATACTCAGATCTAATGGCAGAAAGAACACTTTTTCAATAGCAATAGCATCGTGTTTAAATACTGGCTACAGCTATTGAGGCCCCTCTGCAGGTTCGAGGGCCAGGTCAGAGGCAGTGCCCTGTGTGACTGTAATGGAGTGGTCCCTACACAGAGAACTCAGCCTGAAGCTTCACCTTCTCCTGGAGGGCCATGCATCACCTTAGCAAAGAACTTTCCAAGGAATATATTTCTGAGACAGTGTTAAGTTTATGTATTAGGTTAGTCAGAGAATATTAATTTTAGAATACTCTAGAAAATTAAAGCAATGCAGCTGAGCAGTACTACATCTGAGTATTAATTATATGGTAAATGCATGTGGCACCTTCTAACTTATGAGATGGTTTCTATGTACTATTATTTCTATTGTTAGATATAGTTATTTATATAGTAGAGTCTTTTAAAATATGTGAAAATGTGTGTGTGTGTGTGTGTGTTTGTGCGCGCACACACATGTGCATGCGTCTCCAATGTAGTACCATATTTCATGTCTTCATTTCCAATAATGTTTGCTTTTTAGAGACCTTCAAAGCCCCTGAGACTGGTCAAAATTGAGGAACTACACAGTGCTCTACTAGGTAAATGGCAAGGGAAGCCACCCAGTTTGGGATCATCTCTGAGCATTTTCTAGCCTTTGAAACCCAAGTGTCAATTTTCTCATATGTTTGGTATTATTAGCATATTCAATTTTGAAGCAGAAGAAATATTATTACTATATAGGCAAATACATTGAGTTTCAAATTTTCTGTCATTTGTATTGTCCTGATAATGCTTGCTTTGTGTCCCGGCTATGCATCCACATACATTTCCATAGCTGTGTACCGCCCCCCAACCCCCACCCCCGGTTACCCCTGGATTAGGACTGTATAGTTGCCACTTAACATCCCTGGGAGCCAAGCTTCCCTTGTGTAGAGTGAATACTGTTTAATAAATGGTGAGCTGTTTTCAACAAGGATGCTAAAAAAATGCAGTGAAAATAAACTCAAGATTTGCTCAAACTTGTCAAGTGGTTACACACCACTTTAAAATTTCCATTTAAGTCATTCAGAGGGAGAATACGATTTAGTCTAATATGTTTAACATACACCCGACATCTTAGCCGCTAGCCACATAATTAAAGGAGGTAAATGTATTTGGGGTTGAAATGTAGGTGGCTTTTCAATAGGCACACTTTTTGTTGTTATGGGACAATTCATTCAGAAGCCTCTTTTAAATGTGATAAGGATGAATAGAGTTCCTAAGCACAGCTAAAGAAATCGTGTTATTTTCTTTCACTTGAAGCTTAAAGCTACAAAGTTTATAAAGGCCCCAATTATGAATTTTCAGTTTGAGAGGGATTGAAAATAGGATTATCTCATTTACTGAACGCAGATTGATGCTCCCGAGAATGAAGCCCCCAAGTACCAAGCCTGGCGAGTACTAAGTCTGATTCTAGTGTTCGGTGAAGATGCCAATGGGGACCTGCTACATTTTAAGGTGGTTTGTAATGCTTTTAGATGTCACAACGCTCCAGAGAAGAAGAGCCCATCTTGAAGCCTTTGTTTAAAGTGGCACCGGATCAGCTCTTGTAGGCAGTTATCACTTACTTCCAAGCTGAAGCCTGAATTTCATGAGATCCCAGCTGTCTTCAGTGCCACGGGCAACCATGCTGCATTTCCTCCATGCGGACTCTCCCAGTCTTGCTTAGACTTAGTTGTGTGTATTAGGATTTGAGATGAATGATTCCAGCCATGTGGTGCTGGATCCTGTTCTTAGTCTTTTAATTTTACCGTATAATTGTTGGCAACATGGAACATATAGAAAACAGTAAAAGTGCAATTCCTTAAGTTCAACAGTTTAACCCAAAGAAGTCAGTATGGGAAAGAAGCCTTTTTAAAAAAAATATCAGTTCATTAGTTCATTTGACATGTAATTAAAATAGAATTATAATGTTTCTCAGTGCAATTACTAATAAAAATGCCCTTATGAGTACAGTTTTTTTTTTTAATGTTCTGTGAGTGTTTGGCTGCTCCTTTTCATTCTCTACATAGGCTAAGGATAATAACATCAGATTATAAAAATGCAGGCTATAAAAGTGACAGAATGCTACAGGTTGACAAGAGAACAAACCACACAGTGAATACTGAGGGACTCTGCAGTAAATGTACTTGGTGGCATTTATTGTTAGAACACTTACTTGTCAGTGTAGGAACTGTAGACATTGGCAAAGCACTTCGAGTTACCGCTGCATGGGAGCCGTGTCACAAACCATGCAGGGCTGGGTGGAGGAACAGCAGCGCACCTCCAAGGGTTGTGTGTTCTTGCGTGATGAAAAGTAAGAAAAATAAAAAGAAGACCCAAAATTGCCCATTTGATGCGTTTGATCTTGGTAGAGCCTGTGTTCCTCTGTCAATGCTGTGATGATGAGATTAAAGAGAAACAACAAAGCAAATACAGGATACAGATAAACAAGTCAAGTGGGACTTAGTCGGCAGGCCAGGGAGTGATCTCTGTGTTAGGAAAGAAAATTAAATGTAGCCACCGTTGTGTTCCAGACGCCATGCTCTGTGTTCCATATGCTGGGAATATTATTGGGGCAATTAGTATTGTCTCCTCACCTGGAAACACACATACCTCACAGGTTGGTGGGGAATTAACTTCCAACTTGTCTTCATAGCCTTTTGGATCAAATATAAAAATCAGTCTGAGCCCATGAGAGGAAGGAGAGTGATGGGGTAAAATTGCACACATGGCCCTTTGAGCGGATCTGCTATTAAGAGGTATATTATGAGCTAGACAAAGCTATTTTATTTCACTTGAGTCTTTGTGTTTACTATTGTTGACTTTTCCATTCTCTTAATCTTCACAAAGCTCAAAGTAAATAGAAGAAATATTCTCTACACTGAGGTCTCATTATTTCCTTGGACACTCCCGGACATTCATTTTAGACATGCAGGAAAGGAGACACCAGACTTCCCCAAACTTAACCACTCAGCTTTAAATTTAGAACGACACTCAGAACTGGCGACTGAAATCCAGCTTAAGAACAATAGTTTACAGCTGTGGTGGAGCACGCCTTTAATCCCAGCTCTCGCGATGCAGAGGCATGTGGACGCTGTGAGTTCAAGGCCTGCCTGGTCTACAAAGTAAGTTCAGGACAACCAAGACTCAAAAAAATAAATATAAAACCAATCCTTGAGAAGTATACTACACCTGACTCCTCAATCAGGGCTATAGAAATACTACAATCAAATACAACTTCCAAAATTATGTCTTAAGACTCTCTATCTAGTCCTATATCTAAATGTGGGAGGTCACAAAATGGCAACAGTAGAAGGTTTCCCAACATACGTTGGCTAAAAATCAAATCAAAATCAAGCACACTGAATCCAGGGTGTTTCTTGAGGCACCTGCCTGTATTGCCCCCTGGGACTCCACTTCAGCCATTGTTCTGAATACACTACGCACACTCTGTACTGACGTGACATCTAAAGTGGTGCACGGAGCACACGTAAGGGTGGCCTGAGACACCTTGGCTCACATTCCAGGCATCTCTGTTGTACCGATTTTAGTGATTTTTACTAAACATGTAAAAATGTTCTACTCTTATAAGACCACAATGATTTAGTTGTGGGATGCACAGATAGACTGTTTTCTTATTATCATCCAACAGCATTTAAGTATCAAATCAAGCTGTCAGTCAAGTTTGAAAAATATTGAAGATGATCTTCATTCAGCAATATCGAGCATTCAGCTAAAGTTTAGTTCTTCATGGAAAAATAAACAAGTTATGTATCTCAGTAGTAAACAAAATTGTTTCATCCTTAATAAGGTATATGTATTTCAAAGGATTATATTAGAATGATTTGCATCACTGTTCTATGTAACTGTGTGCCTGCACACAAAAGCTTCCCATGCAGAAGGGGAGACAGCGGAAAAAAAAAAAAAAAACTGGGATGCCGCGCGGTTAAACAGCACTTTTCAAAGTGCAGAGTGTATCATGAGTCCATGACTTTGTAGAACAAAGCTGGCCCTTTATTTTGAGATAATGCCACATCACTTCAGTCTGTGTCTGTGCTTGCCCAGATTGATTGACATTTGTTTTTAAGCTACTTTGGGTATATACTGCATGCCTCCGCCATGAATGGTATCTTGGAAGAGAACCCTCAGTGGAGTACTTAGGGCCAAACTGCTAATACTGCCCACCTCACTTCCCACCATGCATGCTGTTTGCTCACTTTCACTCCACACATATTTGTTTCAACTATTTTTAAGGAACAGCAAGGTGCCTTCGAGGACAAAGGTAAAGGAATGTCCCTCTGTAAGCCTGCCTATCTGAATTCAGACCATAGGGTCTATATAAAAGTGGAAGGGAGAACATTGACTCTATGATGTTGTCCTTTGCTCCACACAAGCCACACAGCACATACGCACACATGTGCTCCCTCCACGTTGCTTAAGAAGTTTAAAATATTCTTAAAATTTTTAATTCGAATACATAAATTAAAGAGTCAATGTATTCGATTTTACCATATATTTTTACTTAATCATTCACTCTTTTTTATTCAGCAAATACATATTTATGTTGTATTTGTGGTTCTAACTCATGGAGGCAAGAGTCATTGAAAACATAGACAAAAGCCACTGTCCTCTTGAAGTTTCAAGTCTGATGAAGTGAGGAGAGACAGTCAAGAAATGTGAGAGATGAGAGGATGTATGTAATTCATTGAGGCCATGCTTAAAGCTCTAAGGAAGTAATCAAGGGTGGAACGGAACGCAGGGCATGGTGGGGAGTCAATGAGTCAGGAACTGTAGCATGGCCAGGAAAAGCCTGTCGTTAGAGTAGAGCTCAAGCTTCGTAAGATGGAGTGGGCAACTTTTCCGGAAAGATAGCGTAGAAAGCCACCAAGTTAGGTACAGAGATACTAGGCTGTCTGTACAGAGTCCTGGGGCCAAGAGAGGCAGCAATTCAAACATGTGGTCAGAAGTGTAACTGGTCCTGTAACGTCAGATTCCATATCAAGAAGGTGGGATTTCCTCCGTGTAAGGTGAAAAGGCACTACAGGCACATTAGCGTAGGACAGGCATGATCTCAAATGTTTTCTGAGATTGTCATTAATGCTGAGTTGAGTATTCACTCCACAAAAGGGAAGGTGTCTGGATAGAAACAGACCAGCAAGGAAGCTGTTGCAATAACCATCTGGGAACTAAGTCCAAATTGGTGACAGCAAAGGTAGTGAGAACTTATCAAAAGCTGGTTAATTTTTTCGAGAAATTGAACATGCGTAGCTTTAGAGGGAGAAAGAAAGGTAGAAGAATTGCTACACAGCTTTTGGCCTGATCAAGTGCTCTTAATATTTATATAAAGGAGTATGGAAAGGGTTCTGAAAGATTTGTTCTGGAGAGAGTGGCCAGCTGGTCACACGTACCTGAAGGTTGGTTAGAAGGTCTGGTAAATGTAGACTCTTCTTGCCTCTACTGTGAGATCATGGATCAAGTGAGTTCTTAACCTCGTAGCCATAGGTTTCTTGGCATCTTCAGAGATCAGGCAAGGTAGTAAAGAGGGATAAATGAAGGGAAATGTGACTGAAGACCTAGAGGGCTGAAGGGGAAACCTAGCCATCACGATGCTGTAGAACAGAAGGAAAACAGAGTGGCCAAGGGATCGGCACTGCCCTACAGTCAAGGAGAGAAGCGGCATGGCTTCGGCCATGTGCAGATGCCTTTTTCATTTTTCTTCCAGATGCCTTTTGATCTTCATAAAAGCAGATTCAGCAACTCAGAATCTGTTTGGAGTCTTCAAGGTTTATCTTGCAGTCAAGAAATGGTGTGGTTCATGCTTTCATAAATGGGCCCCGGGAAGGCTTTTCGTTTTGTTGGATAAATGAATTAATAACATTTCTGTGCACTGACCTTCCTAAGTGTGTCTGTAAATTAGATAGCTAAATACAGAAATCTGTGAGGGCAGAAGCTTGGGTTGTCATCAGGCCATATGAACAGATCCCTTGTGCTTATGGGTATTTGAAAATGTCATGGCTACACTTGGTAACATGAGAACAATGGCATCGCAGAAGGAGAACAGAAGGCATGCCGGCAGATCATCTGAGAGAAGACACCAAGTCAAATATTTCACATATGCATTTTGCACAGTTAGTGTTATAATAGCCTCTGAAGTACCATTGTGAAAGTTTTAATGTGGAAACCTTTAAATGTAATTCTTTCTTTCGTAGCCTTGGCCCTCTGGAAAGAGGTACCTCTGCCTGGTTTAAGGGGGGGATGCAGGACACCTCTTCTATATGCTAGATGCTGTGACGCCAGCACATCTTCTGTTGAGAGAACAGCTTAATGGTTTATGCTAATCACTGTACCTCTGTGATAAGAAAGGTTTCCTTGTAACTTTGATACCTAGTAATGGAGATGTCTTGATGAATCAAGTAATTTAGTTAACAAGGACCTCTAGCATGTGATTTAAATGACTAGCCAGTTTGGAAGCCAGTGCAAGTCCCTGCACGTGCTGGCTGTTGAGATAGAGACCAGCTGGTAGAGGCTCTCATCACCCTGCCGTACAGGGCGGCTGAGTTTTTTGGACATCAGAGAGCGGAGCTGGCTCTGTTCTTTCCAGGAGTAGACTTTGTTTCAACCATTGATCCAGTTGAGGCTGTGCTGTGATAAATCCCATCAACCCTGAGCCTGGAAGACAGTGTGAGCAATTAATTAACTGAAGAGATCCTTCGATGTGGGAGTCATCCAGGTCCCATAATTATCATCTACAGAACAGCCCTGTAATGCTTTACAGCCAAATAATGGAATTCACATTATTTTGGTTCCAATCCCATCCATGCCCAAACTAGAACTATTCTCTAAGGTACCATCTCTTCCATAGTTTTTATTGTAAGAAAATGTTACAATGTGAGCTAAAATTCTGGGCAGAAAAACTGAAGAAAACACTGATTCCATCACCAGACAACATTGGTCCATAACCTTTGCAATCAGAATCTCCAAAAAAACTGTTTTTCCATTAGATATGTGGGTATAATATTGTCCCTGCACAGTCTGTAAGGTTTTGTGGGTATAATATATAGATAATAGTAAAGATTTTGTAGAGCAAGCATATCTAATGATTTATATTGAGCTATCCATTTTAAGCTTTCATTATATATATATGTATATATATATGTATATATATATATATATGACTAATGTCCTTTTTTCTTTCTCTGCAATATTCAAAATACATAGTCGATACTGAGAGTCAATGATGAAAGAAGTAAGATACTACTTGTACAAACTGCTCCCAGGACCAATTCAATATCTCACTGCCTAGATGATGAATATATCAGAATAAACATTCAGAATATATGTAAATTTACAGTATGCAAAGTTAAAATCATAATATGGCATAGAAATAATGAAGAAAATAATTCAACCACATTTTAAACTTTGTTTTGTTTTCTAGTCAAGATTGAAAGTGTAAAACCATTCATTTTAGTTAGACGATTGGAAAGACCTAGTTTTGCTGGTTATTTTTATACTAGAATAATCTTTCATTATTAATCTATTTAAGTCTTAAGTCAGTTCATCAGTGCTAGCAATTAAAGACAGAAAATGCATGTGCTCAATTTCAAGAATTAAAAATAATGCCTTGGGAGTAAGCATTTCTTTTCTGTGGTGAATGGATTGTTGGGTTTTCCAATTAAAGAAGTCTCCATACTGGAAATGAGTAGTCAATTATGAAGATTATTTTTGAATAGCCAATTTACATATGCCTAATTGTGTTCATTTCATTTGAAAGACTAAGTTGGAATTTACAGTGTTTTGATTGGTTACCCCTGCATTTGTGTTATTAATATATTGACAACAAGCTTCCCCCGTGAATGGGGCTTTGAGCGCCTTTCTGGGTAAATGTCTGAATCATGAGTAAACTTGCTTTATTTAATGACTGAAACATATCCAAAGAGTTACTAGTGGTTTTCAAAATTATATATACTGTACTCCTTTGGATTGACAGTAGCATCTATCAGCTGCCTCCTAAGTTCACATTTGGTCTCTTCTATCTTAGACAACAAGGAACATTAGAAATTCCTCTATTGGAGCAGGCTCCTGGGCAAAACTACAGTCACAGCAGGTCTGCCTTCACTGACCTACAGTGGCAGGACATCACGTGACAGGTAGAAAACTGTCACAAATTTTATGGGAAATAACATTTCAGTTTTTTATATTAAACATGCAAAATGGTAAATGAAATAAAAATTGATATGAAGTTAGGGGTAATTAAGTTAAAACATTGACGTTAGTGACGATATGAAAGACAGGTGTAACAATTGGAGCACCTGTGTACATGCGATGAGCACACTACTAACAGCCTTTCTGTTTGCAAGTGTGTGTGGCTGAGATTGTGCTAGAAAGGTGGAGGTCATGAGGAAATGTTTACCCCTCTGTGTCTGGAATACATGCTTCTATAAAGTATTCTACCATTCATCTTTTGTCTATTGTATATTTTGGACTCTGGAAGCAGATAACTTTTAGGCATATTAGAAAAAGTTATGGGTGAGGCTGTGTGTATGCTTGTATTCACTGCTAGAATACTTACATAGCATATGTGAAGGTATAAGTTTAAGCCTTTGCAGGAGACATATATAGAGAGAGACAGAGACACAGAGACTAACAGAGAGACAGACATGCCCTGAGACAGATTCACAAGGAAAGAGGTTGAGGCAGCCATTTCATTCCTTTAATGAGACCTGGCCCAAAGTGACCATTTCAGGACTAGGCAAACAAAGAGCAAGCCATTCATTGTTTTCTGTTGCTGTGCTTGGTGTGTATGTGTGTGGAGTATATTCTTGAATATTTAAGCATCTTGGCATAGTAATATTAAAACTGCCAAGATTTTTTTAAGGCGACATTTGTTTTTTTAAGACCCAGTAAAGATCATAATCAACTAGACACACTGTCCCTGTGATAAGCGTGTCCTACAAAGTAATTAGTGTTGTTGGACTCGTTTGCAGCTGATTGCTGTGTTTGACGAACAAGAGCCACTCAGGAAGATTGAGAGCCTCAGTGGAAACCCTGTGGACCGGCAGAGCCCAGAAGCTTTCGAGACAGAAGTGGCTGCCCAACTGGCTGCGTTTAAACCAATCGGCGGAGGAGAAATTGTAGTAACCCCTTCTGCTCTGAAGTTAGGTAGGTGGATTTTGCTGATGACACCTTCCACTTGGTTGTAAATTGCATCAACTTACTGACCTTCTTCTCTGTGAAGTTCACCATATTAATAATTGTTCTTTATAAAAACAACTGGTTCGTCTTCTCTCTAAGTAAGTTTTCTAAGGCTTTTGGCTGCTCCTGGAGCTCAGGTAAGGAGGTACAGTTTTGACTGTGAACTAAACGTGACTGCCAATTGCATAATTGCGTGCCTTTGAAGAATCACACCCGGAGGAAGACTGTAAGGGTGAAGTTCTCCTGTTTCTTAGAAGCATCACTGTTTTTATAAAGTTCATCATTTGGAAAAAGCTAAGGGTTACCAGGGAATCAACACGCAAAATAAGGTTCCGTTTCTGTCCCAGCCGACCTGTTTTTCTTCCTATATACATCTTAGTCATTGGAGAAGACAGTGGGGAAGTTGGTTTTGAAGTTTGAAATTGCCTGATTTTTTTTTTCAAAAAAGAAGTTTACCTAGTATTTTGGCTGAGAATTCATTTGTTTTTGAGGGTGTAGGAAATGAAAATAAATATTCATCTAATGTTTCTGTCAAGTGTTCCTCACATATCTGTTTTTGCTCATACTTTCTAGAAATAAGTTTAGGTAAGTTTAATAACATGGCATTTTTTACAACCACCCACTAATGTGTTAATTTTTAAAGTAAATTTATTTGAGTTGACTGTGAACGCAACATTCTGGGACTACCCAGTGTATTGGCTAGAACTTAAGTAGACATAATTCTCATGGCAGAAGGACAGACACAGTCCCCACTCCTCAGAAGGCATATGAATTTTCTTAAAGAAGAACGTGCACTTGAAAAAATTGTGAAAACAGCTTGAAAGAAGGTGGGCCGATAAAAATTCTTACTGGTGATCACAATGACCATAGGTCTATCCAGCTAGGACTCACAAAGTGGAAGGAAAGAACCAACTTCTTCTAATTATCCTCTTACTTCTACAGGTATAACTTGGAATGTATGCATAAGAACACACACACACACACACACACACACACACACACACACACACAC
>OU015743.1:43977402-44025373 GCA_907169655.1 Acomys percivali | reverse complement strand
ACACACACACACACACACACACACACACACACACACACACACACGCACACACAGAGAGAGAGAGAGAGAGAGAGAGAGAGAGAGAGAGAGAAAGAGAAAGAGAGAGAGAGCGATTAAATGGAAATACTTAAATTATAAAAATTATACATAGTACCTTTCCCCCTCATTTGAAATTCAGTATTTACTGTTGCCCACCATGGTGGTACACACCTTTAATCCAAGTACTCAGGCATCAGAGGCAAGAAGATGTCTGTGAGTTCGACGTCAATATGGTCTATGTAGTGACTTCCAGGACAACCAAAGCTGCATACTGAGATGCTGGCTCAAAAATAAATGAATAAAATTACTGTCAAATTTATTATACTTACATACACACATGTATATATGTGTGTGTGTACACATACATACACACACATGACCAAACCGAACAACCTTGTCTTGTCTGAATTTTCTGAAGCATCTGTAGTGTTTCTTTTAAAACAAGCCAAATGGAAATTAATGACCTATGCTCTTTATAATTTTCCTGCATATCAAAGCTAACAAAGCAGCCTGCTAGAGCATAGATGGCAAAGGGTTGTTTGGCGGCTGTTCCTCTTCTGGAGCCAGGCTTGTGGCTTCAGCAACCTTGCAGCCCCATCGTTCATTTGCATAATGGATGCCTTTTTATCCATTATGCAAATGGTATGAGAGGAAAATTAGGCAATAAGGGAAGACGAAAGGAGAAAATTGCTCTTGCTTGTTTTAATATTCTATTTATAAGCAAGTGCTGTGGGCGTCAAAAGGCTGAAACTCAGGGTATCCCAGCCTCTCGAAACTTCTTTTCACCTTTCTCTTGTGAGCTTTTTCAGAGAAGAAGTTTGTTTTTCTTCTGTTTTGTCATGACTTCTTTTGTTGGACCATTTGATAAAAAATAGTGATACTGAATCCAAGAACTCAAACTCTCCTTCTTTCAAAGTAGATTCTAAGATTCTTTGTTAGTTTTTTGTCTTGTTTTTGTTTGTTTGTTTCTGTTTTTCCAAGACAGGGTTTCTCTGTGTAGGCTTAGCTGCCCAGGAGCTCACTCTGTAGATCAAGATGGTGCCAAACTCACAGAGATCCACCTTTCTCTGCCTCTCTGAATCTGTTTCTTTGTAAAACATTCATTATTAATTGTTTGAATGCATGCACGCACACGTGTGTGTTTGTGTGTGTGTGTGTGTGTATGTGTGTGTGTGTGTTACACTGGAGGCTAGAACATGATGGTGAATTTCTTAGAGCTGCAGGCTCACAATTGTGAGCCACTAGACATGGCGTTGGAAACCAAACTCAGGTCCACTACTGTACACTCTCTTAACCACTGAGCTATCTCTTCAATCCCTATTTCTTTGAAACTGATTTTTCTTGTGGGGTAGGAACAGAAAATTGTATCTATGCAATAGGAATACATATTAGGCAGTGACATAAAGAGATTACATTGAATGACTTCAACCCTTACTTCTTTATTTTTTCTAATTCTTCTAAGACTTAATATTAGCTAGTCATGTTTTAATATTATCTCTTTCAAAAGATAAGGAATCAGAACAGAGAAATAGTAGCTCATCCGAGTCACATATTGGGTAGGTGGCAGAGCCTGGATGTGAATGCTTGCTGGTTCAAGCATTAGGAACCATTTTACTGTACTATCTCCACGGTGCTGTTCATAGAATAAATTATCGACAAAACATTCTGGGAGTTTATTTTGTGAATATAAACCAAAGCATAGAAAACGCTAAACACAGAGGCTCACACGTGTATCTTGTTTAGTAAGATAGATCCAATGATGATAGGAGCGAGCATTCATGTCACCTGTGTCTGTAACAAAACCACTGACATTAGATAGTCATTAGTGAATTTGTGGTTAGGAAACAGAGATCGATCAAAGACTGCACGAAGCTTGTTTTCACCTCTCCTCCCTTTATAAAGGTCTGCACCCCATCTATTGGCTGGTGCTACCCACATTCAGAGTAGGTCTCCCCTCAATTAAACATCTGCAAGTCAGTGCCAGAGGCGTGTCTTCTACGTGGTTCCAGACCTGCTCAAGTTGACAGTGAAGATCAACCATCACACATAGATAGCTTCTTAACTGGGACAACTTTAGAGAGACGATTGTCTTCTGAATACTTTCTTTTAGCTGTAACTAAAAACCTTGGGCTTTTATTCTAATAGAGAAGTTAAATAAATTCATAACACATCCAGTTCTGACCTGCCCAATTCTGCTCTCCTGTTAGTGCTCTCACACACGAGGTGGTCATACACTGCCTAGGGTGGGACTGGGCAGTACGTAGCCACGGCTCTTCTGGGATGTGGCTGGATTACATAGTGTGGTGCACCCCAAGTTCCGGCTTATGTCAGCACATGGAGGGGATGCTGGGATAGGAATAGCACTTTTGTAGGAGCAGCTCTTCTTGAAGGATGCTCAGGCCATGCCACACACTGAGCCCTTGGCCTTCATGTTGTCTTGGCACTTTGCTCCCGTGGTCTTCATTGCTGATCACTTTTCATGGGTGCTTCACCCACCTGCAGTCATCACGAGCCATTTGCTATTTTAGGAATTTCTTTCAAATGTTTAATGTCTTTGTGTTCAAATCTTGCTCACTTTTACTTATCTTTTTTGTCTCTGTTTATCTGGTAAGCTTACATGTGCTATTTCTATTCAATCTTAAATGCTTTCTTTCTGTAAAGTGTTGTTTAAATCTTTAAGGCAGCATTATACATAAATGTACAGCAAGTAACTTTCAATTCTTCATGTCCTATAAACTAATGACATGTGGGTGTATATATGTTTAATTTGCAAGCTAAGTTTTAAATCAAGGGGTAGTAACATAATTCCAAGGTCATTTATCTAAATTATTTCTACTGTGAATTTTCTACTACATTCTCTAATGACTAAGTGACTGGCCCGGACTCGGTTCTAACAAATTATCAGTTGGTGACTGTCTTTTATCACTCATCCCAGAAAGTGCTAACACAACATTCTACTTAAGAGACGAACTCTGGGGCTGAAACAGCAGGTAGAATTGGACGGTCATGTTCATAGCATCCATTTGGACTTCAAAGCTGCCTTCCTCAAGAATTTTCCCCATCCCCTCTAGAGCCCTTTAGTACTTCTGAACATATTTTTGTGATTTGACAGGTGTTTGATCCTAGTTAGCAGGAACGTTGCTTGTTGCTTACAATCGGATACTATTGCCTTCTCCATCTCTGAACAAACAGGGTAAGCTACAGTAGAAGGGAAGACAGAAGTATAGCGGATTGATGAATAGACAGCAAGCAGAGTCCAGATGCTTCTTAGAAGTCCCACAGCAAGGAAGCTCACCTCTACTCTAAGGAATTATGCACTCCTTAGAATAATAATCATTATAAATACAGTTGCAGAGGGTTTTGGAATTAGCAATTGTCTAGGTGATTGACACCATTTTACAAATGACTATGTGAAAGCTTCGATTCATTGTCTGCTCTGATGTTGAATGACTAGTTGGTTAAAAACTGCAATTAGAACCTGATCCTTTGGCCCTCTAGCATCATGTCCCCTCATTTATGTGACATTCTTTGATGAATTGTATATTTCAATTATCCATGCCCTTTAAATACTAGGTGTGATAATAATACCACTTCATATCCTTTTGGAGATAAAGCATAAATTAATAAGCAGATACTATGGATAATTGTAAATCAAAGTGAATGAAGGAAACAAGAGTAGAACATTGAGGTGCCTCCTGTATGTATGTTTATATGTATGTGAACCCTATAAATTGCTGGGTATTTGCTATTGTCCTCTCACTTCATACATACAGCATGCCAATGTGTGTGTCTGTGTGTGTGTGTGTGTGTGTCTGTGTGTGTGTGTCTGTGTGTGCATGTGTCTGTGTGTGTGATTTTACATCAAACCAATATGATAATGGAATCCCTACAGTACCCTTTTCTACAATGTAGACACCTCTGCACCTTTGCTGCTATTTCAGGCCTCTACATGTAGGGCCATACTGGGAACTTTTACTTTGAAGTCTGGAAAAATAAGGCTCCTCTACCTTTACCATGACTACTCTTCGTGCCATGTTTTTGATCAGTGGTACCTCATTCTCCATTCTGTATAACACGTTATGTAGAGATTGTTGAGGTTGACCCAATACTTGTCACCTGAGAACAAGGGACATGGAACTGGTCCAAGTTTCTGAAGTGTTTCTTCCAGAGTTCCAGAGGGATGTCCTAAGCCATGTAACTCGTCTCTGTGACGACCACATCTTTCCACACATAAACAGCTGAGGCCCCATTTGGATTGAAATGAAGATTCAGAGTGAAAGTCACATAGATCGCTCTTTGTTGTGGTAACCCTCAGCTGCACCTTTCTCCTCTGTAAACTGAGCCTTTGTTTTGCTTCTGAGAGCTGTCATTGTCTCTAGAACATTTCACTAATACCTAGCTGAGTTTGATTCGAGCTCTGTGCTCCTGTCACTTTCCATCTCCTGACCCCAAATAATTAAGAGTTTTATTTTGGGTCTTCTGATAATTTACTCAGTACTTGATTGAAATTTGCTATTTTGGGTTCAAGCTTACATGAAAAGATAGTCCTTTTGGTTATAATTATTTTAGCAATGCAATTTAAATAGTGTTTCAGGATAAAAAAGTACTTTGGATTTGGCTGTTGCCACTCCTGTGATCTGCATTACCTAGATGTAAAGCAATCTGATTAAAGTTAGGAGTTGAAATATACTAGCTTTTTTCTCTCTGTGTTAAACTTTGAAGATGATGTACTTTCTGTTGCAAGCAAGTCTTGTTTCCCAGACTTGAAAGGTACCTCGGGTGCTTTATTGTTTCCACGTGTGTTTGTGCTTCTTCAAAAAAGAAATGGAAATTATGATTATATGTTTGCTATAATAGAATTATTTTCAAAACACTCATTTCTCTCCTCTTTATTTTCTTTCAGTAGTTCTTAGAAAACATTGTGTAGCCCCGGATTATTGTTGGAAATCACTACCATTTTCTATGTGAGTTTGAACAATTCAGGGCATAAAGGCAACATATGGGAACATTTTTCTCAGTTCTTAAGGAAACCAAATCCCTTTATGACCCTGATCTTCGGGAAAACATAGCGAAGAGGGAAGCGTATTCCTTTAATTAGGCTGTAGTGTGTAAGTAGCTGCTGTGCCCATAATGTGAGTTTAAATCTTGGCATCTGATCCTACCCAAACACACTCACACCACACACATAGCAAACCAAAGCTCACGGTTGGCTTGTGCTCCCGAGGAAGCCTTTGAATCTCCACCACAAAGCACCCAGGCCTGTGAGGGCTCCTTGTTACTAAAAGTGCTCTCCTGCAGGCTGGAAACCCGGAGCTAAAATCACCACAGAACTGAGGTCATTTGCTTGGGTGAATCCATAAGTCATAATTTGGTCATTGAGTTTCATCCTATTTGTTTCTTTTGAGGCTGATTATTCAAAAGTTAGCAGCTGTAGAATAGCTTTTCTTTCTTTTTCTTTTTTCTTCTCTGGGAGCCTGGTCTTTTTTCCCCCCATGCAGGCTAGATGAATGATGCTGTAATTAGCTATGGTGACCTTGCTAAGCCATCATCCATCAGTCATGGCCACATAGTCAACAGAATGTGTGCTGCTTCCTGGTCTGATGGTAAGTAAATCAGGACTAAGGAAGGAGGTGACAGGCTGTCCAACTCGTTCTGGGCACCACTCTTCTTTTTGCTATTGTTGTTTTGGTTTTTACTTTAGTTTTTTTTTTGTTTTCAGAGTAGGTGAAATGTTGCCTATGATGTTGGCGGGGGTGGGGTTAGGGGGCCGGGGTTGGGGGGAGGGGTGGGATGGGAAGGGCAGGGAATAACAGGCTATACACTAAATATCTAAAAATGTATGTTGGAAAACAGCCAGATCGTACTAGTGAATTGAAAAACTAAAGTCAATACTAGTGTAGCCTAGTCCTAAGAAACATTAAACACTAATTACTGCACAGGAGTAATTTTTGTTTGTACTCAGCTAAGAACAATGCTGACTACTTTGAACATGGCTTATACTTTGAATATGCAATTTAAAGCACAGTTAACATTGCTCCCTCTCACAGAGGAATATGGGGTGTGTCCAGGCTTCTGCCAAGTTCAGTCCATAGCTCCAGAAGTTTAACTTGATAAGTTTTGCATAAAAACGGTCTTTATTTTTATAAATGGATTTTAAAATAAGACATTGTTTATTAAGTGATATAATGGTGTTCTTCAGGAAGATATATGACCACCATCTCAGTTTCTCTTTTTATATTTTATATTCATTGAGACATATCTTAGTCTTATTTCAATTTTTGTTTTTCTGACTTATTTTTAGCTGCCCTGTATTTCCTTTCTTTATTTTTGTACAATATACCTAATTGTTTCATTTAATGCCTAAGTGGATGCTAAGTTTGTTGTACTCTAAATAGAAAATTATTAGTACAGGGTTTACATTTAGCTAGAACTGTAAGAGAAAACCTAAAAAAAAAAAAAAAAAAAAAAAAAAAAAAAAAAAAAAAAAAAAAAAACCTCAAGCTTTCATTCTTGGTCTTTTCTACTGTATTTTCTAAGTTGATTATGTGACCTCTAAAAACACAGAGTCTGCCATCTCCCCTTTGGCCTCTTACCAATGCTGGACGCACACTGAGATGGAGTCCGCAGATCCTCTCATAAACAAACGGAATGAAAGGTCACCTTTCCCACCGTTCACTTGATATTGGACCCCTGGGTTTTTAAGCCTCTTTTGCATATTGCTTTTAATAGTAAGGCCAGTGAAGCCACATTCTCCGAGGCCTGGTCCCTAACTTCTCCTCAGGATAGTCTCAGGGATGCTGTCATATTCAGCTTTGTGGAGCACCCTGGACCAGTGACAAAAATGATTTGTGATTTATATTTTTAATGAAAGGAGGAAATAACAAAAGGAAGTCCCCTATGACATGTCCACCTCCCTTCATCACAGCCCCAGTCCTCTTTCCTGGACCAGAACTTTATCTCTCTGCTCTCTTCCAGCTACCGTGAGGCAGCTAAGACAATGAAGGCAGAGATGGCCTCTGCTTTGGGAGCCTGCATTCAGCTTGTCAATTACGGTGTGCTGTTAAATTGCCTTATTAAATAGTACTTACCTGGACCAAACATTTCTTGATGACCTGACCCAGATTTTGAAACATTTTGTAGATATGTATATATTTGTTATTTTCTCAATATCCCTGGCCATGGTGTCCCAGTCTTTTGGATTTTCTTTTGCTATTTATATTTGAATAGTCTTGCTGAAAATTCTATGTATGATAAAGGTTTTGTGTGGACATTATAAAAACAAGGTTTAGCTATCTTTTTTTCTGTGTGTGTGTGTGTGTGTGTGTGTGTGTGTGTGTAATTCTTTTTTTTTTTTTTTTTTGGCCCAGATGGGCAAAGATTTAAAAAAAAAAAAACCTCACTAATTTAATTATTTCCAGAAGATCCATCTTAAGGACAGGTCACTCAGAGTTGGACACGCTTTCATGACTGGCTCGAGACTTTCCCATTTGCTTTTTCTGATAAAGCTGTATGATGAATTATACTTTAGTATATACACATTTGGTTATTATTTCCTTTCAGTGCCCTATTAGAAATTTTTTTCTGAAATACTGATTTGGCCAAATGAAAGTAAGAAATCCTAAAACAGCTTGATCTGCTCACACTCACATCCACAGTGATAAGAATGACAGCCTTGGCTCAGCCATAGCTGCAAAAGAATTATCTATCCTTTGTTTACCCTTTTAATGTTTGGAAGAGAAAAGGCAGGACCTCCTAGCTATCGACAGCACACCTTGTCAGTTTGCCTTTGGAGCCATGCATCCATATTATGGTAAACAAAACAGCAGCTCTCAATCTGTTTAGGCATTGGCTTACTGAGAACATTTTTCTAGCTATCAGAAAAAATATAAGTCCCTTTCAAATGGTCAGAATAAGTTCTGATTACTAATCTGTGTGGCTACGAGATGATACGAATTCCTCAGACCTCTACAGATGGAAGAACTCTAGGACTTTGTTTCCATGTATAATGTTAGAAGAAAGGAAAGATGTGATGCATCTTATTTTCTTTTGTTTATATACAATGTTTAGCTATGGTTACTTAAGGCATATGATCAAGGAGACTGAGTAGGCGTTTTGCCTTACCCCAACTCATGTAAAATTATAATACTTATATTTGAGCTCTTATATAAGGTTGTCTAAAAGGAGTTGTGACTTTAATGCCCCTATTTCTAAAAACTATGGGAGAAATGTTGTCTTTATGTCTTTTTATGCCCAACTTGTCCTTAAAAAAATAGCACAAATGCACAAAGCTAGATGGTTTGCTGTCATCTGCTGCTGTGAAACTATGATGATCAATTAAACCCTACTTGTGTTTATAAAATAAATAGACTTTCTACCCCAGAGATATGCGAGCATGAGGTGAACCCCTTCCTTTAGTCACAGTTCAGGAAGAATGTCCTTTGACCTTGTGACTTCAGTTTGGTGTTACAGTGAAATGGCCTTTTAGTAAGGAGTTTGGCATCTGCACAGCTAACATCTGCTCTTTGGGGAGGGCTAGACTTAAGAATGTAACTATGGAAATAAGTGTATTGGGTGTCCATGCTAGAAAAAAAAATGGCGGTGTGCCTGTCACCAGCTTCAGTTAGTCAATAATTATTTATTGATGTCTCAGTAGATGAAAAGCATTATGCAAGGCTACCAGAGGAATATAAAATAACACAAGCCATGAACTCCTCCGCAAGCAGCTCACAATCTCTCTGACAGAAAGTAAATTACTGTGTGATTCTCTTAACTTGGTTGTGCTTCCATTTTTATAATTTGCTGCTGTTCCAATAGAGGCTACAGTTACCAGACCTCATACTTGAAGAAGTCTTGGCCTTATAAGTTAGCTCAGCTCCTCAGGAGCTCCTCACATGCCTGCCCTTCGTCATGAGCAATGTCTCCCCACAGCTTGCTTAACATTTGTCTTTTATCTGCCTCTCAGTTCCAACTGGGAGGAAAACAAGTTTTCAGTCTGTGTGGGGTTCCAGTTTGGACAGGGAATGACCTTAAAGCAATTAGAAACACTCAGACCCCAGGTCTTCCCGATGTAGCCAGTAATGTCCTCGGCGGCCCAAGGAGGTCTCCCTACATGTAATGGATTGAAAGATGACTATGTCTTTCTCCATGCATGCATCCATCCTGCCACCTGAAGACAGACACTCCAGGCAAATGTGCTCTTTTATTTCTAAGCAGTGAATATGGAGAGCACTCTGTTTCACTGGTGAACTCAGCAGGTATACTCTTCATAAGAGTTACAAGGGATTGGGACAGATAGTGGGACTTGCTACTGGGACTCCAGGTGAAAAACGTCTGGGAGAATGGGGAGATAGAAGGACACAGAGGGTCCAGGTAGCCTACAAGAAGACCATCAAGACTGGCAGATCTGGACCTGGGGGGGGGCCTGCACACACTGCCGTACCAACCAAGGACAATGCATGTAAGAAACCTAGACCCCCCTTTTCAGATCTAGCCAATGGACAGTGCATTCTTCACAGTTGTGTGAAGAGCAGGGGCTGACTCAGACATGAACTCTGGTGCCCCATATTTGACCACTTCCCTTTGGTGCGGAGACCCAGTGGCACTCAGAGAAAGGATAAGCAGTCTACCAGGATGAGACCTGATAGGCTGTGACCATATGGTGGGGAGGAGGTCCCATTCTGTTACAGACCTAGGGGAGGGGATAGGGTGAAAGGGGGAGGGAAGGGGGCATGGGAAGACACAAGTGAGGGGATAACAACAGGGATGCAATCTGAATAATAAAATTTAATAAATAAAAAAAGAGGGAAAAAATATTTACTTGTGCCCAAACAGAAAGAAGTCTGAGACTGGCTCTTTGCTTCCTTTGCACTGAGGCTTTTCTACATTTCCAGCTGGGTTTTTCCTCTCCAAGGGTTTCTGATACTTCATCTTGATTTGTTTGTGGGACACAGACATGTTTAAGTAAATTCATTGCTGTCCCCATCCTCTTTTGACCACAGATTTGCTTTTGCACTGTAGTGATGATTCATTATAGTCATTGTATTTTGGGCTGAAGATAAGAATCATGGCTGATTTTCTTTGAGATCGGTGACTACGTTCTGGGGCTCTCTGGTTTCTGAAACAATCATCACTTTTAAGATTTTTTTTTTTAAGAACAAGAGAGATGGCTCAGTGGGTAACACACTGGTTGTGCAAGCTTGGAGACCTGAGTTCAGATGCACAGAATCAGCATGAAGCAGCTGTCTGTAATCTCAACAGTCCAGGGACAGCATGGGAGAGAAACACTGGTGGGCCACACTAGCCTGCACATGCAGCACAAACTAGAGACCATGTCTCAGGCAAGGGAAAACATGAAGACCAATGCCTAAGGTTTTCTTCTGACCTGCACACATGTGCCATGGCACATGCATGCTCATTCTCGCACACAAACGTGCACACATATACACCAGCATCTTAGACATACAAAGAGCTTTTCAAGAATTAATTTTCCCTAGAAGACCTTTCTTGACCGCCTACTGTCCTCCTTAAAAAAAAAACATTTAGCATTTGTTGGGTAGCACTCACTCGGTTGGTAGTGTAATGTTTTGTCATTTCAGCATGGTGAAGTTCCTGGAAGCTAGGCAAGGTTCTTTTCTATAATGGCTATTTTCTCCCTCAGAACCCAAATTTTTCCCCCGTCTAAGGCATTCGACAATTAGGAATAGAGAAGTGTGGAGATTATAGTACATATTTACTCCACAGCAGTATGGCATTGAAATGAAAACCACAAGGCCTGAGGGAAGCGTGATTAAATATGATTCTGCTACCTACAAGCTGTGTGAATTCAGGGAAGTCACTTAACCTCACTGTGTCTGTTATCTCATTTGTAATACATGCATGACAATGACCTGCTTGTGTTACTGTGAGCAACAAGTAAGGGCATTTGCATGTATACTCAGAGTATAGCCTGTCAAGTAATCAGTAGCATGAAACTGTTAGACACTGTTATTTTCATCAGATTTACTGCTTATTTAGAATGGAAGTATGAAATCACTTTATGTTTATGCGCAGATCTTTTCATCTGATCCTGCCTCTTTTTCCCATTTCCAACTTTCCATCCATGAAACCATATTGCATTTTCATATATATATATATATATATATATATATATATATATATACATACATACATACATATATTCTGGCCTTCTATTTCTTCCTTCAAACTATGAATTTAAATTTTTTGTGTGCCTTCGCTTCAAGCCACATGAGAGGTAAAGCGGTTAACTAAAGACAAAACAGTGGTGGGACATTAATCAGAGTGGCGTGTATGACGGCTGCTGATATGATGGCTGTTGGGCCTGTGCTGGGCCTTCCTGCATGTGTTTAGAGATTTGCCGGAGAGCCATTGCTGTGATCCTTTTGATCTTTGCTTAACTCCAGTGTGTACCCTTATGTTCTTACCCTGACTTAGCATGCGCTTTGTAAGAATTTTCCTGCACTGCTATAGTGTGTGCATGCTATTTCCAAGAAGTATCTTTAGAGAAAGAAACAATACTTTTTTATTACCTTAAACTAATTAACACTAGCTATCCATATCGATTAAATAGTAATCTTCTCCATGGAAATGTAAAGATTAATGAAATACAGATTTGTGTTCAAGGTGTTCACATGCAATCCGTCATCTTACATTGGTTATTTTTTTCCCACTGAGAGAATGCATAGATGGTATTTATATACACAGTGCGCTGGCAGAGTAGGATGGATCTTTATGATATATCTGTATATCATGGTGTCACTGTCTTGATGGAATAGTTCTCTCTTGCTTTCTGAAAGAATTCTTTTTTCAATTTCTCTAACTAGCAGACCACATTGGGAAGCTTAGAGAACATATGGCTATGGCCAGCTCTGAACATAACTGAGGTGCTTCCCCAAACCCATTCCATGTTCAAGAAGCCCAAAACAGTAGCATACCCCAACTGCTGGTTAACATGGACACTGGCTTCCTCCTGCCTAGCAACTCTGTGGGCTAACAAATTGTCTTGCAGTATTATAAAAATGCTCACTCTCAGTTCACACTGATACCAACTTCCTCCAGCACACAGAACATTCAAGATAAAGCTACAAGTATTTAATTAGGTGTGTAGAAAACGCCTCAAACCATTTTCTAATTATGTATTTTGAAATGAGTAAAGAGCTATATCGGTGCAAGTAAATGATAAAAAACAATTCACTGTTATTTTTTAAATCTACAAATTTACTTGGGGATTTAAATTGGTACAGAGTTAACAAGACAGGAATTGGTTACTGCATAAGAGAAAAATCAATCTGTTTTTATAAATTAGAATATATTCTGTATGACTTGTCTTTCTCTTCATTTGATTTTACTGGAGGGGAGAACTCTAGATTGCATATGTCCAAAGAGGAGAATGGATATAATTAACAAAGTGTAGAAAAACTGAAAATATTTGTCCTAAGGAATACAGATAATTGCAGTAGATTTTTTTGTCATGTTTTGCTTAGATTATTTGGATAATCACCTCAATTTTCCACCTGATTTAGTGTAAGTAGACACAGCTTGAGTTTTTGCGGGAGACTGATACAGATATTTTCTTAGCAGAGCCATGAGAACTCAAATGATTGATTCTGTAAAGTTTTGGTGTAGCCAATGCAATTAGGGTTGTGCATCTGGTAGTTGTGTCTAATGTATTTCACACATGATGTAAGAGTCTTCCCATTTGGTAATTGCACTCTGAAATAAGTTTTAATTATTAAACCCTTAACAAATATGTTTGTTTCCTCTTTAACTTTACTTGTAATTAATTGAGCATATTGTTTGTTTCCAAAGTTTAAACCAAGGCCTTATTAAACAATGCCCCAAAAGTCTGCACGAGTGTTGTATTGGTTACTTTTCTTATCACCATGATCAAATATCTGACTTGAAGCAATGTAAGAAACGAACACTTTATTTGGGTCCATGGCATGAGAAGACATAGTCCTTTGTGGCAGAGAAGGAACGGAGCAGGATTTTGGTGGCTTTTCACCTGTAAATCAGGAAGCAGAAGAGAGAGAGACGAATGTAGGAGCTCCTCAAGCTTTGTCTTGTGTGCCACCCCCACCTGCCAATCCCAGTCAGCCCATGGAGTGCTGACACTCTGTCTACGGAAGTTCTCCTCTTATCAGTTAACTTCTTTGGAAATGCGTTCTCAGACCTGCCTAGAAGTGTGTCTGCCAAGGGATTCTGAATCCACTGAGGGGGTAATGGGTATTAACCAGTTTGTTGTGTATGTAGACTGGGAAGGGAGAGAATTTCCCCTAAGGAAATTTGAATATTACATTATGAAAATCAACTAATAGGTCCAGTTGATAATTTGGAGAGAATAATAATACAACTAATGTGAAGAAAATTTAAAGCATTGTATGAAATAACTAAGCAAAGTTTCCCCAAATATTCAAAGTTTGAGAACATACAATGTTGCATTCGTAATTTAGTAGTTAAATTGGCAAAAAGAAAATTAAAAAGCTATATTTCTTTTTTAAAAGACCTGACTTGCATTATTTGACAAGTATTAATAGATTTTGTTAAACATATTTGTAATAGTCAGGATTTTTCAGTTTTCTCATCAGTCAATTGAAAATAATTAACATACTTTTCATATGTGGGGATGGATTCATTCCGCTACTTTATCACTGAAATTTTTAGAGTTCCATATTGAGGTTGAAATTGACTTTAAAAGCACATGAGGAGAATTTGGCAAAATGGCTTCTTGGAGTTTTAAAGTTAGAACAAGGTTCCTAGGAGCATATGCTCATTTCTGAATAAAAATGACATTACTATTAAAGGTAAATGTGTGTGTTAAAGTATAGAGGTGTGAGTGGGTGTTGTAAGTTACAAGTATGTGGACAAGCACTTACTTGGGCCTTAAAGAATGCTCTAGGCCCGGGATTTGGAAGAGATGCCCCCTCCTCTTACAAAACACAAGTACTGTGATTAGAAAGAAAAGGACCGTTGGAATACTGCACGTGGGATCCCTTAACCCAGCCTTCCTCCCAGCCTAAGTACCTAGAGATGGAGGCAGTGTGTGGGGCTATAATTTAAGAGCCTCGAGTGACTACTGAGCCATGGCGAGCTGAAGGGGTGTAAAGGAGGACACGAGACATTGTCTTGGAAAGAATTCCCCTTCCTCTCTCCTGTTCCTACTCCTGGCGCACTCAGTACAGTCTACAGGCGTGGCCCAGGGAGTGGGAGCACCTGTCCGGCTTAGCCTTTCCTCCTCAGGCGTTTCCTTTCTATGTCCTCCTGCACAGTCGGCTTCCCACTCCCCACCCCCTTTTTTTTATATCCTCATCTCTTCCCTGAACTTCTCCCTCTTTTACCATGTCTTTCTATTTTTTTTTTTTTTTTTTTGCCTTTGAATTCTTTTTTATTCAAAACCAGAACGCAGAATTACTTGTCTTCTGGTGATCATCTTCCTGCGAAATGCATTCTGTATTATGTTGGATCAAGACTGAAAACTTAAATGATAGATATCAAATGAAAGGATTTTTGTGAATGTGATAGATGAATTTTAAAAAAAAAAGAATGAATATAGAATGTATACAATAACTACCCCATGAGTACATGTATAATTCACTAAGATGCATCCAGGAGAAAAAAAAATTCACATTGCATATCATTGTCCTGAAGTACAAGCATAAACATGGCTAGATTTTGTCCAAATGGTCAGAGGGTCTTCCTTAAGCTGTGTTGAGCAGCTGACTCCCAGCCTGGCCTCCACAGCAGAAGGCACTCCTTATGCCAATGTGATTATATGGGAAATCACTTCATTACCTCATGCACAAGCCATGACACCCGACAAGGGTTTTGAAATGGAAGGCGGAAGCTAGGATTAAATGGTCTAGATTAGTGGCAAAGGAGTTAGGGTCTCCGTGGAGGTGTTAGCCCTGCTGTGTGTGCTGACTTTGAAAGCGGCTTCTGTGGTCAACCACACAGAACTAGTTTCCCATAACTCCCTTACTTTACCAGGTACCAATGCTGCCTGAAACGATACCTCAGCCTACAAGAAAATAAGTCCACACCATGTTTCACAAGTGCATGGGTACTAAAAGAATAAAAATAAACTGCAGAATTATCCTTCCCTGAACCAAATCTATGGAACTAGGAAATGTTATGGACAGAGCAAATCAGCCCTCTGTGTGATTTAGCTCAACACTGTGGCAACTATTAATTTGTAATAATCATCACTTTCCCTCCTTTAAATCACAACCTTGCCTTAAGCTCTTCAATCAAGTTTTACAGTACATCACATTAGCTGTAAAGGCCAGAATGACAGTCCCTCTGATGGTGACATTCCTTTTCTGTAGGGATCAGGTCTTTCCTAGGAAGAAGCCGTCCAACAATTAGCTATTGCCTTAAGCACGTTTATATTTCTGAAGCATGCGAGTGATGTGCAATGCGGGTGTGTGTGTGTTAGCACTGTGAAATGATTTGCACACTGCCTACGTGAAGATGCTTCTGTATTTCTAAGTATGTTCTGGGGGAAGTTTAAAAAAATCTTAGACCAAAAAAAGAAATCTCCTAATATGAAAGCAGCCAGAAGAATCATTGTGATCGGAGTGACCTTTCCAATGGGTAACTTGACAGACATTTGATGGACAGTATTCTCCCATCTCTCAGACAACCTTTTCTCTCCCTGCCATAAAATGAAGGGATGAAATTCTAACTCAGGAGATAAGATTCTCAAGAGTCTTTTGTTGCATATCTCCCCCAGCGCAGTTCCTCAAAATTTGAAAGCTCTCTTTCTTTTTCAAGGTATTTTTCATTACCTAGAGGAAATGTTTCCTTTAGGGAGATATTCTAAAACAATAGTACAGGTGCTGAATCAAATTTCCCAGGTGTGTGAGGGACTCTATGGTTCCTTAGCACCGTTGGCTTGTTGTAGTAAACGGTACTCTTGTGTCCTATAAGCTGCAAGTCAACTTTCAAAGGTGCCTTTGCTCATACTCAGAGAGTAGCTTTGACTTTGATAAACATGTGGACTATGAAGCACCCAGTTAAAATATCCTGAGAAATAATAAAATTAAAGCACTTAACTGATGAAGTGAAGGCAATCAATTTGCAAATAAATGTGTTTGTAAAATGTAGCCCTGGGGTGACATGCAAATTTAGAAGACTAATATTTTCTCTGGGAAAAAGGTATTTTCTCTTGAATTCTGAAAATGCCACCAGAATGGAATGTTTGCTGATTGGTGACACATATACTTTCATTAAGAATATTTTTATGGTCGTAACTTTGTCAAAATATGAAAAAAGACTTTATGCAGTTCTGTGACACAATTTATGAGGACGTACATATTTGTTTATGTGTTTCTCACAGCATGTACTTCGTGCAGTGTTTGTTGCTGAGCTCTGGGACGTCCTGCCTTTTGAGTGCTGTTCTGTCATTATCCCTTGGTAGAGTGCCTGGTGTATAGTGGCGAGTCAATAAATGTCTCCTCAATGTATGTATGAGTGTATTGAAGTAAAGAAAACCTCCACATGGACTTTCATCTATTTCTTTACAATCTGGCTTCAGTATTTTATACAGGGGTATTTTTGTTTGTTTTTTTTCCCATTGGGAGTCAATTTTATATCACTGCTTTTTATACAACACCAAATAGTAAACATATGCCAGAAAAATCCAAATATATGATTTGTCAGTTTACTTGGAGAAGTGTGTCATTCCATTATTTTTTTTCCCTGAGAGTTCATTGTGTTGTTTCAGCTAACAAGCAGAGTCCAAAAGGTGACAAATAAAAAGCCTGAAAAAAAAAAACCAACCAAAATACAAAAAAAAAAACCAGTTGTTGGAGTATAAAGGAAGAATCTGGGGAGAGGCACTGGGATGAGAAATTGTCATAAAGAGAGAATGCACTGAGGTCAAGTTAGGGTATGTCACCTCTCAGAAGGCTAGGAGCAGGGACTGTCACCTCAGAGGACTAGGAGCAGAGTCTGTCATTTCTCATAAGATGGGGAAGACACCAAAGTCTGAAAAAAGAAACAAACAAACACACAGCTGGCTCAGAGAAAGAAGGTGCTACAGCGCCATGTAGGTAAGGGGCAGCAGTAGACAGTAATGGGCACATGTCACATTCTGCCATCTTATGAGCTTAGATTGCCGTGTGGAGGCTATGGAATTGAATCCCACAAGAGGTATGAACAAACAGTGCCTTCATTTCCTCAAAAACTGAATTTATGACTGAAACTAATGCACATGACAGAAAAGGAGAAAGTAATAGTAAAAGATTTTAGATGTAAAGACAAGAGGACACAGGACACACGAGGAAGTGGGACATGCTCCCTGATGCTAATGGAGGACTAGGGACGGGAGATCCGGGGAAGTCTTCCTAGAGGACCTGAGACACCATCTTGGAAGGAGAGATAATAGTCAAAGTCAGCAGCATTGCAAGTTCAAAGAAATGAAAACGGCTGTGAGTACAGGACAAGGAGCCGGGGGGGGGGGGATCTGGAGAGAACTCTTAATAGATGGCTAGGAAGGAGGAGGGAACTGATCTGAGAGTTGAAATGGCCCGGTTATAAAGTTATGACATCCTCCCGGAAGCTACTGAATCAAGTTTGTCTATCAACTGTCAACCAAATGCAAGTCTTTGCTAAAATTACACATTGGGTGTGAAAAATGACAGTCACGTGAGCAGCCAACACCTTCATCAGCGAGGATGCACCATTACCGTTGATGTCCCCTGTATGCTTTCCGGCAATCTCTTTTTCCTTTTCCCTATGATAGCAATTCCTTCACTTTTCTCTATAATTTTACCATTTAGTATTATTTGAGTGGATTATATAGTTCATATTTTACGAATTTTGTTTGAATCTTGGGAACTGAATTATAAACTATGGATGCTGTTTTACAGGAGACTTTGTCTCCACATTACGATTTATGCTATCATATGTTGCCGGCACTCAGGCATGTCACTGCTGTGTAGTTTTATAGTTTGCTAGAGATGTGCATGCCTTATATGCAGTATTGATTTGTATTAGCCAGATTTCTGTTGCTAGAACAAAGATCCTGATTCAAACAACTTAGAAGAAGATTTTGGCTCTTTGTGTCATTTCATGGTCAGCTGTCTTAATTACTCCCAGACCTGTATTGTGGTAGAATGTTCTGTTGTTTGGTACAAGGTAGAACTGCATCATTGTAGCCACCAAGGAGAAAGAGAAGAGTTTGGGACAAAAATAAAATGCACCCTTAAAGGCCACAGTCACCTACTTCTTCCATGGGCAATCCATTTCTAATGCTGACATCATTTCTCAGTAGGACCACACCTGCAGGTGACCAAAGTATGTGAGCATGTGGTCTCTGGGAAAACAATGCAGCTCTGAGTCATAATAATTATAAACTTTTCCTCCCTGTATTCTAGTAACATGTTTAACAGTTTTCTTTAGAAAGTAATACTAGGAATAAAAATCACTGTCTCATAGACTATTTTTCTTTTCAAATGTATTACATAGTAGTGTAAAATTGCTTCTCACTGTAATTTTACTAATTTTTTAAAGCCAGTAAGTGTAAAATAGAATTCCAGTTGTTCTACATGGTCAGCAAAACTTAATGTAGCTGTATTTTAAATTTTTGCCACATTATAGATATGAAATATTTCATTGTGCTCAGCCTTAAGCATAGTAAATGTATTCATTGACCATGCAGATTGGCTCATCTGTAATGTTTCTGTTAAGACTCTTGGCCACCTTTGTACCTTTCTTTCTTGATTTATAGGAATTCTTTACCTGTTTGAAATATTAACTATTGTGGTTAGCATATACTGCACATATCTTCTCTGGCTTGGTGATTTATCTTTCTATTCAAATATATCTTTTTATGAGCAGGAATTCTTGGCTTCAGTAGAGTCAGACTTATCATATTTTTATATATGTTTGCAAAGTTCATACGTTTCCAGAAGTAATACATTCTTCTTTTAGATGATTTGGGGCTAAAGCTGTTGCTCTGTCGGTGGAGTGCTAGCCGAGAGTGCGCAGAGTGTTGGGTTTGGGCCCCATTGATGCATAGACCAGGACATGATGCTCAGCCTGCCACTCTGGAGTCAGGCTCAGTGGGGTGAATCATTCAGTTCTGGGAAGCTATACGGTGAATTTGAAACTTGCCTGAGAGACAGGACTATTTTTAAAAAAAAAAAAAAATATATATATATATATATATATATTTATCTCTTTTAAACTTTGACTTTATGCATGACTATTGGGGTACATTTCATCCATAAGAGATGACTACTCCCAGGGAATCATTTATTATAAAGTCTTGTTTCTCCACTGGTTTACAGAGCTATTTCTGTCAAGTTCAAATTTCTTAATATTTCTGCATCTGTTTCTGGATGCTCTAAATTATTTCATTTGTCATTCTGTCTCTTCCTATGCTAATGCTACGCTCACTTAATTACTGCGGCTCTGTAATAGTCCGTGATATCTGTCACCGCAGGTCCCCTCTACTGTTCGTCTTCTTCAGGAATGGTTGAATTATTCTTCGCCCTTTGTTCTTCCACTTAAATTTTGGAACCAGCTTCTTGAATTTAATAGAATCTATATTTCCTTGGAACAGTGACATCCACGTAATACTGAATATTCTTATCAAGGACCATGTCTTAACTCCTTTTCTTGTCTTCTTTTACCCTTAGTTAAGGTTGATGCTCTCTGCATAAACAATTTGTACTCATTTGGACTTATTTCAGATTTCCTAATTTTTGTTGCTTTTATAAACAATACTTATTTAGTGTGATTATGTTCATTGCTGGCATATAGAAATCAAGTGTGTGTGTTTGTGTGTGTGTGTGTGTGTGTGTGTGTGTGTGTGTGTGTGTGTGTATGCTAGGAACTGGACACAGGCCTTCATATTGGAAATCTGTGTGTGTGTGTGTGTGTGTGTTCACATGTATGCATGTACATGCTTGCACACATGTGTGCTAGGGACTAAATTCAGCTCTTCATACTTGTTAAGTAAATGCTCTACCACTGGTCTTCCCTTCATCCATAGCTTTTGTTTGGCTGTGTTTGAAAGTTTTAAAGGTTTATTATTTTTATGTATCTGTTTTTCCTGCATATATGTATGTACACCACATGCATGCACTACTCATGGGGGCCAGAAGAGAGTGTTGACACCCCCAGAATTGGAGTTACAGATAATTGTTAGCCACTATATGTATGCTGAAAACTGAACCTTGGTCCTCTGCAAGAGCAGCAAAACCTCTTAACCACTGAGCCATCATTGCATATACAAAAATTTTAAGACAGAAAATTCCTTAAAGACATTTTTGAATTTGGATGATTTAATTGTGTTTTTACCAGTGACCTTATACAGTTATACCATATATGACTGTTTATTTAAGCCTTTAAATTACTTTTTTTTTTTTTTGACAATCTCTTTAGCTATCTTTTTTTGCCTGAGGATGCTGACAGCTGCCATGTGAGGTAAGGGAACCGATGAGATGCAGGCGACTCTACACAGCATCTTAATAAGAATCTGCTCAGCTTTCCAACTTTGGGATTTTGCTCTATTTTTGTGTAGTGTGCCTATAATTCCCTGTTATGCCTGCGTGTTACCTTGATACTCATATTAAATTACTCGCAGTGTGGCTGTGTATACTGCAGCACAGTGACATGCTGTAAGTATCTTATTCTGAGTCAGGGGTGGAGAAGGTGAGTGTATTCTCCCTTTCCTGTGAGGATTTTGGGCACAGTCACTTGCTGTCCCCTCTTCTTTCCAAGCAAAGGCAGCCTTACCATAGTGAGGCAAGAAGAGAAAATCACGGGTGCATCAAAGAACTCCAGAAGACTTTTCAAGCTGAGGACATTTCTGTTAATGTCCAGTCACTAGAATTTTTGGCATGAATGGAAACTTTTGCTTCATGTTTTTACCCTTATATCCACTGAGATGACTAAATGTCTTTTCTGCTTTCAGGTATTAATATGATAAATTATTTTTTTAACGTATACAAAACTTGCATTCCTAGGACAATGTCCAGTTGTCAATAAAGGGTTGCATTTTTAAGCATCAACAGATTCCCTTTGCTGATATTGGCCTTCCCTGTGCACTGGGCTTCTGTGGTTTTGTGTTGTTGTTGTTGTTGTTGTTGTTGTTGTTGTTTTGTTTGTCTTTATTCTTCACTCATATAGTACATCCAGGCCACAGCCTCCCTTCCCTCCTCTCCTTCTACTTCTACTTCTTCTCCATTCCTCTTTAGAAAAGAGCAGGCCTCCCAACGGTGTCCAGTGAACAGGGCATAACAAGATGTGCTAAGACTAGGCACAAACCCTCATATCAAGGCTGGAAGAGGCTGAAGGATATGGAGCCTGAGCTGGCCATCTCCTGTAACCAGGGTAGGCTCCCTGTGGTTGGACTGGGACACCAGCGCAGCCTCAGAACCTATGGCCTACTACCTGTCCTGCCTGCAAGATGCATTGGATCTCTGGGTGTTTGTAGTGAGATTATTCAATAATGCCCAGTGTTGAACTGGGACTAGTTTAGTTGCAAGTTTTTCCTTTGCCTTGTTGTGAGGTTAGTTCTAGCTTGTAGCATAGTCAGAAGTAGTCAGGGGTGTAGCTGTCTTTCCTACCCGGACAGATTTATGAAGTTATGTGTGGTACAGTGATTTCTTGGTTAGCACGTTGCAAGAGCCTCTCCAGTCCTGACACGCGCTTGTTCTAGAATCCACATTCCTTCAGTAGCATGCTTCCTACAAAGTGCTGGGGGAACCACAGGAGGTGGGGAGGATGGCTGATGTCACCCTCCCGTCAGTGAGAAGGATGCTTGGGATGTGACTCTGATCCTCATGATGCCACACTTTCAGAAATGACAACGTTCAGGAGCATTTCCCACAGTATGCATAAACTACCCAGCTACAGAGTGTACAGAGAAACGATTGAAAATTGATTTTTGAGCCTTGAAGGTGTTCTTTTCATTCTTACCTAATAAGGCTAAACGCTTCACACCTGTTCTATTTACCAGAGTGGAGAACTTTTTCTTGTGCTGACTTAATTTCAGAGTCAGTCGCAATCCGATTTATAATCCTCCTCCTCTCCCGTACACATCAAAGTGCCCTTCTTAATTGCTGTAATTGTCACAAGGAGGCCTTTGGAGGTGAGAACTCTCAGCTGAAGGATAGCATTGTAGGAGATAAAGATAAAGCGGTATTGAGAACTACTTAATGTATTTCAGTGAATTCAGCATAGCTTTGGAGGCGCGGGGCACCTGATACATTAGCCAGAACCTTTAGAGTGATAAAATAAGCATTCAGTATGCATTCAGAATCAGAGAAACTTCAAAGTTTTGTTGCAGTCACCGAACAGTATTGAGGAAAAGTTTTCTGTTTCTTACAGGTTGCAGGGAAGTTTACGTCCTGAGCTCTGTCGACGGCTTTGCAGAATTGTTATCTATGAAGCATCTAGGCAATATTTCAAAATATTTTCTTCTTCTGCCTTTGTGGAGACACTCTGCAGCTCCCTGGTAGTCACTTAAACTGTAACTTAGCGTTACCCTACCAGAACAGATGCCACAGGTGGAGAGGTGGTGTGGAAAGTGCAACACTGGTGATACAGCCTCCCTAACCCATGGCACTGCCGCCTCACAGCTTGGTTTTCACTGCATTAGGTTTGTAAATGTAAGTTTTTAGAGTGGCCATGGCCTTGTGTTCTGGACCCGCTGAGTCCTCTGGCTTAGTTGTCACATGTAAAAGCTATTGCTGATGTTAATTAAACGTGTGCCATCTTTAGGTGAGGTGGTTCATGGTAAATGATTAATCTCACCTTCTCGGTTCTTGCTTAATTATATGTCTTCAGCATCCATGTGTGTTCTATTACATAGACTTTAGTGCCATGGTTGTCTATGTAAAAGATGACATTGCCAACTTACAAAAATGTACATTTTTATAGTCAAACATACAAAAGATATTTGAGAAACATTAATATTTCTGTGGTCATATTTTACACACTTCATTCAGTTTTATTTCACTTATTAGTGATGACAGCATTGTTCTATAATCATAGGAGTTTGGGGTTTTGTTTCCCCAACTTCCTTTTCCTCTTTGCACTGATTGCCTGAGCCTCTGATTTGTATTTCTAGTCACAGGGTCTGAGACCCTGACTTCTCTGAGCTCTGCATGATTCTGTCCTTGGGCTATTTCCCCCTGAGTCATCCTATGCAAAGCAACAGGTATAGCAGGAGGCTTGGTTTTGTTCTCAGCATATGTTTGTAGTTTCTGCTTTATTCGGTTGCTCCTTATAGTGCCTCACAGATGTGCATTAACAAGCATGAGAGCAAAGCCCAGCTGCAGTAACCACACTAGGCGGTTTTGCATTATTAATCTATAACTGAGTCTGAGTTGGCTGAACCTCTGTATCTCAAAGACAGAATTCAGCGGAATTCTTTCCCTTTTTGTACAGTCCATTATAGATCCAGGTAACTGGATAGAGCAGTGAGCCCCATGTGGTACCTCTGATATAGGGAGGCAGATGCTCTTATTTGCCTATCCTGGGGGAACTACTCATGGTGGTGTTACATAAGCTATTCAACATGTTGGCTCAGAACAACGCAATGTAGTTTTTTTATTCATCCAGTATGGTAGGGTTGTTTCTTTAACCATAGTTCAAACATGTTGGGTGGGAGCATTTTTATTTTTATTTATTTTACCTGAAATATAATATTTAAGTCAGGTTAAGCACATCTAGTGCCTCATACATGTATCATATTTCATAACAAGGACATTTGAAGGCTTTTCTTTTTGCCTTTTGAGATTTGCAGTATGTTATTGTTACCAACAGTGCCCTTACTGTCAAACTGCACTCCAGAACTTCTTACTCATATCTAACTGTAACTTAGTTGATGATTAGTTTAAATGTGAAGTCGGTACAACATAGAATCACCTAGTGGAAAATCAGACTCAGTGAACGATTGGATTGTCTACGTTGGGTTGACCTGTGGACACGTCTCTGAGGGACTTCCTTAATTGGCTTAACTTATGTGGAAAGACAAAGCCCAGCATGGATAGTGCCATCCCTTAGGCAGGAGTCCTAAAGTATGTAAGAGGAGAAAAACCAAGCTGATCAAGCAAGCATACATTCATTTCACTATGTTCTCTCTCTCTCTGACTGCAGGTGAGACGTAACTAGCTGTTTGAAGTTCCTGCCTTGACTTCCCCACAGTGACAGGCTATCTGAAATTATAAGATCCATCTATCTCTCAAATTGCTTTTTGTTAGTGTATTTTGTCACCGCAGCAGTAATGAAATGAGCATACCTATCAGTGAGAACTTGTCAGTGAGAATGGTAGAATAGCAAACGCGTTCTTCCCAGGTACCAGGAAGGAGGGAGTGGAATATCTGGCACACAGCACTTTCTGTCTAACTCTAAGACTTGTATCGATTAAAAGTTGTATCAGGCTGAGGTTAGCTTATTAAAATAATGAGAAAAGTCTTGGGTGGTGAGTGATGACTTGAGGAATAATTTATTGTATTTCACATCTGGTAATTAATGAAAAACAAGACAAAAACAGAATGAATTAAAATTTAATTGGACCCCTTCGTGGGTTAAGTTTCATAAGAAACCTTGAGAACCCTCCCCCTAAACAAGAATAATTTTACCCCACTCCCCAAATAACACTTGTTATTAGTAACACTCTATTACTCCTGTGAATATTTTAAGAACTAAATTGCCCATTGGTGCCCCCATAGAGCTTTTAATATCATATGGTAGATAATGTGTAAGGTGGAAGTATATGCTCCTAGCCAAGGAGCCCAATAAGTCTTTCTCTCAAGCAGCCCTGAGTTCTGTCTTACAGTTTATAAAGTATATTTAATGAATAAGGTCTAAACCTCTAAATAGGCCATAGCCTGGGTCAGACAGCTCAGGCCACACCATGGATGTCCCGGGCTCTATACTTCTTTCCAGCTCTGTGCCCATAATACATTTTATAAACAGTAAACGTTCTCTTTCTTCACCCCCTTATTACCCCTTTTCCCATTTACCCAGTTTCCTCCGCCAGTGAGTGCTTTATCGGTGGATGAACACCTCACTTTTCTCTTAGTCAAGGTCCCTTTTTATGGACCTGCCTTTGAGTCTTCTCTGTTGTCCGTAGCGAGGACAGGTGGACCTATTTCTTATCTCCTCCCACACCCACCTCAATAACTACAGCCTGACTCCTATCCTTTTTAGTTCCAACACGCCCCTCAATCCTATGAAGCAATGAATGTTACCTCTGCAGTCCCCCGTCTGGCTAACACTGGGGCACTGAAGGGTCTGGTCAATATTTGGAGGCTCTAGAGGAGATTCTGGACTTTCCCAGCTTGTAGAGAGTGCTTGGATTCCTTCAGTGTGGGCCCCTTCTTGATTCAATTGAAGGAGGAACAGCTGGAGCTCGCCTACAGGATCACTCAGCTGTTGGCTCCGCTTCTAACCTCTTTCCATTTAAGTTAAGGGTTCCTGGGTTGGAACACTTTGAACAAGCCTGTATAATCCACGACAACTCTTCCTTTCTCAGGGTCAGTTATTAGAAACTTTCATTGCATCTGGCCAGCTGATCTTCATTTGCCATGTAAGTAAAGGTATAGTCACAGGTGCTGGGGCTTACAATTTGGGTGTTCGGGGCCACGTAATTGTGCCTACCACAGTGGTTTTTGGGCCTTCAGTATCAAGTCCCTGTCCTTCCTCTAGCCTTAGCCTTTTTAGTTTCTCAGAGTTTCCCCCACACATTGCTTCACAGGCCTCCTTGGTGCTGCTTACAAATGCCTCATATATGCTTTGGCCTTGTCAAAGATCTATATCATTGACTATCTCACTCACCATTCAGCCTGTTCCTCAGAAGTCACCTTCTCGGTGAACTCTCTCCTAGCCGTGTTTAAAACTGTCATCTATACTCTGTCTTTCAGGGGCACTCATCCACAGTCAACAGTTTATGTTCGTTGTCTTGTATATCAGTCTGGAAAGCCCAGATTTCCATTTGGTTTTCCTTTTGTGGCATCCCCAATACCTCGACTATTGTTTAGTATGTACCATAAATATGTGTGGAAGGGATACATTTATGAGAGAGTTCTAAATTGCCCTTTAATAAATATAATCAGTTGTACCCATCAAAATTTTCCCAAGCTTTCATGATGTGAACAGGCTGTATGCTGTGACTTACTTATTGGAGACTTTTAAGGTGGCTAGTTTGTGAAACAGCTTCTGGTAGACCATCCGTATACATCAAAAGGAATATCCAAACTGGTCCTAGGAGGCATGAGACTCTCTCATTTTATCATCCTGAGCATCCTGGGCATCAGAAACAGAGTTAAGGAGGATCCTAGGCAGTTTCATAGTGATGCTAGCTCAGGGGTTGGGCACTGTAAGAGAGCTATACACTTATTAGAACCCAGGATGTCACTGTTTTTCCTCTTGGAGTCACCCTCTTCAGGGCTTCAGCCCTGAGGGCTCTTTTGTGCATCTCCCAGGGAAAGTGAAGGCATAGAATATTTAATCACATCCATATTGTCAGTGGGAATGATGAGAAATACCCTGTATGCTCTACCCTGAGCTCCAGCGTCTGCAGGAGCTCACCCTCAGAGCGAGTAAATTGAAGAGTGAGGATTTGGGAGGCTGGATGTTATTATTTTTTTTTAAAGGTTGTGTTATAAAAGTAAATGAAATCTATATTTTATCATTTCAATTCAGGCTCTAAGCATGCACAGTAGTTACCTTTCATGAAATGTTCTTGCAGTAATGCTGTTTCAGTGGGCTCTGTAATGAAGCTCTGATTTGCATCGCTATTCTGAGAACTTTCTGACAATGCTGAGGTAATATGAAGGCAGAAGGAAATGAAATGAAATGATGGTAATACGTGTCCATTGTGAGAAATGTTAAGTTGCCAAGGCAATGTCACAACCGTAATAGTTTCATAAATTAAATTAAGATACATGTGGCAAGTAAATATCACATTTCTCTTTATTATCACTCTAAATTTGTGAGGACAACTATTGGGATTAAAGGCAGAAATTAGATAGTAGGTACCTCAGCTGAAATGAGATGTGCTGTTCTTGGGTTCAACCAGATGTGCCCTTGAAATTCCTGGCATGTTGATGTCAGCATTTGGTCTCCTCAGGATGCCCTTCTCTCTTTCCTCAAGTAGAATTTCTGTTGAGAACTAGTTTTATCCCCCTCACCCTGGTTGCAGTCCTTTTCACAATTTTATTTTTATTAAATTTATTTATTCATTTTACATCCTGATCACAGCCTCCTTCCTCCTCTCCACCCAGTACCACCCTCCCACCATCTTTCCTCTTTCCCCCTCCCCTCCTCCTCAGAAAAGCACCCCTCCTCCTGATACAAACCAGTGGGGCACATCAAGTCACATCAGGACTAAGCACATCCTCTTCCACTGAGGTCAGACAAGGCAGCCCAGCTAGGGGAAGTTATCTAAAAGCAGGCAACAGAGTCGATGTCAGAGACAGACCCGCTTGCTAGGGAACCAACATGAAGACCAGGCTGCCTATCAGTTACATATGCGTTTTATTCTTTTCAGCCTCAATTTCTTAACATACAACCAGTCCTTTGATTTTTAAGTTCAGGTCTTTTACAGTCAAGGTTTGGCTGGTTCATCTCTCTGCTTCATCCAGCTCCTCTCTTTTTTTCCTTCTCTTTGTTTCCTTCCTTCTTACCTTTTTCTTTTCTCTTTTTTGTATTCATTATGAGGCTGCTAAGAGTGTTACTGGTGAAATTTCTGAGAGTAGAGAAGCCATAATATCACCTTGCTAACATTAGGCATTCTTCCTCTTTTCTCCTCTCATGCGTTTGTTTTTTTTGTTTGTTGTTTTTGATTTTTTTGAGTCTGCCTTATTAAGTGGCCTCAAACACACGATCCTTATGTGTACGTGCTCCTTCCTTATGCTTAGGTTATAGGACTACATCATCATACCTGGAGAAGTCTAAGCTTTCTAGAATGGGAGGGGACATCTCATTTTTTTTTTCTGTAAAATGAGAACAAATAATACCTCCCAGTGGCAGGGATGAGCAGGTGAGATGGGGCATAGATTCCAGTGGAAGTCGGGATAAGTGGCACTGGTTTGTACTGAGGGCATCAACCTTCAAATACTGTCCCTTTCAATACCTTTAAAAAATAGTAGATAGTATGAGGCAATGCATACTCACTGTAGGAGAATTTCAAATAACATAACAACCAAAAGGAATAGAGTAGCTAAGCCTACACACGCGGTATTGATTTTTCTTCTATGTTGCTGGAGATCAAATCCAGGGTGTTGTGTACACGAGGAGGCAACTCCTGTGCCACAGAACTACATACTTAACGTGTTCATGGTTTGAAATACATACTCTTAAACTATATTGTTAAATTGATGGTATCAAAGGTATGTGATTTCTTAGTAATGTATTAGCTGCTAATTAAATATGTTATAAGCCTCTATATCAATTTTTTTTTTAACAAAAGTTTTTGAGAGTAACTGTCAGGGCACTCAGCCTGTACTCATTTCACAATGTTAAATATTTAAATGGCACAAATGATAATGTTAGCTTAATGGCTATGAATGACCCACATGCCTCCATTTTGTCAGAGAGTTACATCAAATGGAACTGATCATAGGATTCGATATCATTAAGATGTGTTATGCATCTTTTAAACCAGCATTATATAAAAACGTTTTGCAAATATTGCACTGTGTTCCAGGCACTGTCTTTTATTTAGCTTATTGTTTTTGAAGTTTGCTTTTTTTTCTTCTTTGTCTCTGTTAGTCTGAGTAGTCATTATGTCTCTTGGACACTTACTTTCATTTCTGAGATGTGCCCTTGATCCTTGATGGTAACTGTAGCTATGCAGGCTGCTTTGAAGCTGTGGCATCTATGTCACCCTCTCTGGTACAGAATTGTGATCTCTTAAATTGGGACTAATTGCTACATGAAATAGCATAGCTGGAATTTTATTAGTAGATTGTAACTTCTTATCTTCCCCCCCCTTTTTTTTTTCTTGTCTAGTGACATCTATCCTTTCCCGCACATCATTAATTTAGGAGGAATTTTTGTCCTGCTTGGAGTTTGCTGGATTTTCTATGTCTTTTTTTTTCTTTCTATGTCTCTTTTATGTCTGCATATTCAGTCTAGGGATATATAAAGTTGATCTATATCATTCAACTTTACAAAGTTTAATAGAATACTTAAGTATGAAACATGAAGACTAAAAATGGACTTTTCAAAAGTACCTTACCACAATATTAGTAATAGTGTAAAACGTCTTTAGACTGAAGGCAGAAAAAGTTCTTTCCATAATTTTTAGTGACTAAAATAGCAAGTTTTTTCCTGGGGGCATGGAAAGGGGGGTGTTCTTCATTAGGATAGCCTGAAACTTTCTGACTAGACCTGATAATTCTCATGGGCAGTGTCTCCCCTTCCACCAAAAGAAAAGATCCTCGTGCCTACAAAACATCTGTATCATCCCTTTATTAAAGTGGCATACTATTAGTGTTAGTTTACTAGACAAACACGGGGGAAGCTGGACAGATTTCCTCAATAATATCACTTGTCTCCAGATTTGAAGCCACATCTCATACATTTGAAAGCCTCAAGTTGTGGTGGCATGTTTTCATTCATTTATTGTTGAAGAGTTTTAAGGGTACCATATTTTGGTTTTGGTTTTTAATGTACAAGTTCAAAATCATGGTGCATGTATGGTGTTTCTGTTTTGTTCTGTGAGGAGGAATTTGTGTTCAGTTGGTTTTGCCCATATTCACTTCTGCTTATATGAGGAGCATCATAGTTTTCTTCTCTTTGTTTGCCTTGTACCTTCTCAAACTTACTCTTTTTTAATCTACAAATTTGAAGTTCAAGCAATAGAAATAGACAAAAACTAAATGTCCATCACACGAGTTCAAAGGTGTAATGAAAATTTACAGTATTGCTCCAAACTTTGTGTTGAGAAAGTTACTCTCTATTCTTGGTTTTACTGGCCTGTTTCCTTTGGATCCTATTTTCTTTTTTTTTTTTTTAATTTTTTTTATTATTAATTTATTCTTGTTACATCTCAATGGTTATCCCATCCCTTGTATCCTCCCATTCTTCCTTCCCTCCCATTTTCCCCTTATTCCCCTCCCCTATGACTGTTCCTGAGGGGGATTACCTCCCCCTGTATATGCTCATAGGGTATCAAGTCTCTTCTCGGTAACCTGCTGTCCTTCCTCTGAGTGCCACCAGGTCTCCCCCTCCAGGGGACATGGTCAAATATGAGGCACCAGAGTACGTGAGAAAGTTGGATCCTATTTTCATTTCAAAACATTATCTTTTGTTTTCTTATAAAATGGAAGAAGAGCATTTACAACCTCTGAAAGTAAGTGCCCTTAGCCTAAACTCAATCCAGTATGATTAAAGTAGATTCAGTCCCTGCTATGTATACAGTCCCCATGTGTACATTTACGTGTGCCTACATAAATGTGCACTACACAGCACATGTTGTCCAGGAGACCATTCCCTTCCTTACACCATTTTTATAAAGTTCGGCAAGCCACACAAATCAAGGACACATTTCAGTTTGGGATTTCCAACCCAAAATATAAACATGCCTACAGTATAGTGACGGTTATCGGCGGACCAGTCTGTTCTCTCAGCATCCTACCTGCCCCCGCCCCCACCTCCTTCCAAGGGCTTCAGTATATGTTCCCATATCTGTGCCCAGCTACGATACTGTGATTTCTTTGACTCTTCTCACACGTTGACCCCTCCTTCACTGGATATCCATAGATTCTCACTTTTGGTTTTACTCCTTTGGTTTTGTGGAACACACTTTTCAGTAGCTTTTGTAAAGAGAAAGACTCCTTCATTCTGCCTTCACACTCTGGTTTCCAGTGCAGCTGCTTTGCCTAATTCTAGGATAGAGATTTTCCCCCCCTTTCCTTCCCCCACTCAAGGAGCCATGGCTTTGCCTTCAAATCCTCACAGTTGCTCTCTTCCGTCTGTTTCACTCCATAGTCTGCAAATGTGATATTGTTTGTTCTTTTCTCCTCAAAATGTTTTAGGGCCCTCTTTACCCCTAGTGTTATGAAAAGCCACAGTATGCATATGATCAAGTCTATGCATTTTCAATGTGGTTATGCATAGACTAGCATGCTTTGGTTCCTGTGACTCAATATTGTCATATATCCTTTTCACATTACCTAAGTGACTTGTAAATTTCTTCTTCAGAGGATTCTCTTCTTTTACTTTAGAGGTTTTCCTCACTTGCCTCTTATCCTTACCAGTCTACTCATACCTGAGAAAGACTTCTTTTCAACTGGTGAGTTCAGATGTCTCTGGTCTGAGGTTTGGTGGTGTGGAAGTGGTATCCCCTAGTTCTGTATTTCTGTTAGAGACACCCCAACACACACAACGTTGTTTTCTGTAAGCCGTTTGTAGTTATCTACAAATTACTCAAACTATAAAGGACAACCCTTTACAATATATTTCTATTATTTTGCTTTGCTTTGCTTTGCTTTGCTTTTCCTGTATCAGCAATACAATGTCGTGAATGGCTCAGTATGTCTCTCAAGGGTCTAGATAAGCAGTGGGTTGAATGCATCTCAGCGCTGGGCTGGGGTTCAAACTCAAACTCTTAAGAAAATGCTGTGGGCCTTTAGTTCTTCATCACTAAGGTATGCCTACGAGGCTACCAAGAGCCTGGCAGCTGAGTTTCCCCAGAACACAACAGGAGGACATGCAGTCCATAGCTTAGTATCAGGAGAGACACACCATGATGTGTTCTGGTATAGGTTATTGATCACACATACCAATCCTGGTCCTGCATAGAAAGTAACTACATACTGTGAATCCTGGAGGTGGGGATTATGGAGAACATAGTACTAGAGGAAGGCTGTGATGAACTGTTTGTTTGTTTATAATTAGCTTCCATGGAGAAATATCCCTTGACTATCTTTGCCTGATGTATTAAGACTGTGTATTAATATATTGGGAGCCCAGCTTGAGAGAGAAGGAGGAGGTTGCATTGTCGAGCAGTTAGATATTTACTTAGATCTTCACTTACTCGTTGCACTGCTCCCTGCTCACCCTCTGCCATTAGTCCTGCCGTCTCCACTCTTAGATCTATTGGGCCAGATCCTTGGCTGAGTGCAGCTCTGATTTGTGCCATGAGAGAAAGGTTGGGGGACAGTCTCGGGAGCACACAGACTGCTGGAGGGATATGTGATGGCGTCCACCTGGGCATCTTACAGGTTTTCTATCAGTCCTCTGGCAGCCATCCCACCTGAGTCTTCTGAGTCACCGATTTTGTTCTGACTCGTAGGCTTTGGTGGATGTCTAGAGCCTGGGTGGCCTCCAAGCCCCAACCTAGCATTAGGCTCCTCCTTTGTGATTAAAAAAATTACTATGGACCCCTCTGCTTCACCTCCCCAACACCTTGTTCATGTCACTCGTCTGCTGTTGTTTTCACTCCACTCTTTACCTTTCGGAGGGTTTTACCTCTTTGCCTCTCACTCTTAGTGCCTGGTTTGAATTCCCGTATTAGTCTATTACTTAGTATGTTTCCATTTTTCTCTGCTTGTACAATCTCAACACATACCTTGATAGTGCTTCAGTTTATTTGGGAGGGAGAATGGAGAATGTTAACAGAGAAATCAGCTTACCCTTTCTAAAGCTTTGAGAAGAGCACAGAATGGATCTTGCTTTCCTTGACTCCTTTGGTGCCTAGCTGCTTTGGAATGTGCATTTAGAAGAAAAGAAGGAGCAAGTGGTCAGCAGTAGAGTGGCTAGAGTTGGCTCTGCTGATTTGGGATTTATCTTGGGCTGTTCCTTTAAAATACCACTCACAACCAACAGTGCCTTAAGCAACCATGTTGACAGTGTTTTAACCGCAGTAACACTTAAATATATTTGTATTTATTTTTAGTTTTCAGTGTTTAAACTTGCATGTACCTTACTGTGCTGGGATTATGAAAAGAAAATTCATACACAAGTGGGAAATGTTTATCACTGTTCCTCAAGGAGAAGCATCTGAAGTCTTTCCCATCAGTGACCATTACACTGCTGATTGCAGACTCCTGGAAACTAGTCTCGACCGCCCATGTGAAAGTCGTCCAAAATACAGCTCTTCTAAAGCCGATACACCCTTACCTTGCAGCATAAACAGAGTAACCAGATCACACATTTTCAGTTGTTTTGCTGATGGACATAAAACTAGTGTTGCCTAGAACCTAACTTTGACCCCTGCTCATATATGGTGCCTACCCACCCCTGCCAAGGCCTTGCCTCTCCAGGAACATCCTGATCCCAGCATGAGTTCCCACCCCAGTGTGTCCACATCAGCATGAGACTGCTGTTTCTCTGTTACCTCCCTGGAGGGTGCTGTGTCATCACCCCTAGACTTTATTTATTTTATTTTACTTTTTCTTGGAATCCAGCTGTCAGTTTGTCTCTGCTTTCTTTGACCCCTTCTGTTCATCTTTCTTTCTCCCAGAATTCACAATTGACAACTAAGCTTAGTTCTTCAAATAACCATCTTTAGAGAGCTCAAGGTATTTTCCCCTCATACTATCTTGTGTATAAATGTCCCCATTTGGGGTTGTCTGCTTCTCAGGAGAAGAAGGTAACTTCTCTTTGTCCTTGTGTGGCCTTGCTTAGTCTCAGCGTTGCTGACATTGGTGCTGGACAGCATTATTGTGGTGTGGCAGTCCCATGCAACTAGCAGGAAAGAGATGTGGAGAGAGTTGTGGCTGGTTGTACCACCTACTTTCAGTGCTGTGGTGACAGAATATCTGACAGAGCAATTTAAGGGAAAGGAAGAGTGTTTGGTTTTGTATCACAATTCAAAAGGCACCAGGGAAGTGACACAGTCATGGTGGCTGATCACATGCTGCTCACTACCCAGGAAGCAGAAAGCTAGACCAGAACTGGGGGCGGATGACCCCCCCCCCCCGCAAAGGTTTGTCCCTAGTGATTGAGGTCCTTCAGCAAGATGCATGGTGACCCCCAAACGCTTGCTCCTTGTGACTGAGGTCCTTCATCAAGGTCCTACCTCTTAAGAGTCACAGAAGCACATAGGCAGCACCACTAGCTGGGAACCTATGAGGGCACATTTCCTTTCTAAACCATAATCATTTCCATCCACCGAATATTAGCAATACCTCCAGCATATCCTCACAAAAGCTACAACCAAAGTGTGTCTTGCCATTATCATAGGTCCCAGAAGTTGGGCTTTGGGTGGGAAAAAAAAAAACGTGATATAGTAGAACTCACCCTAAGAGATGATCCAAGCTTTCCTGCTTATCACCGTAGGTGGAAGTGGGATAGAGTGAGAAGAATAATGAATCAAAACTAATCTTGCTGAAAGATTCAGGAGCGAGATGGGGGCAGGGGGAGGGGATTGGCTGCTTCTTGAGAGGTGATTGACAGCTCTGAGACTCAGCCTGTCTGTGGTCAGCATCAAAGGTTGAAAAAACATTTTAAATGAGCAACTGCTGAGGCACCACCGGGCCACGGGGCAGGGCTCCTGTGGGGCTGTGGGTAGAGACATGACCCGTACTGTCAGAGTCATGGACCCACAGTCGATAGAAGTAAGCAGTGAACAATTTAGACACTTTGAGAGCCACGTCACCCTACTGTGAAACCTGCAGGCCGAGGAGCGTTTCATCTGTCACTTTATCTCTCAGTCCTTTTCGTGTCTCTAAATTACCCTTCCTGACAGCCCGGCTGTAGACCGGCGATTTCAAGGGTCTTTCTAATCAACTTCCATCCTGGTACTCGGGGAGGGCTCAGGACAGCCTTTGGGTATTCTTACCGGCACACCGGGGCTTTAAATAAAGTCAAGGTAAGGTTCAAACCGTATCACAAAATAAAAATCGAAATAGTTTCGTTTCCATTCCATCACCAATACCCGATGCCCTTTTCAAGTGATGCTGTAACAGCGGACATTCCCCGACTTTCGACTTACCCCACAGCCACTTTAACTTCCCTGCAGGGGCACAAGTCGATTTCTGTCATTCTGCATTTGTGATTCTGGTGGCTGATTGTCACACGTGCAGTTATTAAGGTCCACAGGGCAGAACTTTCTCCTTATCTGGAGTTCTCAGGTACAGAGCATAGAGGGAAGGCTGCAGCAGAGGAAGTGAGATCGCCGTCCCAGGCAGGGTCCCCCAGTGCGTGGGCTGAGGAGACGGACCTGAATAAACGCCTCGTGTTAGCATTTACTTTAAGGCTTTAGCAAATGATTTGTTTTGGGTAGGGATGTTTATTACCCTACCCATGTATACCCACAATTAGAATGATGTGGGTTTTTTTTTAAAGTCACCTACTCATCAGATATGCAGTGAATGATATTTCTGAGGCAGGTGCTGTACTAGGCATACAGTGTATATCAGGGAGATGTAGCCACTTTGCTGATGTAGCTCATAGCTTATTGGACACACAGAACTTAACAAGCATAGCTGCAAGCTTTGAAAAGTGCTGCAGAGGCAAAACATTGCATATACCAAATAAAGCTGTGGAAGATCTCTCTGCAGAGGAACAATGAGTTGCTGCCTTTTAAACAGAAGCGATGTCACTGTCATGGGGCTGTCCTGTAGGCCGTGGTGTTTCCTTTTCTGTGCATCATGAACAGTTAGTTCACTGTGTATATATTTTTAGCACCTTATCATGTTCTGTCATATTTACTTGTCAAGTCCCTTGGCAAGCTAGACCCTGAGTTGGTTAAGCAGAAGGACGTTGTCGTACCCATCTTGGTGTAATCTAGTTGAGCTTCATAAAGTACGTGTTGACTAATATTTGAGGAAGCAAGTGAATTGCTGAAATATCTGAATCAATCAATGAACGAACCAGAGGATACCCTAAGGCTATTGGTGTCTCCTTTGTTCTTTGTAGCCCTCATTTTGTACTCCACAACGAGAACCTCTTGCGTCTTCTTGACTTCTTGGTCCAAGTAAGATGCTGCTGGCTCTTGAGTGACCGTCCCTATTTGATTTCACATGCCCAGTATCGAGCATACTGTCTGCCACTGAGCTGTCAAGAAATTATGAAAGACAGAGAGAGGCACATAGAGTGAGAGACAGCAATTTTCTGAAGGTGAGCCTTTCTGTCTAACCCTGCTTGCCAATCTCCACAGCTTTGCCTGTCTACTGAGACTGTTTCTTTGCTCCGCCCAAGCTCTCCACTCCAAACAAGCATCAAAATCAATTTTCCTGGAAATGAAAATTTGAAGAAAAAAAAAAAGACTGTAACATCTAAAATCAGGTTGTCTTTGCCTAGGCCAAGCCAATACTGTCTCATCAGTACTAATATAATACTCTTTTATTTCTCAATATGCTGTTCTCTGCAATGGAATTTAAATGATCTTTTAAAGTGAACAATCAATATACACCATAATATTATCTGAACATGAGATCATTTCTTGCCAAGGAAATTTTGTTTAGTTCCCAATATTTAATGCAAGTAACAACGCTGTAATTCTGGCACTCACGGGAACAAGAATTTCAGCCTCCAGCTCAGGACCCCAGGACTTCTAGAATGTTGTCCAAGTAACTGCTGAGATCAAATGGTACCTTACTCTCTCTGGCTTCTTTGGGCATCACCACCATCCATATTGGTGTGTAGAATGTGCTTCCTGTTCAGCTGAACTCCAGACTTGCATGGACAAACTGTGTTCTCAAACAGTTCCAATCATGTAGGTGAGAAAATGTGATCCATGAACAGTAAAACAAAACATGTATTATTGACTTCCAAGTCCTTTCTGTGGGAATCTGGAGAAACAAGATCTTAACTACAGTCAGGAGAGGCCCTAGATGAATTCATGGAGGTTTTGGGAATTATGACAAGTTACCGATAGTTCTAAATAGAGAAAAATAGCTCAATTAGTCCTACATTAAGATCTGGCCAAAGACTTATGGTATATGAGAAAGCTGTGGCATAAATAGAGAGCCTATATCAACCTTGCTTGAATTATAAAGTCAACTTGAACGTGTCATGTCACCCTGTAGATGCCACACAATGGAGACTACAACTAATGTTAAGAATGACTGTGGGCCATAAAAATGTGCCAAGTCGGTTTTAAAATGTAAATTACAACTAATTATTTTATACGCTTTTCAGTTATCACGTGGAGATCTTGAAATGAATTTATCTTCTCACCTCATCACTCACAGTAACTATAATTAATAATACTTGCTATTCAATGAGGAGAGCAAGGTGTAGCAATGTTAAACTGCTTACTCAGAGTTGTACGTGTTCTCCCAAGTTGGCACAGAGGACTGGATTCCGGTTGCTCTTAGCACTCTGCTGAAAGAATCCAGATTGGGAAAAGTGGTTCGACACAGGTTTGTGTGATCATTGTCAAGATGTGAAGAGGGTATGAAACAATAACCCCAGCCTTCTCATAAATCATACACTGACTGTAATGCCTCATCTCAAAAATAACTAATCCTAGAATGGTGCTCACAGAAACAGACGGGTGTCCTTTGAAGAGACATGAACCTTATTGTGACATAGGGGAGGTATGAAAATCCTTTGATCATTTGATATTCTAAGTAAAAGGCCTGTCCTACTTTCAGAGACCAAACATGCAATTGTATTAATTTCCTCAAAGCTGAATGGGTTCTAAGTCAGAACTCACGAAAAACAATTGTGGGGGCAATATCAGCTTCAGGAGAGGGACTCAGAGGCAGCTTGCTAGGGAAGTCTACTCAGGAGACCAGATCCTAGGGTCCAAGGTTATTCGCTGCAAAGAGAATTAAACAAAAGCAATTGATTATTCATAAGGGATATTTTCATTAAGCTTGGGCAGCCTGATGAATTGCTCTATCTACTGACTTTTTTTTTTCCCCTAACTAAATATCCTTGATTAGGTGTTTAGGAACAAGCTTCCCCACTCCCCACAGCAGGCCTGAGCAAATAGTCTGTGATTTCTTCCTCCCCTGCTTCCACTCTCTCCCGACCCTTGCTCTCTCCTCTCCAGGGAGGCTGCGTCAGAAGGAACAGACAGAGTAGACTAGGTGATGGAGTTAAGCAGACTTGGGTACTCTCTCAGGCTCTGCTCTGTGTGACTTTTGAATGCTTGCCGAGCTCCATGCCTTCCCTGTGTTGCAGAATCCTCCTCTGTGAAGCAGACAGTCACATCTATATTTACAGAGGTCGCAGGACTGGCAATATGTCTACGAAGTATATAAAGGTGTGCTTAGTGACAGCTATGTGATGGCCAGTTACAAATGTTTATATGAGTGAGCAGGGACCATTCCATGGCAGACAGCACCACATTCGCTCCTGTGTGCATGCCCACCTCGTGGTCACTGTTGCTGTACATATCATGCTCTGCCAGGAATGAAATATATATATTTCAGTGAAGAAAAACATGTCTTAAAGTTCAATACAACCCTACCCCTTGCTTGCTTGTGAAGATACACCCAGGCAATTTTGACAAGCTGGCTTGCTCATCTGGCACTTTGCTGGTCAAAGCTGATTGGGTAAAAGACTGAACCCATCTGTTTATGGTTGGGTTTGTTAGTTTGTTTATTATGTTTTGTTTGTTTGTAGAGTAGCATGTCCTAATCTTTAATTGTAAGGTCACTTTACTAAAGCCTTATGTGGGTGAACTGTTTTTAGCTCCCACGAGCCTTTGCCCTCAAACTGGATCGTTCCCTTTTGGGTGACACCAGTACTTTGCCTGGCTTTGTTCACTGGATTTCCCAAGTCTTCCTTTCCTGCTTCCATCCAAGTCAGTGATTTGGCAGACTCTTACTTTCTGCTTCAGTTCTCAATAGCCTAAATGGAACAGGCTCAGCCTCTAGCATGTTGTCCTAATGCAGACCTCCCCACTAGGGGACCGGCAAGAAGAGAGCACCATTGACATAAACGGGGAGGTCAAAGAGAGAGCTGAAGGGGGAAACAGATTAAGTGCAGTTTACTACATAGGTAGCTAATAGGCAGGTGTGATATTTCTCCAATAGGGATAAGCAGCTAGTTCCCTTCTTCGGAAATTATGCATTTTAATAATACCAAAAAGTTACATTTATTCCTCAGGTGTTCCTTCTTCCAGTGTTTACTGAGCAGAAGCAGTCGCCCGGCACTGCAGTCAGCACCTCGTGTAAACCGGAGTATCTGGGATCATTCCAGGCATCCCTGGCTGCAGGTATAAACAGGCACAATTTACCCACAGCACCATTCTTTCTAACGACCATGCAGCATGGAAGTACATCTGGGTGGAAGGATGGAAGTGAGGGGCCTACTAACTGTAGGACAAAGGCAGGACTCAGAACCTCGGTTGAAAACAAAGCACTATACTCAGCGTGTAGCTAACGCATATGCTGGTCAATCAAACATCAATAAAACATTACTGTGTCCTGTTTCATTTATTGTTCTTTCATGCGATATTTTGCCTGGACATTGAGGTGTGCTGCTCAAGCCATTCCATTACAACCCTTTACCTGCCACTACTGCAGCTTGCAGGAGCCAGGCACTCATTATTTTTATAATGAAGGTGATTTGTAGTTCAAAATCACCAGAGTGAACGGTCCTATTTTTACTAAACAGCTTAATGAGATATACTTCCTAACATATAATTCACTATTTGAAATATACAGTTCAGTGGGTTTTAATATATTTTGAGATTTATGAAATGACCACCATGGTCAACTCTAAAACATTTTAACAAAAATCAAAAGGAGTGCCATTTCTCTTAGCAGCAGTCTTCAGTCTACCTAATTCCTGCCTCCCTGGGAACAACCACTAATCTACCGTCGGTCTCTATGCATTTGAATATGCCATGCAAATAAACTCTATATAGTACCTGACACTTTCTGACTAGCCTTGTTCACTTAACATAAGACTTTTGCTATTCACCCATTTGTTGTGTAGGTTCGCACTTCATCTTCTCTCTACTGTCAAATTATATTTGTAGATATTACTGAATTTTATATCAGTTAAGGGATGTTAGCAACTCTGATCACTATTTATCTGATCACTAGTAGTGATATTGCAAACATTATATATATATGTGTGTGTGTGTGTGTGTGTGTGTGTGTGTATATACATATATATATGTATATATATATATATATATATATATATATATATATATATATATATATACAGATTTTTGTATAGACCTTTGTTTCCTCTCTCTTGAATATATACTTAGGAACAAAGTTGCCATTTCACAAGGCAACTTCGCATTCAGTCCCTTGAGGAAGTACCGGGCTGTTACGTAAGGCTCAGCACCACTTTACCTTCAGCGAACTCAGAGTCCCATCTTTTCATGTGCTCCCCACAATTGCTGCCATCTGCTTTAATTATCACTGCCATTCTAGCAGATCGGGAGGCATGAATTTTTTTAACTCAGAGTAGCATGAATGATTCTTGTAAGAGTAGGTATTCAAGCCACCCAAGCAGAGACTTGGAAAAGTCACAAAAGAGTAAGATGACGGGTATGTAAGAGTCTGAGTTAGGACCCTGGCCTGAGCAGCCAGGACGAGTCTCCAGACGTGTCTTTGTCCACATGATAGCCAATACACAAGAGCTGAGGTGTTAAGCTCAGAAGTGTTCAAGGGAAAGTCTGGGTGTGGGTTACTCTTCTCCTGCACCCAGTTCTCGTAGTCGCACAGAGTTGGGTCTTCAGTCTAATCAGAGCAGTTGCTATCACATTTCTGTTACACCACACACTGTTAGTGACATAGCATCCACCCAGTACCAACCCTGTAGGCCATGGTCCTTTCTGTCTCCGCCACTACTTTTATAGCACATGTTGCTTTCAATGGCTTCTGTTTTCTATTCAAGTAAATTCTGCTCTTAAGGCGAGGTGCCATCAGGTCTACCTGCTTGGGGCTACAGGGCTGACCAGGTCTTCTTCACTCTAGCATAACACTTACAGGGTCTGCATTACTCAGCTCCGTACCTGGCGATAAAATTATCTTAGATTGTTTGCATTATTTTATGTTTGGTTTCAAGTATCCCAGTGTGTTCCTTGAGGACACGGAATGGGTTTATATTACTTAATGTTACCTATAAAACCAGAAATAGAAGCAGTGCACATTTGTTGAATTAAATTAAAGAGTTCTTCTGTTTCTGAATTCCTCTTAGAGTTTCATAAATGAAGACAGGTTCTCACTGGCATTTACAGAAAGAAAAAAGACCCCCGTTCTCATGAATTGGCTAGTATAGAAAGTGAAATATTTGATTTTATAAAGAATTTTATAAAACAGGACAGATTCTCATTGGCATTTTGAAAAAAAAAAAACACACACACAACATCATTTTCGTGAATTCATTAGTAAAAAAGGAAAATAATTTTATATTTTTAAATTAAAATTAAGTCTGTTTCTAGGTTAGTATATATTGACAATTACAATAGTTTATCATAGTTTTTGTGTATGTTCCTATGCATGGATGTTTGTCACACATAGGAGATTTGTCTTGGAAATCTTTTCTTTGAGCTGTCAAAATTACCTGAATGTATTGACTTGAGTTGCCGTTTCCCTTCCAGTGTTAAAGGCGCAGGATCACGGGGTGAGACACCTCACTTAGGAACTTCACCGTAGAGCTGCCCCTGGGGTCAGCCTTCTGCAGCATTGCATTCCACTTCTGTCCTTAAACTCTCAATCCGAAATCAGAGATGGGCAAAGTCAAGCAAACAAGGCAAAGGTTAATATGGAGAGCCTAATGGTGAACAGGTGGGAACCATCAGCCTGAAGCAGGGTCCCCTGGAGGCCATCCCTTCAGGGTTCCATAACCACTTGAACTGGAAACTTGACCAGGAAGAAATCCCTCAGCAGCCTCGCCTTGGAGCACCTCAGCCAAAAGGGTGGCAGAGTTCAGAGGAAGGTGATAGATGATGAGAAGGGACAGTATGGCAGAGAAAGCACAGCATCGACTCCTGCATTACCTCAAATTGCTAAACCCGGTGTCACAAACGAAGTAAATGTGAGCAGTTTCGAGCCCCTGTATAGCTAGGTCTACAACAGGGAAGTCCGGAGACGCGCACTCCCTGGGATTAGGATGGAAATACCCGCACCGGCTGAACTTGAGGCTTATATCTCTTTTGAAGACTGTGGAGCACGAGCGGCTGAAATGGAGAATAAATTATCTGTCAGGTCTACAGGTGATTTAGTTTATTGTAGGCAGGAAGCAAGTTATTTATTGTGGTGTTTTTCTGCGTCTGGTCATGCTCTGAGTCACAGATCCTGGTGGCTTGTCACATGTCGGCAGCCGCTCAGACTACTACATGGAGGGGTCACTTAGGGAGCTGACTAGAATCTGGAACCACAGCAGATGGAGCTGATGTTTGTCAAGCAGGAGAGGGCACTGCTTACTGAGCAGGTATTATGTGGAAAGCATTCCTCTGGATACTCCGGACACACTTTCTTGCTCGATTTTTTTCTTGGGACTCAGTCTTTCTTTTTAATTACTGTTTTAAAATTAAAAAGAAAATATTCTGAGACTTTAGAAAGTTAAAAAATTGCCCTAGTTATACATCAAGTAAATATCCAAAACAAAAGAGCCCTCGTCCCTTTGATTCTGCAATGGATATTTTTTTTTCCTGTGATTTACTGTAGCATGTTCCTTCATTGTAAGAACACCATAGCTAGTCAACTGCCTTTTACTATTTCAAAAAACTAAAACAGAAAAGGAAATCCAAACCATCAAATATTACATTTTTCTTACAAATAACTTATAATTTCCTTATTTACAAAATATTTTCCTTTTAGTTATCTGCTTATTTCATTTATTTGACTAATAAGTAAGAATGATAGCTATGGGTAAAATATTATATTTAAAGCTGTTATACTTTAAATGTAAAATTACAATATCACAAAAGTAAATACATATTAAATATATTTTCTAATATCACCTGTACATGTTGCTTCCTATACACAGTTTTACACCTGCTGTGCTAGTGTTTCTCAAACCAACTGTGCACAGCTTCTGTGACCCAATTCTAAAAGGACTTAGTATTTCCACATAGCACTGAATTGGAAAATGCCTTTATTCAAAATTTCCTGAAGATGATCTATAGAAATGTATTTCAATTTTATTATAGCTAAACCAACTCAGAGTGAATTTTAATGGGGTAGCCAAAATAGATTTTGGATTGATTTTTTAAAAATAAAATATGCAACACCCTTTTAAATAAAATTTTCTGCGATATTGCTCTTTTTCTCTGTTTAGCAATGAATTTGCCTAAAAGATTTCTTTTTCAGGTTTTAATTAGATTACAATGGAATTACCTTCTTTCAGCTTCCAAGGTGGATGGAGAATGTAAAATCAGGATTCCACACTGGGCTGACTTCAAGTCATCATTGTGCCTGAAGCTGCCGTGTAGAATCGTATCCGTGTCTTACTCTATAACCTGTTTCTAAGCTCCACTCCTCAGAATATGATCATTTGTTGAGCCATGTAACATGCACAGTTGTAAGAAATCAGAATAGTGTTTGTTTGGGTCTTTCCCACTCACACACACGGCGACCAAGACGGGCTGTGTACCAGACATTTATGCAAGGCATTTTTCAACATCTTTCTCTTTCCTTCGCTTCTTGTTAGCTACAAAGATACATACTGTGCCAGGCTCTAAGCTGGTTGCAACAGCTATTTATTTAGATTGTGTGAACTGGAGCTGAACTTGAACCCAATTAATAGCAACTGAACTTGAACAAACTGATATGAAATCATTACAGGCTCAGTTCCCTGGTCCATTATCCCTGAAGAGATCATCCGACAGCACTCCAGGTGCCTTTTCTATGCCAGATCTTGGTGCAATGCCCAATCAGAAGGTGTCGGGGGATTAGAAGTTCGGTTGCATCGCAGTTAGCTCATTACCACTTTTGCGATCGCTTTCACAGAGAGGCGAGGTGGTGATCCCACTGGGCGGGATTGCAGGGAAGGCTTTGTTTTCAACGCCATCTGGCACATGGTTGGCACTCATTAACACAGCACAATGTCGATTAAAATAATAATTGTTCACGCAGCAATGCTGCATCCATAGGTCCCCACCTTTGGCCTCCCAGTAAAGGAAGCAGAAGAAAGGCAGGCTGCGAGGTTGCCTGTGATAATGGTGGTCTCTTGGCTTGAGGCTCCTTAGTGGCTATACTTTGCCCAGACCAACTCCTTCAGTGTTTCTTTTCTGCTTTTATTTTCAGTAGATGTCACCTTTATTTGGGGAATGGTATTGGGTGTAACATGGAATGGGAACACCATTAGCTTGGCCGTGTTCTCAGTTCCCAAAGAATCTGGTGATGGAACTCCAACCATAAGTTGAAGCCCTGTTCCATACAGCAATCAGGAAATGCTTACTTAAAAGGGATTGTACACATGTCTGCTGCAACCTGAGTTAAACACGAGGAAAGGCTTTAGGCTTTGCTCTGCTAGAAGATGCATTAATAGGCTGAAGCATACACATGCTGAGTTAAGATGTCACTGTCCATCCTGGAGAAAAGAGATAGGGAGTGTATGAGCATCTCCAGGACTTTTGTTTGGTCTCAAGATTCCTACTTTGGAACTCTGTAGTGTATAGGAATAGGAGCTTAGGTTTGGAAGGTATCTACTTGGATTTGAGTCTTATTTCCTACCATACAATTGTTGACTTTCATCTTCATTCTTAGGGTAGTTTTGGAGACTATCAAACACAAAACACATTTTGGGTAAGACTTGTGCATGCGGAGCTTCTGATGAGTGTTAGCATTGACCATGTAGACATCAACATGGTTTTTTCCCACATGGGTTAACTCTCCCACAACAACTTGCCTCACATCTGTTTAATATTCATCCTCAATGAATTTATAGCTTTGATGACGGAAGTGGTTGTTAAGTAGACCTTTGTCCAATGTGCCTATCAATTCTTATTTTGTAAGATATTAGGATTTTATTCCTTGCATTAAACCAAGGTCAGAAGAAGGCAGGCTGGCAAGATGACTCAGGGCCTGCAAGATGGCCCATCAGGTGGAGTTGGCACCACCTGGAACCTGAGCTCTCTCTCTGAGTCCCATAGGGTAGAGGGAAAGAACAGACTCCATCAAGTGTCCTCTGACCTTCCCTCATGGACCATGACATACTCACCCCTCCACACATACACACAATAAATAAGTGTAACAAGGTCATTAAAAACCATGTGATGTGGACAACTTCCACATATAATTTTGCATGGCATGATAATAATAAAGCATGCCCTTTATTTCCAGAAAAGACTATACAACAAAAATTTGTTGTGTATTTCAAACCCATTGATAGATGCTATATTCAGTGATGGTGTAACTATGCACAGCGTTGCCGTCTGGCAACCTAGTGATTTGTGCCGATGATACTGAATGTGACCAAGTTTTACCTTTTTATTGTTTCCCATTTGGTATTTGGAAACACCTTCCAGAAACTGTCTTTCTGCAACAGTGTTTAAGTATATTTCATCCCACCAAGAGATAATGACAGACATTTTAGATGCTGAAGAAAGATTAAATGCATTTGGTTCGGTTTAACTAGCAGCACTAAAAGGCCTGCATCTTTGTGTTGCTGCCGTTCATCTGCTTCCTAGCAATGGAATATTGAGCTCCCTCAGGCTGTGATTCAGGTATTAATGCCGAGTCGAGGTCAGGCAAGAGTGTGTTCAGTCTGCAGCACTTAGATAGCAAAGGCAAACTGCTCATGGCTATTAGTCAGGAGGCTCTGTGCGCCAGCGATTGCATGCTGGTGGCTCATAAGCTGAGTGATTCACAGCTACCTTAAATGGGCCATTGAGCTTGTGTTTTCCTTTTGGACTGCTGTCATTGCCAAAAATGCCAGCTTTTCTTCTCCAGATCTGCCCAAACGACAAGTGGATGGTGCCCTTTGGCATGCTGGGTGACTTGCTGCTAACACAGTAGATGGCTTTTATTATCTTGGAGGAATCGTATCTCATAGTGAGTCCTTTGAGGAATAATTCACACACAGAGATGCATATAGATATGTATATATGTATATATACATATATATATACACAGACCCACAGACACATACACACATGCATATAGATACACATATACAAACACACACACATACACACACACACACACACACACACACACACACACACACACACACACCTACATGCTGCTCGAGGACATGTTTTAGTGTCCAAATTCTGGACAGAATTTCTGACACAGTTTTTTTCTCAGCAGTTTTGTTCAACTGCTTTGGTTTAACTATGCAGACATTTGAAAATCAGAAGATTTAATGCTGTGCTCTTGGGTTTTCTGTGTTCTTAGAGCATGTTCAATGCTCTCTGTTCCTACTTAGTGGGCATATAAAAAGCCATTGTCATGTTCTTTAATGTCAGCCAGATTCTGAGGTCCTCTTCTTACCTTGACCATGGGCTCCTGACCTTCAGCACACTGACCCATTGTGCATGACCTTGTAAATTGGGCTAGCAGCCTACATTTCTGCATTCTTTGTTATGGCTCTGTACACTGATTCAGACCCATGACTGTTTCTGCCTGTCTGTTGAACCTGTACTTGTCTCAGTTCCCATAGTCAACTGGGGTTAGAAAAAAAAAAACAACAACACAGAGAAGATTGACAGGATCTCTGGTCTCAAGCAGCTTCCTTCTGGCTGATAGAAATTACATCTGTGAGCAGGGACACAGGCGCCTCTCCAGTGGTGGCACTGTAGCAAGGAAAATAAAATAGGACCCAGGAGGAGGAAGCTAGGGGAAGCCCCCTTTGAGCAGATGAGGAAGAACACTGTAGACCAGACTGACTCGTACTTTGACACAAAAACAGCCTGAGTGAATTTATAAAACTCCACAGCTATGAAAGATCTAAGAGGAGCTGGAATGCAGTAAAGAGGGGCCAGCCAGATGAGAGAACAAAGCCAGATCATAAGGGTACATTTTTAAATTTGATTTTAAAATATTTAATTAATTCACAAATACAAAGTATGTGCCGTCTAAATAATGAAGGAGGTGGTGTAATAGTTTGTGTACTGGTTATACAGTTGTCGTCGCTCCTTCTGCCCCTGTGATTTGACTTATTTAGATTCAACACACAAGTGATGTGCTATGATGTCATCTTTGTCTTTCTCTGTGTGGCTTATTTCACTTAGCACAACCTCCTTAGATTGATTCATCCATGTGGTTGCAGACAGCAAGATTTTCTTCTTTTTGTGGATGAGTAATATCTATGTGTCATATTTTCTCTATCCATTCATCCATCAAGCTCAGACTGTTTCCATATCATTAGTTACTGGGTAATAAGGCTGGAAAGCCATGAGAGTGCAGATATCTCTTTGAGGTATTAATTCTAGTTTCCTTGCATACATAATAAAAGTGAATTGCTTGATTATTTATACGGTAATTATTATTTTCCATATTTTAATTTTTGGGGTAATGTCCATACTACTTTCTATAATGTACATAACCAATTTACATCTCTACTATGTATAAGGATTTCTGTTTTTCCACATCCTCCCCACAGCCAACACATGGTAGCCTTTTGGTAACAGCCATTCAACAGGTATTAAGTGACATCTCATTGTCATTATCATTTGCATTTCTACCTCTTGGCAATTTGTATACCTTCATAAGAAAATGAGTTAGTCTCTCCTCTGTTCATTTTAAATCATGTTATATATTTTATTTCATTCTTTGTTTTTGTTTTCGTTTTGTGTGTTTGTTTGTTTGTTGAGATACTGGGGAAGAAAGCCTGAGTTTGCACATGCTAGACAAGCCTCTACCACTGTGCTAAAGCCACACTTTGATTTTTTACTATTGAATTATATGTTAGTTAAGCATTTTGACTATTAATCCCTCATCAAATATGTAGTTTGAAAACACTTTCTCAAAACAAACAAACAAACAAACAAACAAACAAAAAACACTTTCTCAGCCCTTAGGTTGTCCTTCCATATTCTTTTTTACTTTGTTATAGAGGAAGTTTTAGTTTTGTGCTGCAATACACACACACACACACACACACACACACACACACACACACACACACA
>OU015743.1:43967479-43973791 GCA_907169655.1 Acomys percivali | reverse complement strand
TTTCTTTCTTTCTTTCTTTCTTTCTTTCTTTCTTTCTTTCTTTCTTTTTCTCTTTCTTTCTTTCTTTATAGTATGTAAATCTAGCTTGAAATTGTTGTTTTCTCTTTGAAGACCATATAAAGGCTTCTTCTGAGTATGACCAATAGCTATGGATAAGCGACATAAGAAGAATTTGGTAAAAATATGAAACTTTAGAAACACATAGAAAGAATGCCACAAACTAAAAAGATACCCATCATATAACCCACTTTGTTGTATACTTTAAACCATAAAGGCTCATTAGTGGTATGCCTGCTCGTTCTGTGTATTTTATTTTGAGAGCCATATGTGTATGCATGTGTGTACACACACAGGGGCATATACATGTGTGTGCACCCTTGATATCTAAAATGAGACAAGCACCGCAGGAAGGCAATTCCAATAGCATCCAAGGTTTCTTGTAGCGCTCCTAAGGATACCTCCTCCTTTTCTCTTGTAGTCCTTTTCAGAAGCAGAACTGCGTGTTGGTTTTTCCTGCACCAACAAGACCTGAAAGATGAGGTTGTACTCCTTTTGTCTCAAATTAAAGGACATCTCAGGAACCATTTGACAAGTTCAAAGCTGTCTGATGTAGATACTGTCCTCTTGTCTGCACCTGCAATTTGATGTTTGTCATAGGTGGTAGGCCTGTTCCATTAAGGTTTGTCATCAGGCTCCCTCTCATCTCGGTTGATCCTGCTATGATGTGTGATTTCATGACTTCTTAATAATATGGGCTCTCTCATGCTCTTCTGTTGGAATATGCAGCAACGAGCACCACGCATTCTTGGAGGCTGTGACAGAGAAGAACGGCGGGCTGAAGGCATAAGCTTGCTAGAACAGGTGTTGCAACAACATTAGTAGGCATCTTCTGATATATTTTGGTGTTTTCCTAAGACCTGTGGGTAAAACAGCAATAAAAATGTTCTTGTTTTAAGAATTCATTCCTTTAAAATATCGTTGATTGCTCCAGCCATTGCGTTACTTGAAATGTTTTTATTTCATACCAACCCAATTATTCTCCTGACTCTCAAAAAATTCATCTGTGGAGAATATTTTAAATTCTAACTGAATTCTTACTTCCTTGTAATTCAGCAATAGTAGACATCCTTATGTCCAAATGTCTTTCCCTTAAAAGTTTGAACTAATGATGTTAATATCAATTGTTTGCTTTTTCCTGGTAGATCTTACAAACGCAACTAGATTTGTACCTGTGGCCTTTGCACTTTGGTTTACATTGAATTTGATGTGCAACTACACAGCAAGGCCAATAAAGATCTGGGCATCATTGCCTCTCTCTGCCACCGGGTGAATTAGTCAGCTGTGGTAGTGTTCTGCAGCCTGGGTAATGGACCTATTTAATATCAAAACAGCAGTCCTATGAAACATCTGGGTGGTCTTGCAGAGTCCTTTAAAGTATATTAGATTTCATATGTCTAATATGAGTCACAAAGGCTTGGACAGCTGGATCTTTGTTGACATCGGGGACAGAGCACGACCTCTTCTTACCTGCCACATGAATTCAGTAAAAGGTGACTCATGTTAAAGCTGACTGAGCCTTGGGCTCCAGGAACAGATTTGGGTCAACAAATGAGGTCTCAAACCACAGTTGCAAATGTTGGAAATATCTTCATGTAGAAAAAGCATGACTTTTTCCCTCTGGTCCTTTCATTAGGCATGTTCCCTGCTGGAGAAGCCCTGAATCTGTGTTTTCGGCAGCAAGCCACAGTTGATGAGCCTTGTTTAGAATTTTAAGTGTGGTTAAGCAGAAACTATGCCATCCACATTATCAGAAGAGTTCTCTTGGGGGGTCTTTGCTTTGCTACCACACAGTAAGCATCCTGTGGACACACAGGCAGGAGAATAAAACCAGATTTGAGGGTCCTTAGAGATAACAGTGGCTCCACACCTCACTATTTGCTCTGGTTCTGTCAGGGAATCAAATGATCCAATAAAATGTAGTAATCAATGGTTTCAAATACAGCTGATAAATCTCATAGATTTGTGCCCCAGACACCTAGAATTGACTCACGGATATTTCTTATTTATGAAGGACTTGGCAATTTGAATTTAGTATTTGATGTAGCTGGTAGTTGTTGGCAGGATAGGTCCATGGTCTGAAAGCATGGTTTCTTTCTCCCTTATCCTCCAGTAGAGAGTCAGTGAGGTAGTTTTTGGAAGGGTGTTATCAGCCTAAACTTGAGGATATATGAATTGTTCCATAAGACCTTGGTGTGGACCAGCATCACTGCAGTGAGGAGTCATCCCTACTCCGCTCTTCCCTGAGTCAAGCAGTCACCCCAAACCCACCCACATCTCTAATGTTCATATGCTCATAAGGCTCAAATGCCTTTCCAAAATTTATTGTAATCAGTACTTAAAATCATGCTAGACAGCGTGTCCTGTTAGAAAACCTCTGTTGGTTCAGTTTGAGAAATTAAAACCTTTCCATTTATATACTTTCTGGTAGTGTTCTTCTAATCACTCCTTAGACTTCTCAGTTAGTTAGTTGATTCCTAGTCACTTAGTTCATGCCCTTTTGCTGGCTGAGCAAATCAGTGCCCGTGTCTGGATACCTGCTGCTACCCTCCAGAATGAAGTACCATCCACTCAATATACATCATGCCGTTGTCAACTCCATATAAGCTATGTCTGGAAAGAAGGACTCTCAATTCTCCAAACTAAGAAAATGTCCCCCACTGCCAGGCACGGTGGTGCATGCCTTTAATCCCAGCACTCAGGGAGGCAGAGGCAGCCTGGTCTGCAAAGTAAGACCATCCAAGGCTACATAAGGAAATCGTGTGTTTTGAGAGAGAGAGAGAGAGAGAGAGAGAGAGAGAGAGAGGGAGAGGGAGAGGGAGAGGGAGAGGGAGAGGGACAGAGTGGGCTATAGGCAACATTGTGTACAATCTTCTTGATTAATTATTAGAGGAGAGCCCAGCCCACTGAGGTGGTCCCACACAGGGCTGGTGGTCCTCAGTTCTCTGTGAAAGCAGGCTGAGCAAGCCATGGGGAGAAAACTAGTAAGCAGCACCCTTCGTGGCCTCTACATCAGTCCCTACCTCGTGGTCCTTGCCTTGAGTTCCTGTCCTGCCTTCCCTCAGTGTGAATTGGAAGATGTAAGCTGAAGTAAAGCATTTTCTCCCCAGGTTTTCTTTTCTCATGGTGCTTTAAATCAGCAGTAGAAACCCTAACTAAAACAACCACTGTGTCATTTTTATATACCTCCTGCATTCCAAATACTGTTTAAAATTCAGTTGTCCCAAAGAATCCTTTTAAATAAACTCAAATATCATCTCTCTAGCTTTTCCACAGGTTGCCATAAATCTTATGAATATAAATTTACTTTTTTTTTAAAGTCTAGCATCTGAGACTATAAATTATAGGGACCTAAAATATCAACTGGCAGGACAATGGAGTCTGTCATAAAGCACGGTAATTGACAAGACCTTAGTCAGTATCTCAGAGGCTCCACTTGAGTTGTTTAACGTTGGTGTTGATGTCACTTCCCTGTTCGTTTACCGTTAAGTCACAGGGGTGATAACATATGCAGCATTAGTGTGAATGGTGTTTGTTTTAAAATAAATGTTGATGCTAAAGAAAAAAGTGTTGGGTGGAGGGAAACGAATCTGACAGTAGGAATCTATTTGCATACGGGGGCTCAGCTACCTTTTGTTCTTTAAAAAAAAAAAATCCCTCTCAGAGACATTTTAGTGTCTAGATATTTCTGCATGGAAAGCTTGATCTTTGGGCCTGTATCTCTGCTTAGTTCTGTTTGACATGCATTCTGTCTATTCTGTTAGAGGCCCTACAGAATTTCATGAGCTGCTTGCTAGTAAGGAATTGGCAATGCACTATTGGCTCCTTTTTCTCCTCTACTTGCCTCTTTTTCATTTGCATTCTTGGCATAAACATTTTATAATTACACTTAAATGTTTGTATTAATTCTTTTACTTCTCATTTTCCATCTTTATCTTTTTCATATGTGTATGTGGACCCATGTTTGTGTTACTTTTCTATTGCCATGAGTAAACACTATGATCAGGGCAACTTATAGAAGACTCAAGTAGACTTACGGTATTAGAAAGTGAGTCTATGACCATCATGGTGGTGCACATGGCACTAGTCAGGCAGGCATGGTGCTGCAGCAGTAAATGAGAGCTCGCATGTTGAGGCAACAACCACAAGTCAAAGAGAGAAAACTAACTGGGACTAGCAGGGCTTTGGAACCGTCAAAGACACACCTCAAAGACACAGTATACCCTCCTTCGGTGAGGCCACACCTCCTGATCCTTCCTAAACAGTTTCATCAACTGAGAACCAGGAATGATATACATCACTGAGCATATCTGTGTAGGTGGATGTGCACAGGAAAAGTGGAGGTTGCTGCTGGGAATCTTGTCCACTTTATTTGCTGAGGCAAGGTCTCTTAAACCCAGAACACTGTGACACATGTGGCTAGACTTGCCAACCATCTTCCTTTAAGTACCCTGCCTCGGCTATGTGGGGCTGGAATTACAAATGGGCTGCCACACGTACCCTGTATTTGTGTGACTGTCTAAGGATCTGAATTCCAGTCTCTGTGCTTCTGGATAAGTTCTTTAACCATTTAGTAACCTCTCTGGGCATCTCTTTATTTAAATTCTTACCAATATTCTATAGGATCTTCAATGATAGTATTGTATATCACATGCTGACAATATCAAGAAAATCTTAAAACTGTCTTGAATGTTTTAGCCATTCATTTAAAAAATAATGGCAGAATTCAAGAGATGCAAAGTAAAATATAACTATTCACATAAGACTCAGTAAGATGTAACAAACACCAAAAAGACAGAAACAGGTCCACATTTTGTTAGGTTCTAATTATAGGAAATGTGGCACAGATTAATATTTTTAAATGGACTAAGAATTTTAAATACAAAAGTATTATATGCATTAAGTATTTATTTTTTTCAATTGCAAATTTAGAAAAGTTACTATGTTAGCAATATCACAATGTACAAGATAATATTTAATTACTATATTTTTGTTACTACTTGAACACTGAACTTCTTTGAAATTTGTCACTATATCATTTAATGGCTTTATATGCAACATCATTCAAATGGGATAAATTCATAATTCAATCCTTACTCTAACTTGAGAATCAAATGGTATTTATTTAAACAATGCTTTGAGGGAGAGATAACCATGGGCCTTCTTCAGGTGTGCACACCTGTAATTCATGAAACTTCTACAGGATTTTATCCTACTACATTGTGGACTTCAATTCTATCCTACATTTTGAAGTATGTCCTGGTTAGAGAACTTCCCATGGCTGCTTATGATTTTACACAGTTAGTGACTGCACCACACATTTCCCATGCTAGATAAAAATAGAGCATGTTCCTGAAGCTGTTGCCCACCCTGTACCTTTGGGTCACAAAAGTATGAGAAAAGCACATCAGATTATAAAAACTATCCTATATCATTCATGTATGGCCAACAGTAACTGCTGTTTTATACTATAAAAATTTTTCACAAAAACTATATATATGCAAATACATACATGTCTTCAACTGAGCTGCCCTTAACTGGATTTCAAAAATACTTAGCCACCCTGGTGTCAACCAATAGAAGGAAAGGTATAAGGAGACATTGAAAATTAAAATCTTACACAGATGAATTGGACAAAATCATATGATCCTCTTTCCAAGATTCCTCCTTGACCTTTTAAGGACCTCATCATGCACATGAGGCCCTGAAGTTCTAGCATCTGAACACTGCAAAGAGTAGAGATGTGGTATTACTATTGGGCATAGACTTGGTCATGCTGACAGGATTACAACAAATGGTAATATTAGCCAGTGGTCATTTAGCATCTCAGGGCATGAGGGCCTTAAGCAACTATGGGTGGTCCTGTTCAGCACATAACAGGTAGCAAAGAACTTAGTCTGCAATGTAACTAGAGAGGAAAGTTGGCTAGGCCCCAAAGTCCTTGGAAACCAGAACAAAAAATTGAAGGCCAACTCCACAAGTTAGGTTTTCCCTGTCAGCCTCAATGATTTAGTAGACTTTATTTGGACTTATTAATTTATGTATCTTTATTTATTATTTTGATTTATGTCTTTTAATAGTGTTTACCTTTCAAACAGTAAGGCCTTTGTTTGTCTTGACAATCATCTGATTGACACTTGAGACCTAACACATGATAGGACCTAGAATGAACTGCCCTTATATAGAATGGACAAATGAATACCATAAAATACTTTAACTTTAAAAGTTATAAATTTTATGTCAAGCAGATGCAAT
>OU015743.1:43927479-43962479 GCA_907169655.1 Acomys percivali | reverse complement strand
ATATAGTGGAATAAACTGAAATTTTCATCTCCTGAGAAATGTATTAGAATGTTGTGGCATATTGAAGGCATAAAGCTGAACACTTGTTACTTCAAGAGCATCTTAAGTAATGTAAGATTACATCAATAAAGCAAGAATAAACTGCAATGAGGCAGAGGTTCACATCCTCAATGTTTAAGAGAAAATATCTTCTACAGCTTGAGAAAAAAGACATTTATAAGAAAAAGCATGTGTCGTACATTACGTGTGTGTGTATCTGCATGAATGTGTCAGTATGTGTGTATGTATGTATATGTGTGTTTATGAATATATATATATGTATGTGCATGTTTGTGTGCATATATGTATATATGTGTACATATTTATATATTTGTGCATGTGTTTATGTGTTTGTATATAATGTGCATATGTGTTTGTATGTTTGTTTATGTATGTGTAAATGTATGTGTGTGAGTCACTCAGCTAAAAAGTCATAATAACTAAAAACTAACATTTTCTGATATTGTTCCTCAGTATTTCTTTTCTCTGCTACATCATCACCTTGTTTATGACAGTAAGAAAATAGCATGGTGAACCAAAATGCATTCCTTGTTTCCTGTTTAGTTTTTCCAAGTTGAGATTGTTGAATTGTAGTGCACTCACCTCATTAAATACTTGAAAATAATTGAGAGTTTCAAGGTGTCTCCCTTCCTGTCCTACTAATTTCTTTAGGACATTAAATATCATGATCTGCTTCAGAGAATATTGCACCTAGACTAACTCTTCTCTTGTGCCGCTAATAACAATGTAGGGGCTTAACCTGAGAGAAACTTAACCTATGGTCAACTGAAGAAGTAAAACAATTAATATGAGGCTGAATTTTATGGAACTTTTCCCATTATAATCTAATGTATTTTTCAAGTTTCATTGAAGAAAGAATTGCCCACTATACAGCTTAATAGTTGTTTTCTAAAATTGTTTGTAAATACAATGTGGTGATTACCTATTAATAAAAAAAAAGAGAGAGAAAATAAAAGTATGCAGGATTTTTAATGCACATTTTCACAGTGTTTCTATCTTAATAACATATCAACTTACTATGAAAAGTTCTGTCCTCAAGAAAGCAGCTTATGTGTAGAAAAAGGATAGAAAGTGTTGGTGGTGCTGTGTTTTGTACAGAAAAGAAAATGAATGCTGTAGCACATATGAAATCTGTTTGGTAAATAACTTAAAACAGAGATGAAAATGTTCCTTTAATCTGAAATAGCTATTGAAATTTGGAGAATTATTTTCAGAATGTTGATAAATGAGAAACTGCATTCAAACTGTTTTTCACTCTTTTCCCAAAAGTATGCAAATAAAAGGTTGATTTTCCATGAGAGTGATTTCTAAGCCACACACAGATTTTTTTTCTTTGCATTTTCCCTATAGCAGCCAGTTTTGTATGAAGCAAATTATTTGAGGCCTAATTGCAGCAAACACAGCTAGGTCTGAAAGCTCTGCTGGGGCCGGGTTGCATTTGAACTTTCTAATAGTATGAGCCTTTTTTCTTCAGAATTTAATAACAGACTCAAATATTTAATAGTGGGAGCTTTTATTAAATTAGAAGGAAATCAGGATGTATTTTTAGAAGAACTAACTTATTTTCTTTATCAGTTTTGTCTAGTTTAGGGGGAAAAGAACAGAATAGAAGCCATCCCCTGGTATGCTTAGATAGACACTACGCTATAAGCTCAGAGAATAACCTCATTCAGCCTGTGTCATTGTTCAGAAGGTTTGGGCAGCATCAAATGGCAGCAATAGCAGTGCTTCCAGGTCTTCTGAATAACAAATTACATAGAATGTTCGGACTTCTTCACTAGTCTTGTGTGTAATTATTCTTTAAAACTCCACATGCTTCTTAGAACATCTCTTAGATTGCCTGCCCACCATCCAATCTCGCATCCTAACACATCCATTGGATGTCATTGGCTGTTTTAAAATGCATGTAGGGAATGACATGGGTAGAAAGACTGAGCACATGCTGTCCTATCCAGAGATGTCCACAGAGCATCGGGTGCGCTCATTACAAGAATCCTTAGAAACAGAATGGTGAGACATGAAAGCCTGTTATAAACCTTTTTAATTAAAGCACATTGTGCCGTATATTCTCTTCACCCTGGGGTTCCTTTGACCTTTCACCTCTCATGTTGTCCTACAGGCACTCCACTGCTGGTGAGGAGAAGCAGTGACCCAGCACCAGGGCCACATGCCGATGCCCAGCCAAGCGCTGCAAGCCCAGATTGCCTGAGTTTGAAACCTGTTGTTCCGGTAGGTGTCTTACCATTCATGGTTCTGTGAAGGATCAAAGGGCCTTGCCCGTCAACTCCAAAGAGCTGGTAATTACATGCAGACCTTTTGATAAAATACAAAGTGGTAATTATAAAAATAGATAGCATGGTCTAGTAGTAGAATATAGTTATAGCGATAGCCATTGCTTACATAGTACTGATTGTGTGTCAAACCCTGTTCAAACCACATTTAAATGTCTACATATAACTAAGGACAAGTTTTCCATCCTAAATTTCTTGATAGAATGTGAGGCATGGGACTCAGGATACATAGCTATTTGTTCAAGAATGTGGGAGACCTAGGAACTGAACCAAGTGGTCTGGCTCCAAAGGCTATGTTTCCAGCCAGCATACAACCTTGCTGCATGCCTGCTGTCATCCTGCCTCAAAATGTCAAAGGGTAGACTGGCCTTTTGTCAGTGACTTAGCACAGTGTTTTGTAAGCTACAAATGGCAGTGAGTATTGATGTAGTTTGAGCTCCCTTTACCATGAATGTATGAGGTCAGCATTGGGTTTCAAGAATTCAGCATTGAAATAAAAAATAATAATAAATGCATAGGAAGAATGCTTCTGTGATAACATATCTCTATCTGCTGTATTTATGACTGATAAGTAAAAAAATTACTTCCAGGGAACGGGGGAGATATTTTCCATCCATGAGTGTGGGTCCTATTCCTCAAATACTTGGTTGTTTTGAAGAACCGGGTGGTTCATCCCTTCAAATGGCCAGCAAGTTAAATGTTGGTTTATGACCTTACGTGTGATCACAAAAAAACAACCCTCATTAATGTAACCATATTTTAAACTCTCCTAAAAGACTAGCCCTGTCTCATTACAATTCTTACTATTTAGAGCGCTTTATGAGAAATGTATATCCGATGAAGGATGGGCTAAGGCAGTCCTCGCGATTGCTGTCATGCTGTTTTCAGGAACCAGGGCCAAAGGTTATGGAGCAAGGGCTGCTCTGCTCCATTGTTGAATATTTACCAGTTGGTTGGTATTTACCAAATTTTGCACATTTTTCCCCTTAAAGTAGTGCCTTTAAGGCATTTTTAGATGTAACGTTACCTCTTGTCCTATTTAAAGCTTTGTCCTGTGGGTCCTGGAGCGATGGCTCAGTGCTTAGGAGCATCTTCTCTTTTAAATATGTATTTTTAATGATTTCTTTTGTTTTTATATTATAACATAATTACATAATTTTTGCCTTCCCTTTCCTCCCACCAAACCTCCCATATACCACTCCATGTTCCTCTTCAAATTCATGGTTGCCTCCTTTTTAAATTAATTATTGTTACATGCATAGACATGCATATACCCACACACATGCATCTGTATGTGTGTTTATGCATATCTCTAAATAGAGCTTGTTCAGTCTTTATTGTGTTAACTTGTATGTATGTGTGTGTTTTCAGAGCTGACCATTTGGTATCGGATAGCCAAATGTTGTGCTCTTTCCTGAAAAAGACCGTTTCCCACACTTCCATCATTCTTTAGTTGGCTACTGCCCTCTATGTAGGGATGAGGCCCTATGGTCTCCCCACCCCCCACTCCTGTCGCCTTTGGCATGACTCTTGGTGTGGTCCTTGTTCATCTCTAGTGTAGGCATTCATGTTGAAGAGCCACCTATGTTTTTTCTTTCTTTCTTCCTTTTTATTTTTTTATTTTTTCAGAAGACTCTTATTGGAAACTCCAGTTCCTGGCAATTCATAGCCTCTTTTGGCCTCTGCAGTCACTACACTCATGTGCATACATCGACACACATAACACATAATTAAAAATAAAATTAAAATCCCTTTTTTAAAAAAAACTGTTCTTTAAGGATGTATGCTTAATAGAACATTAATAAAAATTGAATGTATCTGATCTACTTTATTGATGAATACAGAGAAAGCCAGTGTTTGGTGTTTTGTGGAGTTTTTAGTTTATTTGTTTGTCTTTATTTCATTTTAAATATGCAGTGATTGCGACCCAGGTTAAGACTAAACACATTAAATCGGGAAAAGGGAATGATAAAATATAAGAAAATTTACACAAATAAGAATAAGTACAATTTAATGTGTATTTTATGATATCTCTATACCCTAAAATGAGTCTGCCTGATTAATGTGATAGCACTATTTGCATGCAGAAAATCCTCCCACATATATTCCTGTTTGTATCACATCGACTCAGTGCTTAGAACAATTGAAATATTTCTTTCTTTTAGAGAAAATTAGGGCTACCATCTTTCTAATAGCTTTATCCAAATATGACCTCAGGGAATTCTGAGGCAGGGTGTGTATTTGGATGATATAACATTACTAGCAGAGATGTGTATTCTAATTTCTATAGAAAATGCTGCCACTCAAAATCCTTGCACTATGCAGGCTGAGCAGCTGAAGTGCCCACACATCAACAGTGGAAAAGAAAGCATGTATTTCCTTTCTTCCTCACAGCGGCTGTGTGCGTGTCGATGAGTGTGGACTGAGGCCTCAAGGCTGTGGTCCTGGCCTTGGCACAGGACAGAAGCACTAAGGTTTCTCCTCCTTTGATTTTACAATAATCTCTGGATTGTGTGATTCCTGACGCTCCAGGATCACACACTATGCTATGCTTTTCTTCATCTAGATCCAAGTACATGGAAAGTGCTCAGTGTGTGTGCTTTGGATTTAGAAATGAAAGAATCATATACACCTGAAGGAAATTCTTAGAGTTTTCCAGCAATATACCAGATTTAATTAATAACTGACCCTACTGAGCCATTCTACTGTTACCTACTACCCACTCCTCAAAACTCTTTATATTTTATGTTTATTTAGTCTACCTAACTCAACAGACAAAACCTTTAACTGCTCTTCCCTAAGAACTGTAGAGAGAGTTATTGACTAAACGTTCATGAGGGGTGTCCATTTTCACTTAGAAGAAACATATTGAACGTGTATGTCAAAAGTCTCCTCAAGTAATTTTTTTGTTGACTCTGTGCTCAAATACATTTGCTATCTTAGGTTGAATCAACTATATTATTAAACTATTTTAATTATTTTTATTTTTCTAAATGTGGTTAATATAAAACTACAAACTATAATTATGGTTCTTACTGCGGTAGTGTTCCTCTAGGCAGCAGTAAAATCAGTGTAAATTAAGAAAACGATTTGAGTCCATAGAAGGAATACCTCCGAGCCCCATGTCAACTCTTGAATGTCAGTATACTCAGTTGTCATCCTGGCTTTCTGTGGAGCAGGGCAGTGCACTCACTAACTCTATAGAGATCCAGGTATAGATAAAAATCATGGGGCCCTGTATGAGTCCACGTTGCTACCATCAGTATTTGCTCAGTGATGAGAGAGTGGCTTTCCAGGGAACCGTGGGAGACCAGCACCACACATCTTACCTTGTAGCACACAGTTGCTTCATCAGGACAAGGATTATAGGAGTCCAGGAGGTGTGGCTTGGTGACTTGGGCTATTTTCCATGTCTTGGATACCATAATACTCCAGGAATCATCACCAATGTCAACTTGATCACTCTGGTTGGATAAGTGCTGGTGTAGTAGGGAATGGATGATAATGTGCCCCTTATAGCAAGCAAAGTGAAAAACAGTTGTTTTAAAGCACCACATTCCATTGCTTCTCCTTCCAATATCCAGTGGGGGAAACAATTGGAATTCCTAAACAGTGTTTTCATGTAGGTAATCCATACATCAGCACCCCAGGTAGCTTATACTCAGTTACTCCCAGAAAAGGAAAGTTACTCAGGACCCACAGCATAAGGATCCAGAGAAGGAACATTTGACTGTGTTGAAGTCCTGGCTTTAAAACCATAGCCGACGACTTATTTTTAGCTGTATTTCATTAGGGTTACCACAGTTAGAATGGGATTCACTGGTGCCCAGAGATACACACCTTGGAAAAGTTAGAAAAGTTGTGCCTTTCTGCCTGGTTGAATTATTATAAATTGGTTACTTCAGATGTACACTCACAGACATGTTGGACTTACAAAAGAGAGGCAAATTAGAAAAATTGGATCTTGCTGCAAGTTTCAAATCCCCTGTGCTGAAAACTCACCAAATTTCAGCGTTTGTAAAGTACCATCAGATAAATAGCATGGAAATTTGTTTCTCTGGTCCCTCTTCGTACCAGGGTAGTATAGCTGGTGGTGTCCAAGCAACGATAGCTGTTTGTCTTCCAGGACAGTAGCAACATCATTCTCCTGATGCTTCCGAACTGAACAAAGGGAACCCTGGGGGCAGGATATTGTAGTGAGAGTTTTCTTATAAGACGCCTTCCCTTCCTTCCCTTGATTGCAACCTGGTGTTCTCTTTTGGCTTAAGGGCATGCCATAAAACCGAGCCCTTGAAATCGATGTCCCCGAATTTGCAAAGGGAACTCTAAACACATGTGATGTTTCCCCCTTAATATCCGGTTAACTAATATAGGTGTTTGTGTTTTAATGACTGTTTATATCTTACATTTAATCCTTAAGGCACATGGATCCTGCAGCGTGAGTAAATTAAAAAGTACATTCCTGGAATGTGTAGTACTGCGGTTGTCTGAGAGTAAAGGATTGTGTTGTAAGCCTGTTACTTAGTGGTTTTATATTACCACAATTGTGTGCACGCACGTGCTCGCATGCCTGTGTTTGTGTGTGTGTGTGTGTATGTGTGTGTGTGTGTGTGTGTGTACTCATGAGTGTATTTTAGAAGTTGGTATTTATTATTATATGGATTTTATTTTTAAAATTAAGCCACAAGTTTGTGCCGTTATTAAAGTAGAAGGCAATGGATGGGATTTAGGGGTGTGCTTTCTCTCTCTGGAGTTCTGGTATGGACATGGGACTCATCACTCTGGAATTTAGAAGGAAAGCAAAAGATTAAGTTGGGAAGCCCAGTTTTTGATGGTTAAAGATGACAGGGAACCAACTCCTTGACTGCACGGGCTGATGCCGGTTAAGAGCTAGAGAGTTTGACCCTCTACCTGCAAAGGTGCAGTAAAGAATTAAGGTTATTTGGTCATATTATCATCTTTCCTGCATAACGTATAAACATAAATTCAGGGTTTAAAGATGATTGTTTCCCTGTTGCTCCTAAATCCACACATACCCATTTATTCAATAGCAATATGTTTATTCAATACCCTGTTGTTAAACTTAATGAAGAAGAACTCAGGCTGGCCATAGAGGACACCCTCAGAGAAATATTTCCAGTTGTCAGGAATGTTCTATTGAAAGACAAGTAGAAATCCAACCAGTTTTTCCAGATTTGGGTGTTTCATCAGCAAAGATACAGCAGTTGGTACTGGTGAGGAGAAATGTTTCCAGTGAGTGGCAGCAATCTTTTTGCCTGTGGATTGAGAAGCATCTTCTCATATGATATGCCTCTTACCAAGCATGTCATATATATTGAAATTATAATAGATGCTTCCCCCCCCAGCCCCTGCCACCAGATCAACCTTTCTCAAATCCATAAATGAAATCATTGAGCTATTACAGTTAAGCTTTAATCACTTGTCTATTGGGCTAAAAATCAGAAGGCGTTTGGTTATGTACTGCTGGCCACACAGCCCAACGAGCTAACCATGATCTCCCTCTCTTAGTGATCACTCTAAGTCTACACATAAGGAAGATATGCATTGAGTTTATGTCAAAATACAACTTAAGATTTAGTGAGCATCCTGGGTGAACAAATATTATTTTCTTTCTATTAGATATTAGAGCTACGCAGCCACAGAAGCTCAAGATAGATGACTGCTGGGGGGTATCTGAGGAAAGGTGATATCCATTGTGTTTCAGCCAGCAGTGTTGGATGCTGTTCAAAAAAAGGGAGGAGAAATAGCGTGCAACATATAATTGTATTATTTAGAGATACTGAATCCTACGAAAGTCTTTTCTTTCATTTATTCCTTCTCTTTTTTTCCCCCTGACATGGTGATTTAATAATAGCCCTGATGTCTGTAACCCCAGCTGTTCACACCATGTGCTGATAAGACCAGAGCTCAAAGACACATTGCAGAGCTGGTTTTCATATGGCTTTGTTTTAAGAGATAAAGCTGCCAACCAGTATTTACTAAGTTTGGCAAGTTTAGGCAGCTTAATTTCTAAAAGCGCTATACTTGGAGACTAAGGTTCAGGTAGAGGAGGGTGAGGAGCCTGGTTTATTCTGTAGCAGAGTTTTTCACTGCATTTTGCAGAGATTGGTTTAAAAATAATGGATTAGCTGAATGTCTGCACCATGACAAGCCAGGGACCCTGGGAAATGTGACCCCTGTTCAGGCCCATGCTTCTGCATCACTGACCTTGCGTCCTGTTTAGAACTGAAAAACAAAAGGAAAGTTTACTATTTGAAGTCTTTCTTAGAAATGAAAAAAAAACGGACCGTCTCTCTTGTTGTTTAGTCTGTGCGTAAGCACAATGCAAACTGAATGTGTTTTGCTTTCATTTCAAAACATATTGGCTCACCCTTTAGATACCCAACCTTGTGCTGCTGCCATCAGGGAAGATGGGTGTATTACTCCTTACTCCTGCCTCAGGAAACTTAGAGCCTGTGTAAGAAGACCAAATCCTAAGCAATTAGGCAGCCCTATCAACAAGAGCCTACATCAGAGTGCCAGATGCTGCATCTTAACCACCAGTATGCCTTTCTTTGCCTGTACTCTGCTGTTTGGCTCTCTGCGTAGTTTCCTTAAACCCTGAAGGGAACTGCCATTTTGGTGTCTCTGCTAGAGCTTATTTTTCTGCATATAACTACCAGTTGGTATGCCTGCCTATTGCCAAGACTTCAGGCTCCTCAGTGGTAAGAGCCAGTATTTTCGTATTTGTGTTCAAGTCCCCAGGCATAGTGCCTGACACATGATAGATTGTCATAAATATATGAGGCTTACAGCTTTTATTCCTGAGATGAGGAAGGTGAAATTAAATCAACAACCTTTAAGCAGCTTTTGCTTGTTTTATAAGGGTGTATATGGTATATGTGTACATATATGAATGGGTATATGCATACGTACATATATATATATACATGAATTATATTAATTATATTATGAGAGTCCCTGTTTAACACAATATTCCACACCAGAAATAGTTTCAGTTGTAGATTTTCTGTTTTAGGGCAACCTGCTACTTCTTACTTTGTGTTGTCAGAGTGAGGGAAATGTCTAAGCACAGCATCTCTGCTACATGTTTAAGTGTGGGCTGGTGGCTGAGGTCAGCAGTTTCTGACATTTCATTTTAGAATTTTAGCAATGAGTTGGTTCAGAGAATTAGTAGAAATTATAGGGAGAGAACAAGCCATTATTATTCTGCACATGAATTGTTATAGAGGCTAATTTTACAAGTAAATCATGAAGAAAAATAGAATAGAAATTAATACCAAGGCAGTAGATTCAGTTATTTGGACTTTTTTTTCTGTCAACCAGATTTTGAATTCTATAATATAAACTTAGTAACCTCATCAGTTATAGTGTCATACTTTTCAAAATTACTCTGTTCAAAGAATTCAAAAATACTTCTCATTTGAATTTTGGGTTTATTTCTTATACTACTGCATCTAAAGACATTCCTTTCCAAAACCTCTACTATTCCATCTTTCTTAATAGGTTTTTTTTCTAGTTTGGCTGATATAGAAGAAATACTTCTGATATGTGTGTTAATTAGAATATGGGTGACATTTACAATGTGTTTAGTGGCAAAACAAAATGAGGCAAAATGTCACTTTAGTGCTCTGGTCAGATCCAATTTGACAGTGTTGTTTGAAGTTTACTTAGACATGTGGCTTTTTCTGAAGATCAAGATCCTATATGCTGAATGATTAACACTGTAACCTTCCTTGTAAGGGCTACTTCAGTTGTGAATGAGTCTCTCCTACAGTGTGTTGTTTTAAATGAAAATCCCAATCATTCTGTTTTATTAGTACCCAGAAACCAGATGCTGGGGTGAAAACCTGCCGGCTCAGAGAGGCAGAGAAAGCACCCAGCTGACCTTCCTACTCAGCTCACATGCCATGGAAAAGGCCAGAAGATTCACTGGCTCAACTGACACCCTAGGAGGAAAGGGCCAAAAAAAACCCCAAGGTCGAAGACTTGCTACAAGCTCAGAGCTCAAAAAGCCAAAGGCCAAGGAGCTGAAGAGCTCAAGAGCTCAAGAGCTAAGAGCTCCTCCTGCCTCACGCTGTCTTAAATACCCCTCAAGTCAAAGTCCCTCCTGCTCTTCAATCCCTGTCAGCTGGTTTCTTGCTCCTCCTCTTCACTTAGGGTTGTATTTATTAAGTCCTGTGTACAGAATGCTCTTGGATTAAAGGTGTGTGCTAAGGCTGGCTGAACCACACCTAATCACCTGTTCACAATAAGCAGAAGGTTCCTGGATTAAAGATGTGTGTTAGGGCTCAACCACAAGAAACAAAAGGCAAGTTTTGACAGTTCACAATCTCAGGGATCACAATGGTATCAAATATCCTGCAACAAAAGTATGTGTAACTAAAATAAAAAATAAAATAAAACAAACAGAGAAACTATATAAACCCCAATTGCCATTATTGACTTAAACCTACGAACTAATGGCTTCTGGTTTCCAGATTTGAGTTTTTAACTTTGGTAAGAATGAATTCAACTTTAAATTTCATTCTAATGTCCTAAACTTCATAGATGTTCATTGAACATCAATGAAGTTTTCCATCTACTACCCCAGTAGTCTGTGTGTATTTGCCAAGTAAATAAGAAAGACAAGCATTTAAAATAAAAGCCTGACACCTGTGCAAAGCCAGATTCATAAAATGGTTTCTACACAAACACGCATACAAGCATTCACTGAGATAGCTGCCATTAAAATCTTAAGTTTAAAGCCAAGCAGCCAAGTTTGTCTAAGGTTAAAGTTGAGTTTGAGAACTGTGGGTGTTGTTGTTGTTGTTGTTGTTGTTGTTGTTGTCGTTGTCGTCGTCGTCGTCGTCCTCTTCTGGGCTTCAAACAATTAGTGCAATTCCATGGTGTGGACTGAAAGGGCTAATTTAAGTTCTCCCTTGAGAAGCAGCGGGATTGCAGGTTCTGAAGGGGACAGAACCTTCTCTCTTTCTCTTTAGCATGGCAATATTCAAAGAGAGTTCTTCAGATGAGGACTCTTTTTCTCGAAACATGCACTCTCCTGAAGCATGTGTCTCATTCTGGCTTCGGCTTTCAAAGCGGAGCTAGTCATAGGATGACATTGTGCAGACATTAACGGAGAGTTTTCTCTCTCAGGAGGGGGCCCCTTCCTAATAGCCCTGTGCCTTAAAGCAGAATCTGATGTGGATGGATCACGTTTTAAAAGCCGCTACTGTGTGTGTTTTACGCTTGTGGAAACATGTAACATCCTCATAAGCAGCGTGTGGCTTGTCACAGTGCAGCTTTTGATGTCTGATTAGACGATCGTGGGGACATCTGGAGTGCGTTAGGTTTGAAGAGACTATTGTGAGTCAGCAGAGGACCCAAAGCCTTCTGGCAGAGTTAAGCTCCTCCCCCCTCCTCCCCCCCAATCACAAGGTTTTGCAATCTTTACCTGATTTTTTTTTTTTTTAGCCTTCTCTCCAGATAGATCTCCCTACTTTTAAAGTAAGAATAGATGAGTGGTATTTGTCAAAAAATAAATCATACAGGGTTATTGCCGTGGGAAGAAAATGGCAGCTAATGCATGTGAAGTCAGAACTTATCACAGAGAATGATGTCTGTGTTTCCTCTGCCTTTAATTTCAGTCACTGCCAATCAAACCAGCCTTCTCTATGTTAGCATATAGATAAAATGTATTTGATTTCAGCTCCATTCTTACAGCAATCCAAAGAAAAGCAAGCAGGCACGGAAGCAGCCAGTACTGCTTAGGTTACGGTGCCGCCTGGTGAGAGCACTCATTGAGAGAGTACTCATCTTTTTTTAATTTAGCATTTTTACATATACAGTTATATTATTACACACATATATAATAAACTACATATATCAAGAAGAACCACAGAATAATCAGGAGTTAAATAATTGTTCAGTGTTTTGCCTATTTGTATTTGGCATCCTTGGAGAAAACAGCTTTCCTATCTTGGTGAGTCTAAAATTCTGATTGTAAATCAATTATCTATCATATCTCAGAAAGAGTACTCATTATCACAATTGTATTTGAGCTGTCTCAAAATGTGAGCATTGCGTAGAGGTTGTGTAATATCAGAGAGGTCCCTTACCCCAAATGTTTGGGATCGGAAGTATTTGAGATTTGGAGTAATTCTGGATTTTTGAAATATTTTCACATATACCATCTTAGGGACTAGGCCTATACGAAGCATCTCAAATGAAAATTTAAAACGCCACCTATAGGCAGCATTACATATCTACAAGTATGCTGCAAATATGGGGTACCATTTTCATCTTTTCTCCTTCTAAACAAATGTCAAATATCTGGATCACATGTTATATTATTATTCTTTTCATATGATATTATTGTTCTAATTTCTACTTTTTAAAAGAACTATTTTCCCCAGACTGACCATTTTAAAACTTTCTGGATTTTTGTGTAAGGAGCCATCCTAATGACTAAGATATTATCATGGTATTTGATTTGCATGTCTCTCATGATTAATGATGTTGAACATCTGTTGAAACGCTTACTGGCCATTTACATATCTTTGGTCTTTATAAGTCTTTCACTTAAGTTGGGTTGTTCATTTTTATTGGTGAGTTTTAAGTGTGCCTTATAGATTCTGAATATTAATTCATTGTCAGGTGTATGGTTTGCAGCTACTTTCTCTCTTTTCACTCTATTGATTGCATTTTAGAGGAGGATCATGTAATTGTCAGGAAATTTGGGTTTTATTTCTTTTTTCTTATGTCTTTAATATTGGAGAAATCATTATCTAATTATCTAATACTTCTAATAAGTTTTTCCTCAGCATTTTTCATCTAACAGCTTTATAGTATTACCTCATTCATTTAGGCCTTTGACCCATTATAGCCAGACCTCTTGGTCTTACATCCAGCTACCCTGGGAGTCTAAGGCAGCAAGATCACAGTTTCCAGCCCTGCCTAAGCTGCACGGTGACACCAAGACCAGGCTGAGGGTATAGCTTAGCATGAGATATGGACAAAGTTGTAGGTTCACTCTTTAGTACTGAAGGACAGACAGACACATAGACAGACAGACAGACTGACTGACTGACTGACTGACTGACTGACTGACTGACTGACTGATATGCTCTGGGAGTATAAATCAATGGGAGCACACTTGTTTGGCATGTGCTAAAGAGGACCCCAGGTTTAAGTTCCAGTATTGCCAAAACAAATATCCTAGATTTCCCTCAAATGAATGAGCAAAGAAACCACACCTGTCTACACGAATAATGGAAAGCTATGCAAACACAGAAGGATGAAGTCCTCTTGAATGTGACAACACAGATAGGGGTTAAGTCATTAAGTTAAGTGAAAGAAGCCAAGTAGTACCAGAACTCACTAGTACCAGGTGTCTGAAATAGTTAAGAGTATTGGGTTCAAAAAGCTAGGGCAGGGGAAAGGAGGGTGGCAGAGCTGAGGAAATGTTGGTCAAAAGGAACTAAGTTATAGTTACATTGGAGTTTGAAGTTTTGATGTTCTTTTGAATAATGAGATCACTATAGATAATGGTGATTTTTGTTGAGTGTTTCCTGAGATCTGGAAGAAAATATTTTGAGTGTCATTCTATAAGCAGAAAGTAAATGCTTGAGAAAACATGCCTACTCTGAAATGGACATTTTACACCATTTATACATACATGTATGAACGTCATGTGCTACCCCATATAGAATTAAATGTATGTCAGTTAAAAGACCATCGTCCCCCACAGAAAGATCTTGTCAAGGCTTCTTGAAGATGACTTTATGTGCAACAGTTTACTGCATGGTTCTTGACATAACTCCTAAATCTAACCTCAGCTTTTCTATTAAGCATGAATTCTAACAGAGGGACATAGAGGATACCGTATGTGTTGCTCTCTCTTTTCCATGCGCACTTCTTTCTCTATGCTCAACTATTGGCTTAATGACCAATATTGTTCTACCCTGTATCGTCATAAATGCTCCTATATTTACTTCATAACCAAGGGCGGTGGTCTCTGTCTGTACCAGTTCTTGTCTCTGTCTCTCATGAGTCTCTCCACCCTAAGTTACTTTTTGTGTTCATTTTTTCCACTAAGAATCATCCTTGCTATGTCCTGAGCTTCCTCTGATGTGCTAAATTTCTTACAAGTTCAGAACACAATCCTGTAGCGAAATAACAGTGGTACTCAGAAAAGGCTTGCTGAAAGAGTGAAATGTGTTTTGAAGATGAAACTATTTAAATTCCACTTTGGTTGCATTGACCTACATTCTATTTCTGCCAACAACTGACCATCATGGCTTACCATCCTCAGGCCTTGGGAAGGGTTTCTCTTACTCAATTCCAAGTTCATACCAGGTGTGGAAACTATTATATACAGGTTCTCCTTGATATACAATGGTTTTACAATTCAGTTAGCTCATGATGAATTGACGATATTGGCAGGTAAAGTACCCTTAGTTTACTGAACTTCAGAACTTGATAGTTTAGTCCAGCTGACCTTGAACATGCTCACTCCCACTGTTGAGGTTAAGTAACACTAATACAAAAACAAATTGTTGGGTATTCCCTCCTTTTTGCTGGATGGTGGTTGTGCCACAAAATGTTTGCAAAACACTGGAACAGAGAATAATGGTTGTCTCCCTCCAGTGAGCAACAGATAGAGCTAGAGCTTGCCACCCCTGTCCAGGAGACAACCACAGCATGTGTCACTAGGGACAAAGTTGAAAGGTTTCTGTTAAATACTTTTCTCTTTCAAAATGTCAATTTAAAAACATCTAAGGGACACTTTCATAAGTTGGGAGGATCTGTATCCTCCAGTCTATTAATCCACTTCATATGAAGTTCCATTCTGTTGCCTTGATTTTACATCGCAGGTGGAGACAGGTTAATGCATTTGCCTTGGGTAGCACCACCAACAACTAGCAACAGTAGGATTTATCTTCAAATTGTTTTCCTCTGAGCTACAGGCTTTTACAAAACTTCTAGCTCCCAACAAGTGGTCATGAATTACCATGCCCAGGTCTTGGACGCAGGTGTGAGTTAAATGTCTAGATCAGATATCACCTTAGAACTACCATTTCCCTTCCCATGATGCAGCCAGTGTTCAGATGCTCTGGGAAATCTTCATTCAAAGCTGCCTTCAAAGCTTCATTAGCCCTTAAAAAAAAAAGCTGCATTTTCATTATTTTACAGTTAAACTTCGCTTTTCTACCAAAAATGGTATTGTTCGAGCTGAAGCCAGAGCTTGTATTGTAGAGCTAGTCTCAAATGACTTGACTGTTTACACAGTTCGGATACCCCTGAGAAGTTCAATCCGCCACAAAAAGCATGTGATGCAGACGTTAAACACATTTGTGGAAAAGAGACTCAGATGTTCCTTTAAGCACCAGAGTTTTACAGCCAATTCTGTGTTTATGGAATTGTCTGGTGGTTAAGACAAGTGGGTTTGATCGCTGACTCACCTACTGGCTCATTGTCAGGCTTAGCAAGTACTATTTTGTACTCTATCTGGAAGAAGAAGATTGTCTTCCATCTTGGTCACAGTGGAATTACGAGGTTAATGCCTTTTATCTTGAGTGCAGCATTTAACAGACTGTGGGTGTTTAATATATGTTAATAATAGTGATAATAATGAATGTTGATAATTAAAGGTCTTTCATAATTACTAAATTTCTAATGTGTGTTAAATATAATTAAAGGGAAATTATTTAAATTAATATGCATGCCTACAAAAACTGGAGCTGGCCACAGCTTTTATTTTTAGCTTCTTAAATGGCATCATGAATGTGAATCCAGGATTAAGAAATCCAGCGGTAATGGCAACTTCACTAGGGTCAGGTATAGAGGGAGAACCCATATCTGGCTTGGGTCTAAAAAAAAAAAAAAAAAAAAAAAAAGAGCTGCTTTCTGAGATGAGTCACTGTGACTGTGAAACCACAATGGATGTTTGCAGTTGGCACTTCGCCACATGAAAGCTGCACATCCGACATCATTGCTAGGTTTTTCTCTCTGAGATTATGTGTACAGAGAAAGGAAAGGGGTTTTCTGGAAATAGGGAACCATCCCAGAAAAAAAAGGAAATAAAGCCATTAGAAGAGGGAGTTGGGACACCGTGATAGTGAATGACCACACTGGGATTTAACGTGGTGATTGACTCTCCAAACCCAGATGAACACATGTTATGTAGGACCATTACTCCATAAGATGCGTGAGCAACAGAGCCGACGTACTGAGAGAAGCAATAGATTAGCATGGTTAAGAGCTTGTAGGCTCAGTGTGAGGGCCTGATACAGATGGAGTCCACGCACTTCCAGCAGACTGATCTTCCTGGTGCCTCCTCCTTGTTTTCCTTTTCCTTTTCTCATCTCTAAACTGCAAGTTATAATCACAGTTACACCAGGGCGTTGGCTTAGGAAACAAATGAAGCATGTTTGTACAGTTGTTAGGATGCATGGCAAGTGTTTGTTAGATACATGATCTATATGAGGGGTAAAGATTCTAGGATAAAATAAACAATAAGGTAATTAAATATTATCCTCTCTTAAAGCTGATTTTAATCATGTTTGGTTTTAATTAAGCAAGGAATAGTGCATGTCTAGAAAAAAATATTGATTCCGAAGTCCGCCATTGAATGTATGTTGAGTGTCTTTGTTTATAAGCACCTTAGCAGCTCTAATCAGTCAGATGGAAGATAGCCATCTGAGGACCAGGCTTCATGGCATTATTGGAGCTGCATCAGTGAAATCCAGTCTGACTTTTCTTTCTTGATGTGAAATTTGTAAAGATTTTAAGGGGAAAACCTAGAAGGAAACCGAGCAGAAGGTAGTGATTTCTGCTGGTCTTAACCCACGGTCCATCTAATTCCACAGCCCTCCACAAGTCTTCTTCCCTTCTCTAGTCTCCTGAGCTGTGCCTCCAACTCCACCTGGAGTAGCCTACTGTGTTTGTCTGTGGGAGTGATACCTTCTCCTCTGCAAAGACAATGCTGAGGTCTTTCTCCTTTCTAACCCCTTGACATTCACAAGCACGATTGGACTCCTTTTGGAAAATTCTTTTAAAGACATATGGGATATGTTTGTTGAAATCATGATGAAATAGGTCCTTAAGGGGACATCAGCATTTATTGTGGCACCAAGTATCAGAAAGAGGTCAGACAGAGTCATAGAGCAGAGTCAGCCCCCTGCTTCAGGCAGGCCCTGTAGTGCTCACAGTTGGAGCCAACTAGTTCACACTTACTTCCTATTGTGGGTCAAGCTCTTCCCTTTGAATGATCAAAAGTAGTGAGACCACATTGTTTGTGTACTGAGGCTAGAGAGCATTTTTATCACTTCTGAGGCCCAATACTTGGTGTATGACAGGTATTTAATAAGGTATTATTATTAACACAGGTATTTAATAAGTAATGACTGAGTGAATACCCAAATGAATATAGAAAGAAAAAAAAACCAAGACAACAACAACAAAACCAACTGATCAGCACAAGAAAGGAATAGAAAAAAGAACAAGTTTCCAGACTCTAATGTGATGATGTTTTTGTAGAGAAAAGCCTTTAAAATCAGTATTTAAATAAAAAAGAGGGGATTTTGAAGGTGATGGTTAAGTCACCTTTGGTCGGACTTCTGTACCTCAGGTTTTAACTAGAATAGAAAATAATGAGTTTCATTGGGATGCGTTTACTCCTGTATATCACACACATCGCTTGTATTTATTACCCTCCCTAGTTCCTCCCTAGTCTAACCACTGTGGAAAGTGTTCTTCTACCCCCTCTATATAATATACATTCCAGAACCAGAGTTAAGAGAGAACAGGAAATATTTGTTCTTCTCAAACTGGCCTATTTTGTTGATCTCCATTTCCACTCATTTTAATACAAATGACATAATTTCATTTTTACATTTCTAAATAAAACTTCTACCTCTATTTCCATTTCTGTTCATCTGTCAACTGACATCTAGACTGATTCCATGCCTCAGCTAGTCTCCGTAATGCTGTGATAAAGATGGGTTGGTCAATATCTCTGTGATGTTCTGACTGACATTTCCTCCAGCATATTTCCAGCGGTCATATAGCTGAAACACATCGTAGACCTATTTTTAATTTTTGGATAAGCATCCATATGGATTTTTATAGTAGCTGCTTATTTTCATTCTCATCACTATGTATGAGAGTCCACCTTTCCCTCTCTCTCCTTTCCTGAAATCTTTCTTTTTTTCTTTTATTCCTTTGCCATAAAATATGGCTATTTTATTCCAGTTCTGGTAGGGGGAAAATAGAGAGAAAAAACACATCCTTTTATCCACCATCTAAGTTAACTGGCAATAATTGAGAATACTGAAGCAGATGTGATCCATGAGCATGGGGTCAGGTATAAACTGTGTAGCACCTCAGGTAGATTCTGATTTAATCTTTGTTGCAGAGGCATGTTCTTTTGGCAAAACACTGACTGTTTAGGGACAGGCATTTTAGCATGTATTTCATCAGACCTTCTTACCTTAGTTTCTTCCTTCAGTTCAGGGACTGATTCTTTTTTACTTCTTTCTGTCTACAATGACTTAATGGCTTGATTTGACTTATAGCATATACAAAATTCTCATTTGTTTTCTCAATGATAGCCATTCTTACTGGGGTAATGTGGCATCTCAATGCACTCTTGACCTGCCTTTCCTTGATACATAATGATTTTTAACATTTTTCATATATTTATTGGCCATTTGAATTTCTTTTTACAACTATCATTCAGATAATTTGCTTTTTTCTTCAGTTTTTGAAGTTTTTCATATCTTTTACAGTTTACATTTAAATTATGAAAAATGTACGTGAAGAGTTCTAGCATGAGATTTGTTTCTTTATATCAATATCTGTATCATAAAACAGGTATTATGCCATTTCTTCATTCAGACTCTACCTGTGCAAGTCATTTTCTGAGTTCTTTCTTTTAGAATGTATGGGAATCGGTGAGGGAGGGAGTGGTTTGGAAGTTATTACAGAATTTTATTTTTGCTTGTGATCAATGTTTTCTTATTGATCTAGAAGTATATAACTTGATTTCACTGTCGGTGGGAATTGAGAATAATAATTATAAAGCTTACCACAATGATCAAAGTCAGAATGGCTAGGTAAACTAATGCTAGAGTCGTTGTGCCAGCATACTTTATCCAAGATAGGTATATGAAAATGATTTGAGTCTAGGATCAGAAACATTTCTTCTATCATATGTAAACTGTTTTTCTATAAGAAAAACAAGAATAGTTAACGTCCTCTCCAGTCTTCTGCTTCCATCCTTCCCTGACTTGTTGCTAATGGTTTCAATAAGTTGTGAGATCACACTATGTCCTTCTCTCATGTGGTTAAATCCTATGTGAGAAGTGCCAATGTGTGGCTTTCAATATCAAGGCTACTTTAATTTACTGAATTATGCAAACTGAAATACCAAACAGATTTCTTAATTTAAAATACATGATAATTTTTTTAACTGATGGTCCAACAACAACAGATAAAATTAAATATACTAAAATCATGAATTGGGGCATCACTTCCAAAGCTAAAAGTCTGATAATCTAATTTGAAGACAAATTTTTGCATAGTTTTAGCTTCTTATTAACTGGTATTCTGCCTAAGGCCATTATACACAATTCAGTCGTTCTTGGGTTCCCATGCTATCTTCCTAACTTTGACTGTGGGTTTTTTAAGACTTTCCCCTTCATAGGCTTAGGTGGACTTTGCAGCCTGGTTCATGATGACTTTCTTCATTTAACAAATAGTTATTGGAAGTTCACTTTGTGCCCGAAACCATGGCTTTTTCTGGGCATTAAAAGATGACTAGAAACATGGTTCTGCTCCAGGGAACTGTCTTTTATAGGTCTCCCTTCCATTTCCCATAAAAGTCATAAAGGATAGAAGTGACAGGGGTTTCTTTGCTCAAGAAAAATCTATGAAAAACTAAAAGGGAAATTTGAAATAATTCTTGATAGGAAATTTTTCTTTTCAGAAATGCTAAGCCTTCAAGGATGACTAGAAGGCCAGGAAGCCAAATCATGAGGAAATACATTTTAGCTGGAAGACAGAAAGTGATAAGTAATAAAGATAATAATATAGGGAAATAGTGTGATGTCTCAGATAATTACAAGTCCTTAAGTCTTTTCACAAAGGAAGAGATGGAGATCCAAGCCATGGAGGCTTACATATAGGAGCTTGATTTGAAGTTATAGTTAGGATCATTGAAGATTTTTTGAATGAAAATGCTGCAGCTTCAACTCAGAAAGGACCAATGGATAGGTAGAAAAATATAAGTTTGTTATGAGTCAAGATAGAGAAAAGAAAGATTCCTTTGTCCATATGTGTGGGGATGAAGAATTGGGGCCTCAAGGAATTGGGACCCATAGCTAGTAAGTGGCAGAAATAATAGTCAAAAAATAGAAAGTACAGATCTTTGGGCCAGATGTGTTGCTTACTGGTAGGGAACTTGCTAAGCATGTTGGAGGCAAAGTGTTCAGTCCCAGACAAACACATATGCACATGCGTGCATGCACGTATACACACACACACACACACACACACACACACACACACACACACAAACATACACACACACTGCAAACCAGATCTGGGAACAGTGAAGAAAAGAGAAAAGAAAGTCTTGGTGGATGCGAGGTAGGGAGAATTGAGCAGGACCTGAACAGCTGTTAAGGGAACAAGTGCCTATAGCAACCAGTTGTGGAGGAGAAGTTGAGGAACAAAGGAAAAAAGAAATAATACACCAGGCATATGTGGTTCAAACCGAAGGTCTCTCTGTCTCTCTCAAATGCTTACTGTCTGTATCTATCTCTGACACTCCTTGGGCCAACCCCAGGACTTTATTTAAAGTGAAGTTCAATTGTTTTCATTATGGATTACAGCATGATTTTTCTCATCTTTTACAATCAATAGGGCATTCAAAAAATGAACAAACCAAGAGAACAGTCTAACAAGGAAATACAAACAGTTTTCTGTATAACCTACAATAAAGCATACAGCAAAAATAAATCAATATCCAAGCAATGTCAGCATAACCTGATTATTATTTCTTGAACCATACTCAGGAAAGTATAAACATAAATTTCTCCGGGCTAAAGCCATTGTGTTTACATGATTATCATAGCAACAAAAGCTTGACTTCCTCCCAGTCCCAAACCAATAGGGGTGCTATCTAAGCCTAGACTAACTGTCAAGGGGTCCTGTGAAACATGACATTCCAAGTCCACATTCTATTGCTCTCACAGCAGCTTCTAAAGAAACTTTTCTCCACCTAACAGTATCTAGTCAGGTGCTGTTTGTTATGTCAAGTTCCTAACTTTTTTCATGCAGTTTCTGCTTGGCTGCTCACAGTCAGAGCAAAAAAAAAAAAAAAAAAAACTCCATCATTGTTTCAAGCCTTTGGGCAGATGCCCTCTTTCAGCATTCTGGGTGGAAAAATGTTTTCCATGTGTGGAATTCATGAGGGCTCATAGGCAAAGTGAGAAATAGAGAGAACAACAGTTTTAGAAGGAAAAACAGATTTCAAAGTAATTTTAAGGCAAAAGTACACCTAGACCATACATAATATTTAAGGGCAGTGGTGATCAGCCAGAGATCTTCAGAACTTTGTCAAGCAAAGCCTCAACAGCTATTCTGGATGTCTAGAGATCATGCTGGACAGTCAGAAGTCTCTGGAATTTTGTCAAGCAAATCCTCTATGACCTGTCCTCATGTTTCTTTCTCTCTCTCTCTCTCTCTCTCTCTCTCTCTCTCTCTCTCTCTCTCTCTCTCTCTCACACACACACACACACACACACACACACACACACACACACACACGCGCACACACACACACCACCACCACCACCATGGGTGGGTGTAGTAGGAAGGATATACAGATGACAAGTCCCTGTTCCACACAGAAGTCAGGTAGATGACTGTTCTATGATCTGACATACAGATCAGTTTGTAGAAAAATGTACTTAGAAGCCAAAGAAAATGCTCTCCAAGTCTTGAAGTCATTGATAACCACAGTTTCAGGAAATTGAAATGTGGTAGACACTATGCTGTTGGTAGGAAGGGAATTGGAGACAAAGCATTGCACACAAGCCCTATGGAAGTCAAGCCACAGAGAGCACACAGTAGCTAGTAACCATTGAAGAACTCTTTTACTTTCAAGCTACAAAAGTATAATTTAAAATAATTTACTAAAAAAAAAACTTGAAAGATTTGTTTTAATGGTTCATGTAGTCTACCTTAGTTTTGAACATCTCCGTGATAGGAAATAAGAGATAGAAGTAGGCTTAGCGACCTGGGTACTCGGCCCTGCCTCATCCTTTCACAGATTTTTATCATGTTTACCTACAGACCAGTTTCCCTAGTACAGAGCAGCAAGAAACTGCTGATGGCTCTGGTTTTTCTCATCTGCCAAGAGCAGCTAATTTTTGCTTTATTTTTATTTGGGAGTATTATTGTGTGTCATATAGGTTCTGGGTAGGCTACTTTTGTTCAGCTATAGGAAGAGGAGAGGGAGGCAGTTGTCTGCAGACATCTGACATGTGAGGCAGGTGGAAGAATAATAGTCCCCAGACCGGGTGAGACTGGGCAGCCATATTCCCATACACATGTATCCAGAACCAGAGTCGGTCGTGAATCGTCAGCAGTGTCTGGAGATGAATGTTACAAATTCAGAGAAGAGTTCATTGATGGGCAGTTAAAGGGAGCTTCAAGATGACACATGGATCTCATGGACCTTCAAGGAAGGCCGAGCATTTGATCAGCATGCAGAATCAGTGAGCAAGTCCTCTGGACAGAGCAAAATTGTGAAATTACTGCTTTTCAAAGAGCCACGGAAAGACCTCTGCCTATAAGACAAAAGGAGCTTGAGAGGACACATGCCTGCACTACAACCCAGTCTGTTGAATCACACGTTTTAAGAAGAGGGCCCTAAAAATCTGCATCTTGAAACAAGTTCTCCTTGTGGGAAATTTCCAAGACATAAGAGCATGGTGCAAAATCAAGTTATAAAGAATGACTGAGCCCAACTGTGAACAAGCTGCTTGGAAACAGGGCAGGCTCAGTTACTTCTGTGTTGGTTTATCCATAACCCCAGGAATAGCATCCTCATGTGTACACTCAAAAAATGCTGCAGACAGAGTGAAAAGACTATGATATATTTAACAAATTAATAAATAGCCCTGGAGTTGTGAAAAACAAGTTATCAGTATCATTTTGTGTGAAATTACACAGCTGTAAAAATCAAATACCAAACTCAACTCCTCCAAATAAAGAAATATAGAAAAGACATGAACATTCTGTTTTAAATGTAAGCAATAAAAAACTAGTGATTTTTTTATCAATATGATAATTTCCCTGACACTAAAGAAGTCTTGACATGCTGTATGACTTGAACCACAAGCATGTGTCTTTATTTGCTCTCAATCAATACATCATAGTCCTCAGCAAGCCACATTGTGTGGGTGGAGGATCTCTCAACAACATAAAGGAAACAAACCATTGTCCTAGGAAAAGGACTATGTCTCAGGCTGCAGAAGCAATATTACAGGACACAGATTCCCCTGGGTTTGGAAGAGTTCATCTCTCTCAAGTTACAGACACTGTCCAAATGCAGGCAAAGAGAAAGTCCCACTACTCCGCCATGTAGTCAGTCTGCCCTCATTCACCCAAGGCACTCATCTTAATCTGATTGTGTTGAGCAGAGCAAACAGCCCTTTCAGCATTTCACCGTCTGGCAGGAGTCCCAACATTCTGTAGTATGGTTAACATCAAGCATGAAGGAAAAAAATTTTTTTCTGATGCAGGTGTTAAGATGCTTGGTTTTTCCAAGAAAGCCTGCAGTGTTCCAGCTCTCCTGAAAGACTGCGCTGATTGAGGGGCCAGAGAAAGTGCCAAAGTCTTGACGACAAGCAACTCTGGTCGTTTCTCTCTTGAGTTAATACAATGTGTTCAGCAGCAGCAGCCATGTCCCTGTAAGTTCACACATGAGAGAACTGCCTTCCCCTCTAAGCTGAAAAATGGAAGTATGTGGTCTTGGAGAAGGTGTTTCCTTACCAGGCAGAGCTTCTGCATGTGTGAGGTAGGGAACCTGTAACTAGGATGGGTGTTCACACACACTAACTGGCCAGATTCCAGATGGGTACAGCACATTGAGGACCATCAGCGATCTTCATTCTGTCTACAACACATCTCTATTTACCTTTTCACTTTTAAGTTCCAGATCATCTCGTTTAGATAACTTATTTTCAGGTTTGTTTGTTTGTTTGTTTTCCTAGACAAGGTTTTTCTGTGTAGCCTTGGGTGTCCTAGAACTAGCTCTGTAGACCAGGCTAGCCTTGAACACCAAGAGATATCCCTGCCTCTGTCTCCCACATACTGGGTTTAAAGGCATGTGTCACCACTGCCTGCCTTTATTTTCAGTTTTTTATTGTCTCTCTTAGAGTGTCTAAATATGGTACTGGGGACTGAGCCTAAGGTATTCCACACACTAGGTAGGTGATCTACCACTGAACTGTTTTCATAGCCTTCTCTCTAGAACGTTTATTTTGAGACAAGGTCTCACCACATTGCCTGGGTGGACTTTTAATCCTTGGACTTCAGATTGCTGAGCTTACAAAGGTCCCAGAAGCAGCCTTAGCTCATTACCACTTTCAAGTGACAAAAATATGGTAGAAAGGTTAAAACTTGATCGGGGTAGCTTCTAGTAAGTGAAATTAGTTTACAAACCCAGGGCTCTACCAGGAAGAGAAAAAATGGGCTCAAGACAGAAGCAACATAAAGTAATTCCAGTACTGGTACTCCAGAAGCTGAGGCAAGAGGATTATGAGTTGGAGGCCACCCTTATGGCTACAAGATGAGCTTATACACCCCAATGGAAAAGCAGGGAAGAAGATGAATGAGGAGGAGAAAGAGGAGGAGGGGAAGGGAGAGAAGGGATGAAGGTAGGCAGCAGGTATGTAGGTTGGCTGTCTTGCTTTACTTTTGTATTTATCTTGGTGTTATTTTGAATTCTCGACTTTTTGCTGACACTCGTACAGGCCTTGGAGATGCCAGCCCTAATATGTTCCTGTCTTTTATCTTTCTGGCTTTTTATTATATTTTTCCAGTTTAGAAGACAGTATTTAATTGGGGCTGGCTTGTAGTTTCAGAAGTTAGTCCAGCCTTACCATGGCTGATAGCATGCTGGCACACAGGCAGACATGATGCTGGAGACATAGGTGAAAGATCTACATCCAGACCCACAGGCAGTAGGAAGAGCTTTTTATTATTTTTTATTGTAGCTTTTTAAGTTGCAAGCTTCTCTTATCAGGCTTTATGTTACAAAGGGCTAATATATAAAATATATAAAGAACGCAAAAAATTAAGCACCAATAAACCAAATAACCCAATTAAAAATGGGATACAGAGCTATAAACAGAGAAGTCTCAACAGAGGAAACTCAAATGGCCAAGAAGCACTTAAAGAAATCCTCAACATCCTTAGTCATCAGGGAAATGCAAATCAAAACGACTCTGCGATTCTGTCTTACACCTACCAGAATGGCTAAGATCAAAAACTCAAGTGACAGTACATGCTGGCAATGATGTGGAGCAAGATTAATACTCTTCCATTGCTGGTGGGAGTGCAAACTTGTACAACCCACTTTGGAACTCAATATAGAGATTTCCAAAAAAAAATTGGGAATAGCTATACTATTCCTGGGCATATACCAAAAAAAAAAACATTCCACCACAAAACAAGGACACTTGCTCAATTATGTTCATAGCAGCTTAATTCATAATAGCCAGGATCTGGAAACAACCTCAACTGAAGAATGGATAAAGAAACTGTGGTATATTTACACAACGCAATACTACTCAGCTACTAAAAACAAGGACATCATTAAATTTGCAGGCAAATGGATGGAGCTAGAGATCAGACTGAGTGAGGTAACCCAGACCCAGAAAGACACACATGGTATGTACTAACTTATAAGTAGCTTTTAGCCAAATAGTACAAAATAACCTTATTACAACTCATAGACCCAAAGAAGATAAGTAATAAGGAAGACCTATTGGAGGATGATTAAATCTTACTCAGAGGGGAAATAGAATAAACAGTGGAAGTGGTTAAAGAGAGGGAGCAAGGTAGGAGAGGGAACACAGAGAGAAATGAGGGTGGAGATCAGGCTTGAGGAGGCAGTGTGGGCAGGAGGACAGAGAGCCTGCTGAGAGAAGAGATGTACAGAGGTATCTCTGTTACAATCTGGAGATGTAGGACAGGGTAGGTTTCTGGGAGATTATGGGGGTGACGTTAGCTAAGATTCCTAGCAGCAGGAGTCATGAGACTGAAGAGGATACCATCTAACTAAACAGTACTAGAGGAGGGAGGGGAACACCAATCTACCCTCAAAACTTTGACCCAAAATATATCCTGCCTACAAAGTGTGCAGGGATAAAGATAGAGCAGAAATGAAGGGAATGTCCAGCCAATGCCTGCCTCAACTTGAGACCCACCCCATGGGAGAGAACCAACCTCTGACACTATTAATGATACTCTGCTATGCTTGCAGATAGCCTAGCATAGTTGTCTACACCCATCAGCAGATCCAAACAGATGTGGAGACTTATGGCCACACATTGGGCGAAGGATAGGGAGTCTTGTGGAAAAGTAGGGAATGGATAGAAGGACCTGGAGGTGACAGGAGCTCCACAGGAAGACCAACAGAACTGGCCAGGGCCCAGAGGGACTTGTGGAGACTGAGGCACCAATCATGAATGGACTGGCCCTAGGACCCCTACACAAAGGAAGCTGATGTAATAGCTCAGACATCATGTGGGTCCACTGGTAGGGGGCAGCCAGGGGATGGGGAAGGCTGTCTGTGACATGGACTCTGTTTCCTGCGTTTTGATCACTCCTTGCCTGTGGGCCTGCCTCACCAGGCCACAGAGGAAGAGGACATGCTAAGTCCTTAATGTGACTTGATGAGCTGCAGTGGGAAGGGGCTCCTCTTTTCTGAGAACTAGGAGAGAGTGGATGAGGAGGAGGGAGAGTGGGGAGCGAGGGTTGGAGAGGAGAGAGGGGACTGCAATCAGGATGTAAAGTGAATAAATAAATATATCAATGTTAAAAAGAAATACTTTCTGACATAAGTCATACTATTTCTCAATATTATGTTTACGTTAATGTTATTTTAAGGCTGTGTCTAATGTTTTCTTCTTGTGTTTATAGAGTTTTTATTTCTATTTCATTGAAAGTTTTGGATTGAGTAATCAATTGCTGTAGTGCCATTTAAAACATTTAATGCATCTTGTTTATTGTGCTATTCCTGCTTCCTTAGCAGGTAAATATCTCTGCATTGTGGCTCCTCAATGCTTTTTATCAGCCCCAGTCTGTTTTGTGATTCTATGGTAAAGTCATTCCTGCCCTTCTTGTACCTAAATTTAATGCGCTAATATTAATCTTGGAACATTGTTATGTACACCATTGAACTAGCTTTATATAGCGTTAGTTTTAATATCTTTATTCTTTCTTCAAGAATTGTATGCGTGTATGTAATTTATTTTAATCACATTCATCCCTTTATTACCCCACTCCAAATCTTACTGGGTCACCCTTATGCCCCTCCCAACTTCATGTCCTCTTATTGTTTTTTTAATAACCCAGTCAGTCTTATTAGTTCTGTCTTTATGCATGTGGGTATGGGGACAACCATTAGAGTATGGTCAACATACCATTGGCCATATTTCAATTGAAAACTTTCTCTCCCTCCCTCCCATAACAGCCATTAACTGTCTGTAGCTTCTCAGCTAGGGGCTAGGGGTTGTGTGACCCTCCCCATCCATGCTGGAAAGTTGACCAATTTGACCCTGTACTGGGGCAACCACAGCTGCTATGGATCCATGAGTGCGATGGAGATGAGGCACTCATCTCCAAAAGGCACCATTTCACCCTAGTCCTTCTCAATCCCTGGCTCTAAATTCATTCTGCTGCCTCCTCCTCCATGTTCCTTGAGCCTTGGGGCAGAATATGTGACATAGATGTCTCATTTATGGTTGGGCCCTCCATAGCACTTAGTTTCTGCACTTTGAATGAGTTTTACTTCTCCTTGTTTGTATTTAACATTAAAGACCTTGTCTTATAGGCTCTAGATAAACACAGAACTAGACATTAGGCCACTCTCTGAGACAATCCGTGCTCAATCTGGATTGCCTGCTCTGTGAATACACCTACTCAGTCTGGAATTCTGTGTGTGTGTGTGTGTGTGTGTGTGTGTGTGTGTGTGTGTTGTTGTTGTTTTTTGTTTGTGTTGAGGGAAGGTAGACATATGGAATTAGTTGTTTTGACTAGATACATTTTGATATGTTCCCATATTTAAAATGTTCACTGTCTATATTAAGTGTCCTAATTGATCAGTATACCTTTTCATTATTAAAATAACCTCTTCTTTATTATGGCCCTGTATCTCCCCCCGGGTCCTCCATATGGCTAATTGGTACATCTGTTTTTAGTTTTCCCTTTTCAATCAATCTTAATGAAGATTTGTGTATATGATTAGATCTTACAATGTTTTCAATGACACTCATTATAGTGGTACTCTGCTTCCTTTTGTAGTTTACTATTTCATGTTTATTTCTTTTTCTAAATAGAGGAAATGTTTTAGTTTTCCTTCTGACTATCTTTGAGCTTCTTATATACAGAACCCATTCAAAGTTCCTTTCTTATACTCAAAATCTCTAACTAATAGACAGCTACTACTGTCGACATACCTATTATTTCTGATACGCCTTGCATTCATTTCCTGTTCATTTCTAAATGGGCAACTGTCTGAAAAATATGCTGCCTAGAACCAGAGATCTCCAAAGGAGCAAATGGCTCCCTGGCCTCAGCAGAAGGAACCCATCTTCTGACAGACCTCAAGGAGTCTGGATGCAAGAAAGATTGACTTTGCGGGCACCTCAGCACACAAAACCTCTGGGTAGATGCTACACTGCCCGTCTCAAAGCTTTCTGTTTCTCCCTCACGGACAAAGTGACACTCACACTCACCCTACAGAGAAAGCATTAGTTCATCCTATGTTACAAGATACCCACTTGTGGCAGATGCGGAGCACACTCAGCCCTCAGCCATCTTCCTTGGAGTCACTGGACTGATCAAGGAAGCTTGCAGTCTCTCCCTTCTTCCAGCTTCCGAGTTGAATCACCTCCCAGTCCTGATGATTAACTAATTCTCTGTGAAATGCGGAAGTCATCTTTGGTTGGGATGTCAGTTAGTAGGAGCCACAAAAGACCGGAAGTGCAACATACAAATTGACATGCATGCCATTGGCAATTAAGCATGAACCTCACACAATTGGAAACCTTTCCTGTATTATGAAAATGGCATTATCGTGCCTAGTGAAACTACAATACATTTAGTCATCTACTCTTTAGTTCACGTTGGAATTGCTCCAGCTGCCATCTCACTCTTGTCAAATGGGGCTTCTGCCAAGGCTATATACTTCATCTGGTCACTGTGTCTGTCATACCTCTGTGATCTTGATGCAGCTTAAGCAAATCAACAGGTGCCCTTGAGCTGGTCATTTTTGTAGATTTGATGCTCTTTTGTGGAATCATCCGGACTGCTTCTCTAATCTCCGCATAGTCAATTAACTGGAAGTTGTGTCTGAAGGCTTGATTAAATGTAGCATTTTAATCACAATTACATCATAGGTGACATCTACTTCTTATGTATCAGACCACAGAACATATAGTGTCTATTTTATTTTATTATATTTATTTTACTGTTAGTGACCTGAATTTTATTAATGGGTTGAGGTGGTGATGACATCATTACTCCAGCTTAAACATGAATGTGTCTTACTTGAAATCAGAAAAAAAAAAACCAATATATGGGCTAACTTCGTCATGATATATAGTAACAGACAATGCTAGCAAAAAGTAGTCATTTGATTTTGAAATACCCATTAATGATAAAAAATAATGATGATTTTTCAATCTTCAGTTTCTTTCATATTTGCTCAAATTATTTTATAATATACCACGTTCTATACTATTCTATAATGGTGACAGATAGTGTACCTTGGTATAGTATATATGTAGGGTAAGAATAAGATCAACAACAATATTATTAATTTTATTAATATTAATAAATTATTAGTGTTATTAATAAAATAATTATTGTAGTTATTGTTATTAATATAATAATAATAATTGTTGTTGTTGTTGTTGTTGTTGTTGTTGTTGTTGTTTTGACCTAGCTAATATTCAAAGCTAATAAGGTGCTTCATGGAGCTGTAAAATGCTGATGAGTTTTCTTTGGTTCCTTCTTCAGCTGTCAGAGATGTTATATGTTATATGTCATAACTATTCACACATGCAGTTTGTGGAGAGCCAGAGCCCTCTCTAGTTTTTTCAGTTCTTGGTGTGAATGTTCATTTTTACAAGTGTCCCTTACTTCTGGACTAGAACAATCTCCCTGGGTTTCTTTTTTAGCTTTCTTTCTTTAAATACGAAATCTGTCTTCTAGTATTTAAGAAAAATGGTACTAGAGACTGAAGCTGAGTGCTACACATGTCCCATTTCCTGAGAAAGCTTCACATCTGCGCCTCTTCTCACTAACAGAAAACACATGAATATATGTATTTAGAATCTTGAGTTCAAATCAATGACTATAATTCAGCTTTTAGTGTTCAGAATTAAATTTATTTGATTTTATAATTGCTTTACTTCAACCCCAAAAGTCTTGATTGCTATTAACTTTACCATGATTACCTATTTGATTTATTCTGCAATTTTTAAAGTTTCAACATAATGGTACCAGTATTGCCACCAGCAACAAAAGATCCATCATAGCAGTATTAGGGTCAAAAGTTACTTGAATAATTTTTGTTTGGTGACTTGATTTATTGCATGTGTGCATATATAGAGAAACATACATTATACTACATTTTTATTAATTTTTAAATAAAATTTTCCTATCTAGAATCTATCTTGGAAAACATGACTGTCAACATTTAACTTTCTACTTACTTACTTATTAGAACTCTGACACTTTTCTCCAGTTTAATTTTTTATTTTTGAAAGAGTCAAAAACATGAACATTTTAAGCCATTTGTTAATTATGTTCAGCAGCTAGTTTGAACAACTTTTATGTTTACGTCATTCTGCATAAGCTTGCTTTCTTATATATGAATATACTCATAAGCTATGTTTATGAAAGTATCTAAAACTAAAGAGTTTGCATTTCTGAAGATACCTTTAATTTTTCCTAATTTGGCACTGTTGGTGGCCATCCCTTTTCTTCTAAAGCTTTAAAGGAATTGTTTGGATTGTCTGGAACACCTTTGTTAACAGAAGCCTCACTTCCATCCTGTGGTGGGTGAGATGCAGTTTCTTGTGGCTTACAATGCTTTTCCTTCTCAGTGTGTTTTCCCAGGTGCTTTAGACATAATTTTACCTGATAACCTGACCACAGTGATCACGGCCACTTCCTCTGTCTCTTCCTGGTAGTCCTGGCCGACTCTCACAGGCTTCTCAGCCACTTGTCCTGCGGTCCGGCCTGGGTTCCAGCAACTGCTCTACACTCTCACTTGGCTTTAATGTCTGCTGCAGTGTTTATCACATTGCTGAGCCAAGTTAGTCTTTATCATTTCTTCTTTTTATAGCTTACTTCCCCCCATATGTGGACAGATGTCTTGCTATCAATATACGAGACATTTATATTTTTAATAAAAGTTTAGTCTCAATTATAAACACTATATATTATTAATGTATATCAAAGTGTTTTATTAATATAAGCCATCCATATATTTATCTTTATTTATTTTAAATGTAAGTTGTGACTTGATTCATGTTTCTTAGTTGTAGTTTTAATTAATCTTGTTATGAAGAACAAGATTATACAGCTTAAAAATTATCTTTGTGACCCTAGTAACTCATTAGTATAGAAGAATATAAGAATTTGCATTAAAAGAATGGTTACATTGTTATCAAGTGTGTACTTGGACTTAATAATTTAAGTGATTTGAGACACTAATAAATGTATAGGAATAAATCATTATTTTATGTCAACAGATTTAATCATAATATAGTTTAGCTAAGATCATTTAAGGTTTAAATATTATGTCATGTTTTATAAAAATAAGTAGGAGAATTTGAAGGGAGAGAATAAATTCCTGAGTAAATATATGTTGTTGACATCAGCATGCCCCTGTCTAGGATGCCTGTGCTTCAGCCCCATGAGCGTGGCAAAGCCTGGGGTGAGGTGCAGAGGGCTGGCACGTGCGGACATTGTGTGCAGCAGGTGCCCACCGTGCCTCTCTACCTCTGAATGTTTATGATCTGAAGGCTTTTCCTCTACAGAGACTGCTCCTACCAAGAGTAGCCAAACCTGCCTCCTCGTACAGCCATGCATGCACTAATCCTGCCTCTGTATTTTACTGTATTCAGTAACTCCACTTCCCTATTCAAGATTATATAATAAACATGCTGAGCATGTAGGTGCTGCAGTTTCTCCCTAAATGAGCCCAGTCTGCCAGATTCCAGCTTCTTGTGTGTCTGTGTATATGGCTTTGGTTTGTTCCATTACCACCCCAGTTAGGCTAGAACCTGGAGCTGTGCCGGGCACAGCAAGAATTGGACGTAGTAAGAAAGAACATAGTATCTTATAATTGATATTTAAAAGGCCATTCATGTCACTTGCTTTAGCCATATTTCTAAATTGAGTTATTTTAATTGTATTTCGTAACAGTGATGAGGCAGGCTTTTGAAAAAAATAGCATCAAATCAGATAGATTAGATGCCCCCTTGTGATACACGTAGGTTACAGTTTCTACTACTGACAGACATCAATTTCAGAGAGATAGTCCTTTTCTCAAGTCCCTTTTAAAACTTTGAGATATATTTTTAAATGTCTTAAACTCTGTCCATGACTTTAATGCAAACTAAAGTATCGACAATAATAAAAGTAATAGAAAATAAAGGTTATAGGTTATTTTGTTGTTATTGCCTTTCTTCCAATTACCAGTCTGTAGTCCCAGAGCTAAGTAGTAGTTTTTGTAAATAAAAGTCCGCCATTTAAAAAATTAAGTATAAAAGAAGCTGCTCTGTCATTCCCTTTCAGTGTAAGCATTTTTCCAGTAAATCAGAACGTGTTCTCTTAAAACACCACCATTTTCTTTGCTTAAATCTTTATTATTCTTTATAAACAAGATTGTTCCTAGTGATATCCCAACATGCTAAATTTTGAAAAGATGTCAAAAATCTTTTCTTATGTGCTTTGATGTAAGAAATATAGGACTAAAATAAATTTAAAAGGGGCTTAGACAACATTTCATATCATGCTATTTTTTTTTGGAAGAAAAATAGAACATCCAAATACATAGAGTAACCTTGTGTCTTGGTAGTAAGTCTGTAGACATTATCAAATCAATCTAAATTGAGTTAGTTTATATGTGGTAGGCAGAAACTGGTGGAAATTAGTTTATCTTCCTCAGACTCTTTCTGTTTTCTTTGTACAAAGCAGGATAAGCTGGGACTTAGACCCGATTAGGTTTCTTTGTTGCTCCCCCTCTTTCCCTAAAAGGGCAAAGATTGTCCCTATTCTGTTTAATTCACACCAAGTGTTAGTGCAGGACATCATTAAAGACCCCTCAGCACATGTGTGACATCTGTAACTACTATTAAAGCAATACATTGAGTAGGAAACCTGGACCACCTCCAAGGAAGGAATTTGAACTATTATCCCTGGTGCTTTTTTGAGTTTCATTGACTACAAACAATAAGTTGAAGCTATATGGGATGATCTTCACCCTGTACATGCATGTAATCCACATGACCTGCTGCCATCCCTCTTTACTTCAAGGAGGTCTGTAGAAGATGCACTTCAATACCATCATGGAAACAGTTGTATGGCTAATTTCTGTGCACTGTTTAGGAGATGTTTGTCTTAAAGTATGCATTGTTTCTTACTTGAGTGCAGGTTGTTTTTGTTTGGCTTTCCTCCTGAGAGACAGTAGGGTTCATGGAGTGTCTCATTGCCGAGCTGCATTCAGAATATTTGTATCAAAGCATTCTTTGCTTAGGACTTTGCAAAAATAATTGTGTCCATATGAAAAGTTCCTCAATTAAATCAACATGTGAATAAAGCAGGTTTCTTAAAGGACATCCAGTCCTCTGGCTTTTCAGCTATATATATCAAGGACTTCCCAAGTATTTAGACCCTTTAAAGCTGCTAATTTGTGTGGGAAATGGCTGAGTCTCTGTGGATGGCTGGAAAGCAGCACAGAACGTACTGATGGTTTCCTCATCTGTTTGAGATGTACTAGACTTTGCCTTCACTGTGTGTTGCAGTCTGGATGAAGGTCAGCTTAGCTTCATGGAACTGCTGCTGACTTAGAAGTTCCTCCTCTGGATCACTTCTTCTGACAGCATGCCAGGCATGTGAACTCTTAGTCATTGATGACTAAGAACTGATGAGTCAAAGAGGCTCATTAAAATTCAGTAGCTCTTGGACCAGCAAGACCACTTGCCTTACAAGCCTGACAACCTGAGCTTGAGAAAACAGTCCCCAGAGTTATGCCCTGAGGCACATGTATGAGCAGTCATATCACACACACACACACACACACACACACACACACACACACACACACAC
>OU015743.1:43872713-43925400 GCA_907169655.1 Acomys percivali | reverse complement strand
TGTGTGTGTGTGTGTGTGTGTGTGTGTGTGTGTGTGTGTGTGTGTGTAGCCCTCGCTGTTTTAGAACTAGCTCTGTAGACCAGGCTAGCCTTGAACTCACAGAAAACTCCTAGCCTCTACCTACCGAGTACTAGGATTAAAGGTGTGAACCACCACCACCAGGCTATATTTTGGATTTTTTAAAAATGATATTCAAACCTTGGGTCATATTTTAACCACAATTCAATTCAGTTTTCGTATTTGAAAACATAAAAAAGCTAATACATATCAGAAATAAATATTTATATAATACTCTATGGTAATGAACAAATGCCTATAATTTTTAAGCCGTGAAATTATATGAATATTTTTATGAAAAACTTTAATTTGATAATTATCCATGAATATCATAGAGATTCTGTTTCAAAAATGTCCTGTATCTAATGAAAGAATTGTCTTTTTTGACATTCAATGTAATGTAACTTTGTGGCATTGAAAGGTTCCATTTATCATTGACTTGTAAAGTTCTGAAAAAGGAGGACTGAGGAAGTTAATTTTAAAAAATCACCATCAAGCTATATAAATAGCTAAAGTTACTTGAAATTTTAACAGCACAGTCTATAATTCTAGCTGAAAGCTGTCTGGATAAATACAATCTCAGCTGATGAATCTTATCATATATAATTAGATCCATACAACTAACAAAATAGCTGGTTAGTTGAAAGCCTTGGTCACCAGTGCATGAAACAGCCCCATTAATTGGCTGTTAACTTCAAGAATGTCTAAAACTTCTGGCTAATAAATTTTATTTTGCTATGCTAATTACACTTGCCATGCTTAGGAACCTATCTTAGTGGATTACAGACTGAATCCCATATCATTATAGGTTCAGTTAATATTATAAATATTAACATACTTAAGCCTTACGTGTTGGGACTTCCTAAAGTTGTTCTATAGATTTCTAGTTCTTTAGACCAACCCTTCTTAAACCTCTCCATTCTGCCTCTCCCCTACCAAGAAATCTATATAGAACCCCAGAAATACAAGTATGGAAGATAGTTATGAAAACAAACATTTACTGATAAAAATTATTGAAATACTTCTTTAGTTTACATATAATTTTAGCATTTTTAAGAATGGCAGCAGTTTTGCATGCTATGTGATATGGATGACCCATTTTATTTTATTTAATTAATGACATCTTTATTAAATACTTCATACTGAAGGACATAGAACATTTTCAGTGTTTTTTAGAGTTGATTTTTATTTTTTATTTTCTAGTGATGTTGAAAATGCTTTTTCATATAACTATATAGTGCAAGATGGAAGGAGTATGCTTAGGACCATTTTAGTAGTTAATGGAAATTCTAGTCTAATTCTAAGACAAAATTCACCCAACAAATTTTTATGAAATTCAAACAAGTAGCTCAAGTTATAATTTTAATTATCAAACATTCTAAGAACCATAATCTGAAAATATGCTTATTCAATGCATGCTAGGAAAAATGGTAGGAAAATATTAATACTTTTTTTCCTTGTGGTTAAAATGTTTTGCAGCTATGAGAGTAGAAAACATCGTATATACAGTAAATGCTGTGACCTTTGTAGCAGATAATGGTTTTGAATGTGGACTGAGGTGTTTCATGCAGTGTGGACTGAGGTGGCATGTCAAGGGAAAGAACAGCGTGCACGTTTTGTCTTCAAAGCCAAGGCTATTGTGAAGTACCGTAGTACAACACAGGCCAGCTCTGCCAGAAACAGCTCAGATCCGTTATGTATTTGATGTTGGATGAAGCTTTTCAATGCACAATTGCAAACCTTCTTGAAATTAGCTTTTTTTTCTTCATCTCCCACATTCAGTTGCTTGACAAACTGCTTAGGAAACTGGACGTTAGATCTTCTCCAGTAAAAGAACCCCAGTGCCTTCGCTCAGTGGACGCAGAAAGACTGCGAGCTTGAGGCCAGCCTAGACTACGTAGGAAGACAGGATACACATTGTTTTATTTAACTTGAACTAATATTTCCAAAATTTATTTAAATGTAAGACTGTTTATTTTAAGCATCATCTAATATCATCCCACAGAAGCATTATACAAAGTAATCTTTGGGTCACAAATCATTAGTAACAATAAAATTCTACTCTAAGTCTAATCTGCCAAGCTTTAAATTTAAAAAACAAATGCTCAGCAAGGGTCAAAAGAATGTTACCATTTCTGAAAAGCATCTAAAACCATTGTGTTTATAAGAGCCGAAGAACCCAAATCCCATCTTCCTTGAGCATATATAACAGAATTTAGCTTAGCCTAGATTGGGTTTTCAGGTGAGGGTAGTGGACCACTTCCCTATGAGCCCTCCAGGGTCTGTATCCTAACAGTGAGTTTCTCTGTCTCCTGTCTCCCATTTTGCAGAATGAGGGGGTAGAAATAAAATGTGGGTAATGTTTCAGTCCACACCATCTTGCACGACACTGTCTCGGCACCTAGCTGCTGTCTAGGTTGGCATAAGCAGACTCAACTCAAGAAGCAGCTAGCAGCTCTTTGTCACCACCCAACTCTGCCAGTGATTCATCTTACCTTAAGAAGGCAGGAATGAAAAGCCATCCTCTCCAAGTGTCACTCTTAATGAAGCAGTCTGTGCTTTCTATTTAAATGGAAACCAGGTCCTTGACCTCATAGAGAATGGATCATGAAATGACTGAGGGATAATAGCGGTAAGAGAACCCCTGGGTATTTTATGATTATAGAAAAGCAAAATATGAAGGAATACCAATCACTCAGGAGACTATTCACTTGAAGGCCAAAATTACTATTAAACAATGAGCATCTTTAGCCTGAAAATTCAAAATCCAACATGCTGTGGAGCCTGAAACAGTTTTGAACACCCACAAGATGCCACATGTAGAACGTTTCACACTGTGAACTTCATTTCTTACACAGATCATTTGAATTGCTGCATAAAATTTTTTTCAGACTATGAATATACGGTTATTATGAAACATAAATATGTTTCAACACTGGTCCCATCTCTTAAGATGTAACAGTATATATACGCTGATAAGTATCCAAAAAATCTCAAAAGAAATTTCAAAATCAGAAATGTCTTGCTCCCAGGCATTTCAGATAAAGGATAGTCAACCTATAATTACTGTCACAGCTCCTATTTTCTATTTAAAAATATAAAAGACAGTTGGTTATATGAATTTCCGTGTTCATAGTGGAAATGTACAGAAGGAAAGAGACAAATCAGCTTACTCCAATGTCACTTGTAATAGAAGCAGCTATTTGCATTTGTCACAAGTTAAACTCAACTCATCATTAAAATTCTTGCCCCCGTTCCTTGGCTTGATAATTAGAAATGACTTCATTGTGACTTTAATACCAAGAAATCAGTAGTGTGTGTGTCACATACATGACTTTCCAATAAGACAATATAAGTAATTAAAAGTGAAGTGTTGTTTATTTATTAAAAGGTGCTTTTCCGTGGTTAAATGTTTGACCGACGCTAATTAGGAGCTGGGACAATCCGAGTTGGCCTGGGATGTTCATAATTAGTTTACTTTCTCATAGATATGATGGTGAATTGGGTGTTTTATAGCATTATTCTACATAATAGTAACTTTCATTATAACATTTTCATACAAGTACATAATACCTTTCAATCATCCTCACCACCCACCCATTACCCTTTCTGTTTCCTTTCTCACCCCAGTTAATTCTTTTTTTTTTTTTATCTAGCCTTCTACTTTTTTAATTTAAATTTAAAAAAATTTTTTCACTGTATATCCCAATTGTATCCCCCTCCCTCACGTCCTCCCAGCCCCACCCTTCCTCCTCTTCCCTCCTATGCCCCTCCCCTACTCCTCATAGAGGGGCAGCCCTTCTCCCCCACCAACTGACCCCAGGCTACCAAGTCTCAACAGAACTGCCTGCATCGCCTTTCTCTGTGGCCTGTAAGGCATCCCATAAGGGAGATAGCCGTCTACTTTTTTTTTGTTTTTTACTTTTATTCTTCATAATTTTTATTTTACTAATTATACACCTTTCTTCCAAGGCTGTCAGCAGATAGTATTTCTTTTATTATAAGATCAGTCAAAGGATGACTTTTATTTCCTTATAAATCCCAGCCTCTTACCATCCCAACAATAATATTTAACCCATTATAGTTCACAGAACTATTCTAAGCAAGGTAGAAATTCCAAGTAAGTGTGATTTCATTAATTGATAATTGGATTATTTTGCTTAAGTCTGCAGTTTTTAATCCACAAAATGAGTATGATGATGGTACAGCGTACCTATAGACATCCTTCGTTGCAAACAGATTGGCTTTAGAGACTCATACGTAGCAATGACATGCAGCCAACTTGTGTGATCTCTGAGACCACATTAAGAAAGGTCCTACATGGCTCCATCTGATGCTCTAAGACACTTACTCTGGGGACAGCTGGTTGCCATATAAAAAGCCCAACAGCGTGAAACCACTACATCTGAAAAGGCCTCATAGGCAGAGTCAGACCACAGGCAGAGCAGACCTCCTGCCACCAGCATGCATAGCTACTGGCCACAGAGAGGTCATTTACTGCAGAGGGTGGAGGCTTGACAGCTGCCTGAGCTTGAAGCTGACTCCACCTTACCTGAGGCCCCAAGTAAGAACTGCTGCCTTAGTCCTTCTGGAAATTACCAATTCTCCCTGAATGAGAAGATGACAGGAAGCTGCCTTGGTGTGTATTTAAGGTTTCTAAAGATTCTGCTGCTAACTTTACTACCTGAAAAATCAACATTTTGCCAGTAAGCTCAGCTCACTGTTCCGAGGAACTCTGCAAAGCCTAACTCTGAGCCTTTTAACCACCCACCATAGGTACATTTTTAACTAGCCTTTGTACCTCCTGAAAACTCAAGATATTTGAAAGGCGAACACAAACGTCAGCCTCCCTGCCTCCAAATCAGTGCTAATCTGTTGTGCACTGCCATTCCTGGGGAGACAGGATCATGTCTGCTAAACCCAGACCCGGAACTGATGACAGACCAAAGTACAGATAGAACCAAAGGCCAATTTAGTGAGCCAGTGAATTTTTTATCAGTGTTACTTAGAGCGGTGGTTCCCAACCTTCCTAGGGCTGCGACCCTTTAATACAGTGCCTCAAGTTGTAGTGACCACATCCATAAAGTTATCTCATTACTACTTTATAACTGCAATTTTACTACTGTTATAAATCATAACATAAATATCTGATATGTAAGGTATCTGATACGTGACACTCTTTGCCCCAAAGGGTTGCCACCCACAGGTTAAAAACCACTGGCTTAGCTCAAATATGGGTGAGAAGCCGAAATGACTCAAAGGCCACCATATCACTAAAGTCAATGCCAACACAAGTGACGGCTCACAGAATCTGGAACCTCGCGTACACTGCACAGCCTGCGGGTAGTTTAACACATTGGAGGATGAGCTTTCCTGGGAGCTCAGTTTGTCTGAGCGTCTTCAGGCTGCATGGCTGGTCCATTTCACCTGGGCAGTTTGGTTAGTCTGTTTCTTTCAGGCTGTTTTGGTTGTAATTGTGGGTTCTAGGCTGTTAGGTTGGGTCTCTGCTTCTTCTGGGCCGTTTGGTCTGAGTCACTTCTAAGCAGCTCAACTTGTCTGAAAAACTCCTAGCAATCTTTACTATTTATATACTATAAAGGAGGGAAGGACCTAGTAATTAGGTCAGTTTCAGGGACTTCCTGAAGCTATTTTGAGTTGTTTACCAATGTTTCATGTTGTTTTCTTCATTTTCGACATCTTAATGGGAATATAATGATTCAAGTTAGGTTTTATTTTGTATCCTTAATGATGAAGATGGCTAAATACCTTTTCATATCCTGCTAATTGGCCATATAAGTGCTTACCTGGTTTTCTTGCCCATATTTCTGATGGATTTGTTCTGGCTACCTCCTCTTGTTTTAATGTATTTTATTGATTTATTCTTATTACATCTCAATGGTTATCCCATCCCTTGTATCCTCCCGTTCCTCCCTCCCTCCCTCCCATTTTCCCCTTACTCCCTTCCCCTGTGACTGTGACTGAGGGGGACTTCCTCTCCCTGTATATGCTCATTGGCTAGATCTCTGTAGGGGTTCGAAGTTTACTGCACGTATTGTCCTTGGCTGGTGCCATAGTTTGAGCAGGACCCATGGGTCCAAATCTGCCTATCAGAATGTTCTTATAGGTTTCTAGGACCCTCCAGATCCTTCTACTTTCTGGCTACCTCCTCTTTATTCAAGTTGTAGATGCTCTGTGTATCCATTTAACAAAATCCTATATTATAGAAATCTAATTGTACCTTGCTCTGTTCATGTTGTTTGTTTTTTACTTCCTATATAATATCTTTTGGTGAATAGTTTTTATTAATGTAATGCAAATTATCAACTTTTCCCCTGTGGCTAGAACGTTGTGTCTTATTTAATGCCTTTTCTATGCCAGAATTATGACCATCATCTTGTTACATTTGAGAAGTTTTCTCATCTTCATCCATTTTCAAATATATGATCTACCTGTAAGTTTTTCTGCTGCATAAAATAAGGTTCATTGTCACTTACTTATCCACCCATTAGCTTCTATTTCTTCAAAAACGAAGTTTTCATTGTAAAGCTTTACTTGTAAGAATGATTTCTAGTCTTCAAGATTTTTTCTCCCCTCCTCTTTGTTTCCTTATAGCATTGGTTCAGACCTAATGTATCACGTTAGAGAAAAGTGTTGAGAGCAGACACTCCTGTCATTTTTTCTCTTCATTGTAGAATACATTCAGGTTTTGCCATTAAATAATGTTAATGCTAAATAGTCTCATAGATTAATTCTTCTGCTGTGTTGAAGAAAGTTCCTTCTATTCCTAACATTCTAAGTTTTAATCAGAATTCATGTTACGTTTTATCAAATGCCTTTTTGTATGGCTTTTTCTTTGTTGTTCTAACAAAGTAAATTGTAGTGATGGATGTCCAGATGCCAAATCTGTCTTATATTCCAGACATATGTCCATTTGATTAAAATACACTATCCCATGTGCATATTGCTAGATTTAATTTACTAATACTCTATTTTTATATGTGTTCATGAAGGATGTTGGGCTCTGATTTTCTTTCTGAGATAATTGTCTGTATATGGCGTTGGTGTCATGCCAATAAAAAGTAATTCTCTAGTTCTGAAATAATGTTTGTATCCCTAGTTTAATTGATTTCTCAAATGTTTAAAGTATAGTAACTGGGCCTGGTATTCTTTTGTGGCAAGATTTATAATTATAAATTCAATTTCTTTGTATAATTTGGAACCATTAAGTCCTTCCACTTTTATTGGGCCATTATTGGTAATTACTGTCATTCAAACCACTTCATCTGGGTTGTCAAATATACTACTGGCATATATAATATTTTTTCTTTACTATCTATGGGATAGCATACTGATGTTTGCTTCTCTAGCTGACACCAGTAATATATACATTTTTCTCTTGTTTCCTAAATTTTGTAGTTCAGAAAATAAACTTTTAATTTCATTATTTTTTTCTTTACTGTGTATCCATTTTCCACCACTTTGACCTCCTAGATTTAATTTACTAAATAGTCAATTTTTTATATGTGTTCATGAAGGATGTTGAGCTCTAATTTTATTCCTGAGATAATTGTCTGTATACAGCATTGGTGTCATGCCAATGCTAGTCTCATAAAAGGAGTTGAACTTTTATACAATATATACATTTCTTTGTACTTGCTTTTAATTTTTGTTAAGTTGTAGCTTAGGTATTTCACTTAGAAGAGATTACTGTAAATATCTTCAGACAAATAAATTTGAGATATTTGCTTGAATGGAAAATTTGTTACTGGTATTCTAAGAGTAATTAACATCATCAATTAGATATACAATAAATTAAAATATACCCATTGATGAAAAAAGAGGAAAAATCCAATAAACTTATAAAATAGTATTGATTTTTAGAGGGCTCACAGTTCATTAGCAAAAAAGAAAAAAACAAAACAAAACAAAACAAAAAAACCCAACCAACATGTCTTACACAGGTCTGGGGAAATGGCTCAGTGGGTGACACCTTGGCCATGCCAGTTTGACAGCCTAATTCTAAATCCGTAGAACCCACATAAAGCCTTTGTGGTAGCATGTGTGTGTTATCCCAGTGCTCCTAAAGTAAGACTAAAGGTGACAACAGGAGAATCTGCCAAAGCCTGGGAGCCAGCAAGCCTGACATATGTAATGGGTAGCAAAAAAAAGAGATCCACTTTCAGTAGGTGGAAGGTGAAGACTAACAGCATGGGTCCTTCAACTTTCATAAATACTCTGTGGGAGGCACACGCGCGCACACACACACACATACACACCCCCCTATGCATCCAACAAACACACAGTTCAACATACACATATGTATCACCACACACACACATACATGCATATATCATATCCCAACAAACATACACAGACACACATCCCAATAAACACGTACTTACCAAACACACAACACACACATCTCCCCCCCTTTCTCTCTCTCTCTCTCTCTCTCTCTCTCTCTCTCTCGCTCTCTCTCTCTCTCGCTCTCTCTCTCTCTCACACATACACACACACACACACACACACACACACACACACACACACACACGGTCTCATGGAAAAGGAAAGGAGGCAGAAAAGAAATTAGACCCTGGAAAAATGATCATGCTAAGTTCTTTAATATCTAAATGTGATATGGATGATATGAACAAAGCACGATATGAGCTGACTTCATTCACAAGAGCCAGTGTCATGACTTCAACAATGGTTCCAGTTCATCAGTTTCTTACTTTTATATTCATCTTTGCCCCCCCCCCGTTTTTATGTTTACCTTTTAATACTCAGTTATTTTTTTTAACTTGCCTGGTTATTGAAGTGTTTAAATGTATGCGAAAGTAGACCAGCAAAAGACACAGTAGGCACAGAGGTGCAAACTCCTGCCCTGAGCCGCACATCACTCAACCTTCTTTCCCTCATTTTAATTTGCCTTAATATTGCAAACCCCTTCGTCACTTGCTGACATTTACATGTAAATCCCTCATGTGCCTCCTGGAGACCAGGAGCTCAAGCAAGCCGTGCAGTTAATCATCAAGCTCTAAATACCAACCGATGCCCCTCCCTGTTACAACTTACTCAAATATCTTTTTAAAGTTTGTTTTCAGTCTGATCCAAGATGTTGAATTGCCCACTCCAACTTATAGTATTTACTTTATTTACTCTTAATTTGTAACTCCCTTCATTCAGATTTTCTATCCTAATGTACGTCCTCAAGTTTGGGAACAGCCAGACCTTTTTTCCCTGTACTCTATGGTTTCCCTCTGGCATTATCAGAAGACAGTTTTGAGGAGTCCTTAATTTACATCCTCAGTTCTAGAATTTCTGTAGTAGCTCTAGCACCCGAGATTAGATTTGAGATTCTTCCTTTGGGCTGATTTTTTTTCCCTAGAGGTCCATGTGTCATAGTACTCAGGTGAGGCCACTGGATAACCCTTGCTTTACAAAAGTCTCATTGCTCTTCCTTTGATGATTTTATCATCTACTACTGTGTCTATCTTGATATAAGAATTTATGTTTTTATACTTTTTAATTATACAGTCCAAACTCTTTCATTCTTTCTAAATTTCTATCATGTTCCTTCATATATGAGTTCTTTAGTTAACATACTATAAATAGATTTATTTATCAGTCTATGTATAGATTACCCTTAGTTTTGATATTGATTTTTATTTAACTGTACTAGGGTCATAGAGCAGGTATAATATTAGTGTTTATTCATTGTGTTATATTTCCTAGTACATTGTCAAATTTTCTTACAATTTCTTTCCTCATTTTTTTCCTTATATTTTTTGATTGCATAGAAAAACATCAGATGCTTATGACCATGTCCTTCCTATCAAATGTTTCTGTTGTTCTGTTAAATACTTTTTGTCTTTTACACAACAAAAGCAACCCATTGTCGAGAAGTTTGCGAATCTCCTAATCCTGTCCTTTCTTCCCCACTCTATTCCCAGGATGTGTTGTCAGGCACAGTGGGCAGGCATTTTATCTTTCCCTAGAATGTACATTTGTCATTCTGCCATTGATGGCCATTTAGTCCATTCATTATGTTGTATTTAGTATTTCAACTGATAGTAATATCATTGTACAATTTCTTTTTTGTTTTGTTTTGTTTTGTTTTTTAATGTTTGTCACCTGTGTATCTTGGGGCCCTTTGACTTTAAACTGTTCATTATTGTCACAATCTTATGAAAATTCTCTTTTACTCTTTCATTATAAAAGAAATTTCTTTGTCTCTTGGAAAAGGTTATTCCTGGGTTTTACTTTTTTAGTTTGAGAAACTGCTTTTAATTCTTTCACTTTAAACAATGGAAAAATCTGTGGAATTTTTTCCTAAAAAAAAAAAAAAGAACATGTTCTTATTCAAGCAAGATTCATTTAAACACAAGTTAAGTAGAATTATTTTTAGATAAAAGTAGCTTTTGCCATTACAAAGCATTGTTACACGCTACATTATGAATTATCTATGGTGTTATTGTTTTATATTTGATTCCCCGTTTTGCCTTTATAGTGTGTGGGATCAAACCCAGGTCTTTCTATAAGCTAGCCAAACACTCTACCATGGAGTCTCATCAGCCCCCAGCTCCAAGTTTATTATTTTAAGTAAAAGTCTACATTTATATCTCATTTTGCTCTCTTGACAGATGTGTATTTTAAATAACTGCTGGTTTTCAAATTCTTTGTACATTTTCCTTAAGGCTCCCATCGTTTAAAATATTTTATATTTTCCTATTAAATTATTGACCATAAGACCTATTGCTATCTTTATGTTTAGCATATATTTATATACATATTTGAATTATACTATAAAGTGCTGCATTTTCCAATGGTCCATCTATGAGTAAAATATAACTGGATTTTTCTACTTAGATCACATTATATGTAAATTACTGTTTTGAAATGATATAAATTATTATCATTTTGATACATTATATGAGAGGATATGTTATAAAGTAAGCTTTAAAATGTGGTCAGAAATATTCACTACAGAAAAGGAAAAGGAAAAGGAACTGACACAAGTGGTAAGAGACAATGAAAAGTCAGTTTTTGTGCCGTCCGGAACTTGTGGGGCTGCTGGTGTTGACTGGGAGCATCTTGCTTGTTTTCGTCGCCCGGATCTATTCCTCTCTGCATAGATTACTCTCCCTCAGCGTACACTCCGGCCCTTCATGTGATGGAGAGCTGGCCTAATTAATTATGGCATTTCTAATCTCACTTAATTTGCTGTTTTAGTGAAGACTCCAATATGCCCTACTGTTTTTCCCCCAGGTGACAGTAAATATTACAGAAATAATGCACTTCAGAAAATAGGTATTGAAACACAGCTCTCTGGAAAGCTCTATAGTGCTGGTGTATGCACATGGAGGAATGCTTTGTGAGAGCTCTCGGAGCCTCTTGGAGAAGATGCCCATAGAGTGTGGGCGATGAGGACCGATGCGTGTCTACGTGGAGCATCCACATAGGCCTCCCTGTAGTTCCTGAGGTCAGCTATCCGGCACACGGAGCCTTGTCCATTGGCTGTGGCTTCACGTCCGTCATTGAGAATCACATTTGAGTTATGAAGTATATTTCTCTGTTAAAGTAGTTGATGCCTTACTGTTTTGTTCATTGTTCTGTGTGAAATTCAGTATGGGGAGGAGACTCCTAAAATATAAAGAGAAAAATTAGTCTGCATACAGTAGAGAGTTTGTGAACTTATAAAAGAAAATATTTAGGAGCCACCCATCACTCCCTGGATGAACAAGATATAAAACTCCCAGGGTGAATGGCTCAGTAATGACTTTGTGCCTTTTCTGTGTATCGAGGGCCGGTAAGAACTAGGGGATGAATTACACTGTGCAATTTAGGGAATGCAGCAACTCAAAACCACATGCTAAAGCTACTAAGCCATTCCCTTCTGGCACACTGTAGAGCTTGGTGTTGCAAATACAGCAGATAATTGAAATTTAGATCTTAGATATGGGCGTTGTTGGCAGCCCTCCTCTAGCTCCGCTGCCTAGAGTCTTACAAGGGAATTTAACGGTTCATATTAATACAATTGCTGTCAAAATTAATTAAGCATTTTCATTTTTCCTTTTTCTCGTGTTTTTAAAACTCCTCTTTGATGAGGAAATTATTAATAATAAAAACAAAAGAAAACGTCTGAGTTTAAAAACTCCATCCATGCTGACACTGGAAGATAGTCTGTATTTTGGGAAATAGATCTGAGTTTCCTTCTCATTTATTTAATTTCAGCTTTAAAAAAAAAAACTCACAAAAAAACTTGTTCTGTTAATTAAAACTGTCATCCTTCTTTGTCCGTCATGTAAGACTTAAAGTATAAATTTGCTGGTTGCTTTCTTCTTTTTATATCAGTGGTCCTTACGCTGAAGGGCCATGAGCTTGGCTTTTCATACTGCTTCCAGCCCCTTAGCACTTAAAACAAAGTCATCAAGCATGCCATGTGACCTTTAATTTTTTTCTTGTCACTGTTGTTCTTGTTCTCTTCAGGATTACAAACAAAAAATAGTAAAAATTTTACTGGGCCTCTAAATGTCATAAAACCTGCTTTATGACTAGATTCAGTAATGCAGACAACCCAGTTAGGAGTCTTTTTTTTTTTCCTTAAGATATTGTATTAGTTAAGTAGAGAAAAAGTGAAAGGCTTTGAAGAGAGATGATTTGTATGGGAGAGCAACCTGGAATGGACATGCTATTCATCAGTGTTCATATCAGACCTTTCAAACAGCCGAATATCCCCCAATAGCATCCTTCAGAAAACAACTCCCTCAGGTTTGCAGCAACACTGATTACCAGAGCTATTCGGGGTAGAAAGAAACGGATATCAGATACTGATCAGAATGTATACACAGAAACTTCTGAAAATGCAACTTCAAATATGGCAGCGGAAAATATAGGGGAGAACTGGGTTAAGCTAGTTATTCCAGTCCACAGCAGTTGTAAAGTTAGAGCTATTTGTATGCAAAGGCATTCTCATGAATGTGATTCGGAGCCAGGCATGGGGTCCTGAAGAGCTTTGGCTGCAAACAAAATGACTACTGTGTCTGTGCCATGACAAAGGTATGACTCGACTCGGGCTGTTGGCCAGTCTTTACAGTAAGATATGCACACTGGGACTTTATCACTAACACCCTATTGGAGACTGAAGACAATGACTGAAACGTACTCACTGATGCATTTGACAGTTGTACAGTAAGTGCCTTTTGAAGGAAAAATTAAAATGTGACAGGTTTAAGCTTAAATGAGGAAATTAATTAAGATGAGACAAGAAGTCTAGATGGATGAGAGTACATGGAGGATTAAATTATTCAGGTGAATGAAAAGGAAATAAATAGTTTAATATATTGCTTCGTAAAATAATGAGTGAAATGTCATAAACTGATTTTGGAAAAAGACTGAATTGTTTTGAAAATAATGGGGAAAACAATTTTGCTAATGGCCCAATTTCATACCATGTGGGCCATAAATGTAAGAATGCAGAGAAAGAGACAGCGTACAATGCACTTGTCCAGGTCTTAGTCTGGCCTAGTATATGTGAGGCCCTGGATCCAATCCATGACACTGGGGGAAAAAGGCACAGGAAGAAAGATATGTGATAATTAAAAATTAACCCTCAAATTTTACTATTTTTTCCCGCCAAAAATCTGAGAACATAGTAAAATAAATTCACATCTTTTCAATAAAAGATTTATTGACTTACACTCTTTCATTGTTATTTTGTTGTTTTCTTACTCTGAACCTTTTTGTGTCAATACAGATGTCTTTGAATCACTGCTAACTTCATTAAGCAAATCACTCAGAATACTGCAAAAACTAGGACCCTCCTTAACCTCAGTGCTGAACACTTGTGTCTAGAAACACACATGTACCACAAAGCTGGCCATGTTGATGTGCACATGGAATCTCAGTTCTGGGAGAGAGAGGGAGGTGGCTCACTACATCTTACTGTCCAGCCAGCCTAGTATAATTTTGTGGGTTTCTGGCCATAAAGAGGCCATGCCTCAAACAAACAAACAAACAAACAAACATCAGCAACAACAACAAAACAAGGTGGATGGTGTCTAATGATTAACAGCTGAAGTTACCCTTTAATGTGCACACACACCTGTACCCCCATGTACCTGCAAACATATTTGCAGCATATACATATGAGTAAAAAATGAGTATGCTTCTTTATTATAAATGATTTGATAATTCCTCAGAAGAATGTCACCCAGGAAAAATTAATCACTCCATTCAAATATATAAATTGATAATTTTTTGTATCTTGGTATCATTCCCTCTGCTGCCAAATACTGAAATGTTAATCTTCTGAGATTTTGTATAGCGATATCACCTGCGTGTGCTCAGCTATGATGGCAGTGAGGAAAAGGGAAGAGAGGCGTTTCTGTCACTATGTGCTTTATTATCCTTTACCTGGCAGGGGCATGCACTTCTCTGTACAACCTTGATGGTTCAGTAAAACTATGAGGTCACAGCCCTGACTGGATATCACCATGACTGGGGCCTGGTGCTGTGATAGAAACCTTAACACAACTGGAATAAAATGAAATCTCTGTTGCATGCAGATCACAGGAAATGGGGTTAGAATTCTTTTTCTTTAATTTGAGGACAAATTTTGTTATGTCATATGGCATTATATAAGTGATCTCACACTGATATGAAAGTTATTTTCTTCAAATTTGTAAACCATTTCTTGCTATTGTTCTTGCTATTCATTAAAATATGTTTTGGGAAATATTCAAGTACTTAGAACTATAGTAAACTGACAGTTAACCAAGTGACTAATTATACTTTCTCTCTGGTTTGATATTTTTTCATGAAGTTAAGGAAAAGCCTATGTTTCTCTGATAGGACTGTGATAGAATGTTTGCCTACATGACAAGATAGCAGGCTCGGTGGCTTGGTTTGTTTACTCATTCATTCAACAAAGATTAAATGAGGATTCACTGGAATGGGAGATGACTTGGTGGTTAAGAGCATGCTCTGCTCTGGCAGAGAAGCCGAATTCAGTACCCAACACTTATGCCAGACAAGCTGACAGCTATCTGTATCTCCCCTGGCGATCTGGTTCCTCTGGCCTCAGAGGGGACCTGACCTCACATGAAAGCATACACACTCTCTCACCCACTGAAAATATTTTTTAAGATGTATTTATTTATTATTATGTATACAGTGGTCTGCATGTACACCTGCAGGCCAGCAGAGGGCATCAGATCACATTATAGATGGTTGTGAGGTACCACGTGGATTGCTGGGAATTGAACTCAGGACCTCTGGGAGAGCAGTCAATGCTCTTAACCTATGATCCATCTCTCCAGCCCCTGAAAATATTTTTAAAAGATGGATATGAACTATGAACTAAGCTGATACAACTCATAACCTTGGGTTATTTTCAGGTGGCTTCCTTCTGTCATAATTCATGAGATGGAAGTCACACCCATCACCCGTCTTTAGGAAAGCTTGTTGGATGTTGGTAAGGGTCTTGAAGCCTTTCTGAAGGGAAGCAGAGAATGAGATTCCTTTGCAGGCACTCTACACGAAGCAGTATATTATAATTTCATTTCACTCTCCACTTTTCATTGCTTAAATTTCTTAACCTACAGAATTGCGCACTAATGACGCCCATTTAGAAAATCTAGATGAGACTCAAGGATTCATCTAGAAATGACATTTAAATTAAATCGCCATTGTCTGATAGAAAGAAGCAATTCAAAAAATGTAAATTAAGGAATCTAATTACAGTATGCTTTCACTACATATTTCTAGCAGTCGCCCGGGCATGGGTGCAGGGAAAGATTAAAGCATTAGAGGCCAAAGTTTTACTTTCTAAACAAAGTATCCAATTAATGAAGTAGTGAAAAGCAGGTAACTACGAGCTCCCATGAATTTCCGTTTGACCTTTGGTGTAGACTGACTGTAAACCTGAAGACCAGAGCATACAGTATGTTGTGATTTTGCCATCATGAAATGTGATTTGCATTAGGAGGTGCCTAGCCCTGAGTTATACGTTTCGTAAGATGCAGCAGTGGCTGTTGTACGTCTCTCCTGCATGGTAACCCTGACCAGCAGGTGAACAGCAGAGTCAGTGGAATTCCAGGCTCATATCCTTTCAGGCCATAGATACCAATCGCCCCGTTCCCACATCATTTCCATGTTGCAGTCACTCTGCTAGTACATATGTGAAAGATGTACGTTTACACTAGCAGTTAGGTGTCCCTGCTTAGTCTGTGGGACTCTAATACAGATGTGTATGTTGAGAAAGGGACCCTAATACAGATGTATATGTTGGGAAAGCCCCGTGACTGTACACAGAATTCTGACTGTCCATATGTGCATCTTCACAGCAAGAAGAACCGCTACTGTCATGGTGAAGGGTTGTTCAGGAACCCATGCCTTAGTGGCCTCTGACTGAGTTTACCTTTGGTGTCTCTGAAACAGCGGCTTTTAGAGAAAGAAGGTCTTGAGGTTAAGTTTTGAGGTCTCCAAGGAAGTAGACGTTACTGGCATGACGTGAGGTGAGGCCTGGGTAAAGCATGAATTAAATATGGGGTGCAGGACTGATGTAGAAGTAACGGGGTGATAATGGGATAAGGAGATATTGAGGAGGTGGGAAGATCAGGTCCCGTGGAAGGAAACCGCTGCAGTTGGCAGCTGAGGAAGATGGACATGTCCACCATCCATTGCAGCTAGTGGTGTGGATCCACTGGAGAGCCAGCTCTCACTTGACTCTAGAAACCAGAGAACTCTTGAAAGAATTTTTGTAAGAAGCTCTGGGCTTTCTTCAGAAGAGCCATGAGATATGGTCTGGGGACCTTTGGAAGCTTAAGAGCTCCTGGAAGGTGACGGCTTGTTGGGGGAATAAGGCAGAAAACAAGGAGAAATGGACAATGCTGATGTTTCAGTTAGGCCGCGATTGAATATCTTGAACTGGCATCACTGGAAGCTGAAAACAATCATGAAATGAAATTCGAGATGAGCACTGGGTGGTGCTTGGCACTGGGACCGCCTCCAGTCACAGCCCCCACCCCCATCCTGAAGCTCCTTCAGGTCTGGATTAGGAGGCTACAATATAGTGAGTTCCTATCCCAGTTGGCAGCAGCCACTGAACTAGGCCTCTAGCCGCTGTGGGACTTAGGTGGTTTTAAATATTACTTTAACTACATTTTTATAAATAATGAAAGTCATTTTAAAATACATTATAATAAATAAAATATAAGAGCATATATAAAGAAACATAACTAGCCAGGTACAAATCAGTGCATTCTCTTTTACTTCAATTATTTCAATCCATAAATAAAGATCAGCTTTCAATTGTACTTTAAATTCTCTGCCAGCGATGCCTCTGGCAATGGTGCCAGCTAGTGTGCAGCTTTGAATGCAAAGGCAGTGACATCTTCCTTTCCAAATCCTCCCGGTATAGAGTCTAGTGTAATATTCTGAACACCGAGGTTAGCTTTAGTACTATGCACATCATAAATATTTTTTTTCCTCCTGAAAGTTACCTGAGAGTCTTTAAGGAAAAAATATTTCTACCAAGTCGATACACCTCTCAAGTGGAATACTCACTCCACTTCAGCCCTCTGCCAAGTGACAGAGTCACAAAGACAGATGTGACGCCTTCCATACCTCAAGGATCTCAGAACCAAGGCAGGCAGACTTGGAAGGGTATTTATTAGTGCGAGCTCAGTGCCACAGAGTGCTTTCCTGGGCTTGAGGGTGTGGGGGTGGAGGGTGGATGATAGAGAGGAGAGGCCTGTGCAGAGTGCTCAAAGATAGAACGGCAGGACAAGGGGAGGTGTGGAAGCATGGAAGGGCACTTACCACATAAGCCGGGGTGTTCTGTAAAGCAGTTCTATATAGAAAGGAGTGTAGACTACCTGGCGGGCACTGTTCTAAATTCTGAATCTTATCCACAAATGCAACAGATGAAAGCACTGCCTTCCCTGGACTGATAGTTTTCCTCTGCATAAATGAACTGTGAGCTCTTCTCAGTGGATCAGCAATCCTCTCAACAAAGGAAAGAATTCAAGTAGCCTGACCCTGGGGCTGTGGCTCATGGTAGAGCAGTTGGCGTCCATTCAGCTCATGGTAGCCAGTTGGTGCCCAAGGCTTAACCATCAATACTTCCACAACACTGAAAAGGAAATAAAGTCACCAGCATCTCCATTTAAATGCAATTGCATGCTGATTTCTTCATGGGATCACTGTATCTTTTGGTCTTGTTTACAGCTACATTTACAGGATGGCTCTCAACTCACCATTGGATTTTATGTTTACTTTAGTTGGGAAAACAAGCCCTTCCTTCACCTGCTAGAGTTCTTCTTCAGCAGTTCAGAGATCTGTATCTCATCTGGAGCTGTGGGCACATAATGCAGGAGCCCAAGGCGGTGGAGGCTCTGGGCCACCCACTTCTGTACCCCTCCTGCTGTCCCTCATCCAGCTGATGCCATTCTGGAGAATGTTTCAAGACCGCCTTATGCCGTCTGAAAAAAAAATTTCCTTCTTAAGTTATTCTCTTTTGTTTTTCAGTAGATATTATAAACTAGCAAACTCATTTTTGGAAACCAAGAACCTCCAGTAGAGGCGGCAGGAAGTGAAATGGAAGAATGACAAATTGTATGGCAAAATGATTGTGTGGAAAGGCACTGGAACAAGGGCATGGGAAAGGAACAAGTGGACGAGGCAGGAGAGGGGAACTTCGAGCTTCACAAAAAGAGATTAAAATACTTACAGAATGTAGGCACCAGGAATATGTACTTCAAATATCCTTATTCGTGAACTGTGATGGCTTATAAATTTAATTATATGTAAAATAAGAAGAGCTTTATAACATAAACTTGATTCTTTAAGTTTGAGAATTTTGAAAAATACGCTGCTGGACAACAGGCATACAAATCTGCATGATGTTACTGCTCCTTCTCTTCCCTGTGCTCTTACTCCCCCGGCCCCTGACCCCTGTGGGTGCTGAGACAAGTATAGAGCATATCTTTAGAATGGAAGCTGGGGCAGCACATGGTCATGGCGCAAGCTACCATAGAGAGGCCAGCAGGGCAGTCCGTCTGTGGCTATGTGAATGAAGCGTGTGTCAGTGGCAAGTGCTGTAATGATGTGTCCTTTTGTTTTGGAGCCACTCCTAAGCAACCCTTGAATTTGTGTAATGTCACTCCCAATGTATAAAGTGCATTTACTAGAGCCAGTCTTGACTAAAATATATTTCACTCAGCATGATGAAAATTGGTAGGGTAGAGCTCTGTTTTTTATTTGCTGAATTTCTTTACTTTTAATACCCACCAGCTTTAGGTGATTTTCTGTAATTACAACTGGGGTGTTAGAATCATTGAATTGTCCATTTTGCCAAGCCTGGGCTTGAAATATTTGAAAATATAGTGCTGCTTAAAGGAATAGTAAGTGAAAGAGAGGCTGAGCCTTAGTGCCTCTTTGATAATGTATTTTACGGTGGCAGCAGGTGTGGGGGGAGGCTTCACGTGACTACAGGTATTTTATGAGTTTATGCTGAACCTATGGGGATGGCCATGCTGCTCAGCATCTTTAACCTTTCAGCAGTAAACATTACCGTGGCTCATCTGAACATTGGGTGTAAGCAGTTTTCATAAATTTAGTGATATGGAAAAACCGGTAGAACTTTTGCTGGAACCAGATGGAGGAGAAGAATCCGATTATAAATGGAAATGATGAGCATGAGCGTGTCTGTCTTTGTCTTGCATTGTAGACGTATGTATGTTGTTTTCTCCTTCCGGGTTTGGCACTTTTGACAGTGCAACTTGACTGTGGGGAAAGAAGGAGTGAGCACTAAAGCGGGTTAAAGAATTGCCTTGCTGAACTTCTGAACTTCTCCAGCTCTGGGGGATGCAAAGCAGGCAGTGCCTGCACATCAGCGAGGGAGCATCACAGAACCTGTGGTGCTGGCCCTCACTAAAAACTGACGACTTTGAAATCAATTGTGCCTTTAGCTTTTGGTACCTGGCCCAGTAGTCTAGTCTGCTCAGATCTTCCAAAACAGAATTCAGATCTCCCCCCTAGCCTTACTTTTAACTCACAGCAGTGTTTTGATAAATGGTATTGTATTTATTTAGTACACTTTATAAATCTTTACCTATGCAAATAAGAAAAACCAAACCTAGATAAACCAACCAAGAGCTTAACCAGGTAAAATATGTAAAGAATATGCATGTTTAAGGATTTTGCTTTTTAAATTTCATTTGTCTTCTCAAATGTAATTTAGATTCCTGGGAAATATTAATAATGAACTCTAATTGTGCTTATTGTTAGCAGAGAGATAAAAGAAAAGGTTCATAAGATAATAAAAAATAGAAAAGGAAGGAATCATGCTAAAGACAGAGTTTTAGTTTTCATTCAAGTATTCTTCATACTGTACATTTGTTCCTAAAATGGCATAGAAATGAATGTGTTAGGAGAATAAAAACTCATAGCCACAGAGGGGAGAGTTTGTGTGTGTCTCAAGCAAAGCATCTAGAATGACTCCTGTGTGTGTGTTTACTCAGCAGAGGCTTGCCTTGCTAACTCACACCGTTTCACTGTGTACTGAACAAAGACATGCTCTACTTGGAATGAATCAGAGAAAGCTCTCACCCATTGTACAGATGAGGAAACTGAGGGCTGAGTGTATGTCTGCACCCTAGGTAAATGAACTCAGCTATGGCACTTAAGCTGGAACTATGCTTCTGCTGAGACCAGCGCTGCATCCTACCTACTGTACACTGGTCCTTCCAATCATGATGACTAGTCTTTATTGTCACCTAGGAGACATGCCTCCAGAAACACTTCAAAAACATGACCAGAGCTGCGTCTCCTGGGTGATTCAAAATCTAATCAAGTTGACAATGAAGGCTAGTCATCATAATGGGTATATAGCTAATATGTTTGCATTCAATTGCAGATCGAAATTTTGGAAGGTAATGGTCCTAACTCATCATTGGCGGTTTTGTTTTGTTGCCCTTTGGCTTCATCTTGGACAAATCGTGATCTTTTTACTCTTGAAAGGGATCATGTAGAGAACTGAAATCAGAATGCCAGGAAATCACCCAGGGTTGTAGTGAATATACATCTAACTACATGTAAAATATCTTGAGGACTTTGAAAGAAAGCCAACGGGTTCCTAGGACATGGCTGCATGACTTTGCTAGTGGCTTTGCAAAGTAGTAGAAACCACAGCAGGAGCTACAACTCAGTGGGAGAGCACTTGTCTAGCCGGGTCAGCATTCTTTAAATACTTACCATTATACTCAAAGAGCCTGTGATGGCAAAGAACCCTGGAACGTGGTGATGTCGTCACCATAGCACATAAGAGGGCAGAGTCCTTTTGCCATTCTGGGTCTCTGTTTCCTTAAGTATAACATGAGTAGACTAGACTAGCACCATTCTTTCTTGGCATAGTTAATATTGTTTATGGCTTTGCTTGCAGCAGTTAGGCCTACACTACCACTGCCAGACAGTGTTCTGAAGCTTCTGCTTGCTTTCTCTTTAAGGGACTGACAACCTCAGAGGCTTGTTATAAAACCTCCCAGGCCCTGCCTATACCTGTTGCCCCAACTCTAGAGTGGGGCCCAGAAGTGGGTGTTTCCTCAAGGCTTTGGATTTTTCTGACCCCTGTTAGAGTTTACATGTTATAATAGAATAAAGGAGGGTAAATGTAACTTAGTCGACTAATAATGTAGCATTTGAAATGTTTTCATAATTTCTAGATACAGAAGTATAAAATACAACAGGGTCCGTTGGGTGGGAAACTCTGCACCTGTTGGGTTGCTTAGACTGAAACACTTGGGATGGTTTCATAAAGTCAACAGAGAAACCCACAGCAAGGCCCTGCCTGCAGCACAAGGAACATGCATTAGGTACAGTTTGTGGAACAATACCTGACTACTGGGATGCATGTTAATTCCAAATGTGTGCATAGCAAATGCAGTTTGTTTTTACTTTAGCAAGATATTTTTGTTATAAAAAGTAAAAACAAATATTCTGAAATTATGCCCAGAATTTTAATCTTAAAATTTACATTATGTTTATGTATGAGCACCAGGCACAGAGCCTCCCGTTCAGATCTTTTCTGTATAAATGTTGCTCTTACTCTCGTTCTTAAAATTCATGTGCGATTTCAGAAGAAACTTGTGGCTGGCTTTTCAGAATGCAAATCTTCTTTTTTAAATGCACTGGAGGTTTTGAGACATAACTCAGTTGTAGTTCATGGGCAAATGGTTAAAAATATGAGGAGGGGGCAGCAAGACTATGTATCCTCCGCCTGTAAGTCATAGGGACGTGTCTATTGATAAAAATACATGCTGTAGCTCTCATCTTAGATATGATGACCAAACTATAAAACTGTTTCGCAGAGGAACACAGTGAGAATTTAGGTAGTCTCTTCTGCCTGTTTTTTTTTTCTCCCAGGGTGTGATACCTATCTTAGGAGCACTTCATAGTGAGTAATATACTCTCTCCTGTTGGAATCAGCCACTTGTACAAACTGTGACTGACAGAGCGATAGCCTGATGCTGACACTGTGATGACCTCTCACGAGAAGGTTGCCCTCCGGGTGCCTGGCCCCTCTCTGGCAGCTTGTGAGCACTTGCTGTACTTAGTGACAGTGGTAACGAGATGTAAACACCTTTACTTTCCAGCTGCTGCTAATTGGTTTGGGAATATTTGTGTAAGTGTTGATTTTTAAAGCTAAAAATAGTACAGTGCTGTTTAAATCCAACTCATTCTGGCTGTCGTTGATGCTCCCATAATCCTGAAAGTGTTGCTAAAAATGTTCAGTCCTTTTTAAAAAATGTAGTAATTAAGCTTGTCTTTTTGTGAGGGCCACATATATGTTGCCTGGTGTGATAGGAACTATAAGGAGTATTGTTAGTGTAGCTGGGCATGGTCTCTGGGAAGGAAAGGATTGTAAGGTGGGGAAAACAGGATGGGCTTTACAATGGCATACCACTTTACATTCTGTGCATGCAGCTCATCATAACCCACAATTTTAATATACCATTAAAAATAGAAGTTGCAATGCTTTTATTTTAAAAATTAAATAGAGGCCTTCCAAAGCTTTGTATTTCTATTTCTAGAGGCAAGTTTCAGGATTTTTAAGTCACATAATTAATATTTCTCCACACTGGTTAAAAAACATGGAGGCTGTTTAGCACCTATTATATCAACCTTTTAGTTCTTCATCGTCAGAGTTATTTTTGTCCCTCTCCTTCCAAATTTAAAAGTCAAGATTTTTACATATTTTTTCCCCTCCAAGTTATTTGAGTAAGCTATGAGGGGAAAGCTTCGTTTTCATTTTTAGATAGGTGTGAGTTCGTGACTCTTCATTTCATCATGAAGTGTGTTGAAAGAGAAGCTAAGGTGTGCTTCAATCATTTTGTGCCAATAATTTTGAAGTTTGAGGGTAAAATGATTTTGTATGACCGGTCTCTGCCCTAAGTTCTGAAGCACTGTCAGGCTAGAGTGCTGTCAGAGTCAATTTGGACTTGGCTTTGTGTCTTTGTGGACTGTTTCCATCCAGCATCTGCCTTCCTGCCTCATCCCTAGAGAATACTGGAAGATTCTGTTATTGCAATGTACAGGAGTGATTTTGGCAAGTGAACAACCCTGCCCGTTAGCTGAGATGATGTACTATAGTTTTTGCCACTTTATAATAGTTATAGCAAGACCAAGAGGTTTTTTTTTTATGTTACTTTTACAGTAATGGGACTACTGTCTAAGACATAAAGCTTATGATGTGCATTTCTTTCTTTCTAAGGACGCCATCATTTGAGCAAAGAGGTAGCTTACAGGATAGGAAAAATCTGTATCTATTATATACCAGACATAGGATTAGTATATTGAATATACAAAGAACTAGAGAGACCTAAACATTATGAAAACAAATAACCAAGAGAATTCTCAAAAGATGAAAAACAAATGGCTGAGAAGCAATTTTTAAAAATGTGAAACCACCTTGGCTATCAGGAAAATGCAAGTTGAAAACCCTTTGAGATTTCACCTTTACCTCAGTCAGAAGGGCCAAGATCAATAAAACAAATGGCAACTCATGTTGGGCGAATGTGGAGAAAGGAGGACAGTTAGTAATTATCAGCAGGAATGTGAACTGGCGCAGCAACTGTGAGAGTCGATGGGGGAGTTCCTCAAAAACCTAAAAATAAATCTACCACAAGATCTAGATATATAATCAACTCTTGAGCATATACCGAAAGGATTCCACCTCATGCTCTAGACATACTTGCTCTTCCACATTCACCGTTGCTCTGTTCATAATAGCCAAAAACCGAGACCAGCCTAGATGTCCATCAATTGATAAGTAGGCAGTGAAAAGGTAGCGCATTTATACAAATGAATATCATTCTGGTTTTAAGATAAATAAAATTGTCAGGTTAAATGAATGAAGAAAAAAAATCATCCTAAAAGAGGTAACCCAGACCCAGAAAGACAAACATTGCATGTTTTCTTTTATATGTGAATGTTAGCTTTTAAGCTTTAGATATGTGTTTCATTGAAATGTATTTTAGTTTTAATGATTTGTTGTATGAGTGTGTGAATGTACATGCATGTGTACAGCGCGTGTAAGTCTAGAAGGGAGTATCAGATCCCTGGAGTTACAGGCACTTGTGAACCATCTGACACAAATGCTGGGAATTTACCTCAGATCCTCCTCCAAGAGCAGCAGCACTCTGACAGCATGTCTCTAGCACACACGATGTGTGTTCTCCGCAAGTGTGTAGGTGTTGACATGATTACTCTCAAGGTGTAGTCAGCTACAAACTTCCCTTGATCGGATTATCACACTGCAATTGGCTCTCTTATTAACTGGAAATCACAATTGACATTTCCAAATACATAGCACATCATGTATAGTGTTGATGTGAATAAAGTCTTTACTTGTCATATAACTAAAATGAGATGGAAAAACGTCTTAACCTCCAAGAAGGTAGAGCCAGAAAGTAGATTCTTCTCCTGCTATAGTTAGGGCTCAGTAACAAAGTTCCACATGGAAGAGAGAGAAAACAAACAAGATAGAGAGATCTGAATCTTTATACTATATGCCCTGTTTCTTTAGCATTCTAGTGATATATATCTAATTAGAGTTAAAACTGAAAGGAAAAATTGTTTTAATTAACTACAACTGTTAAATGTTTGTGGGTTGGAGGGATGTTCGACATTAAGAGGGTGTTACGATGATGCATAGATCAAGTGTGTTCTCTATCAAATGCTCAGCGTAGGTGGAAATTGATAGGCATGGCAGTTCTAAAATTACTGTAGACAAGTAAGAGAGGCCCAGAATACAGGCACTCACATGCAAAAAGAAAACAAATCAGAAAGTGCCACACAGCTCTGCCTACCTTAGCTTTGCATTAAGTTTTGAAGTCATGATGTGTGGCTCTGGCAGGAGGATGGTCATCGCTAACTGAACAGAATTGAGAAAAGCAGATAGGAATACTGTGATCCTTCATGTGAGTTCAGCCATGCTGCGGCATCGATGGGAGGCTCCCTAGTTGATTGTAGTTTCAGTCCTGCAGACATCTGATTTCTAGCCTCATCTAGGGCTTCCAAGGCCCACCTCTTAAAAACTAGAAGAAATAATGCAATATTTGTTTTTAATCCATAATGTTTTGGCATAGTTTCTTTCACAGCTTTATGAAAACAATAGAGTAGGCTCTACTCTCTGTGGGAACCGCATGTGAGGTTCACTGTCATGCACAGATAAAAAGCTAATGATCTGGGCAGAAATGTGCTTATCAACTCTCTTGGCATGCATGATCATCACAGGTATTTTCTTAACTTGTCCAATCTTGCCTTATTTGTTCTGTATGAACTTATCAAGCCCTTCCTAAGGATAATAATAACATTAAAATTTCAAGATATTTATCTTTTTAAAGGTGATTTACCACCCTGAATTATTAAGGCTTATTTAACCTTACAGAATGTTCTTCTTTTTATTTATGTGGAGACCAGAAAATTGAATTAAGAAATAACATCTTTCACAGAAGCACATTCACCTGTTTGAAATGTTGCTATGCACTAATACATTTTGCTCTCGAGGAGGATCTGGGGTTTATTCCCAGCAAGCCCCTGGTGGTTCACAGTCATCCATAAATTCAGTTTCAGTATCCAATGCCTTCCTCTGACCTCTGTAAGCACCACACACACACACGGTTCACATTCAGACATGGAAGCAAAACACTCACTCAAAAAAATAAAATGAACAAATCTAATAAATACATGTTAAAAAAAATAAATCAGGAGAGCTGGGCATGGTCACAGTGCTTGCCTTTAATCCCAGCATTCAGGGGACAAGGTGGATCTTTGAGTTCGAGACCAGCCTGCAAGTTCCAGGACAGCCAGGCGACAACATTTTTTCCATACTATTTTCTTACATTTCATGGTGTTGTGAAAGTGCTAGCATGCAGAGGTCATTAAAACTCCTTTCTCACCACTTAGCACTGGAGACTTCTTTTAGTCTTTTGTTTCCAAACTGGTTTAAAACACAATCCCCAGACCCAAGGCTGAGTAGCCGGGAGTTAAGCGACTTGTTCCCCAGCTTTTAACGTACCACCTTGTTCAAATGGTCCGTCTGGGCATTTCAGAAACCAAATAGGAGAGGCGAGCACACTGAAAGCATTGAGAAGATTAACACCTGTTTCCAGTCTTAAAAGAAACAGGAGGAGACTGTCTTTATCTGGACTGAAGCTACTTCCTCCCTCGTGCGACCTGTTTTGCCCGAAGCTTCAATTCTCTCTGTGCAGCTCCGACAACCTGTCACTTTGCTTCTTCATTCCAGGATTCCACCCAGAGCTTGGAAAACAGAGACATTATGAATGGTGAAGAGACAGGGCTACTAACGCCGCACAGAATGAAGGATGCACTGAGGTACTCTCCTTATGAAAATGGAATGTTCTTATTTATTTAAATTTGGCATCTGTTTTCTGTAATGGATTTGAGTTGTTCTGATTTTGCAGGAATTACTAAGGAAGGTAGAACTGTGTAATAAAGCACATTTCAATTCAAACGTCAATTACCTATTCAATTCTCCCGTTTTTTACATAAGATGTGAGAACTATCCTGGAAAACCACAAATACACAAATAACCCTTGAGGCTTCTAACACGCTTCTGCATCCGGATTTTGTTCATTTACTTTACATTTTTATTTGGATGCAGTTTATTACATCACTGTCCCCTTGACTCTCCTACCTCTGTCCTTTCCCTGGTCACCTTCTTGTACCTTCCCATATGACCATGCTCACATTGATGGCTTCCTCCTCTTCAAAAGTCGTTGCTATACACGGGTGTACATGCACATACACCTGTGCACGACCACATGCACACACATAATGTATGTATCTGGATTGCAAGCTATGCCTTTTTTTTTTTCTGTCTGTGTATATAGTTTTAAGGCTATCTACTCTATAATGAATACCAGTGAGGGCATGCATGCATCCCTTGGAGAGGCCAATCCTTCCTGTCTCAGCAGTCAAAGCCAGCCTGTAGTTTCTTATCTACTGATATTGCCAAATGTTACAGTCTTGGTTATGTAGCCATTTTGAGGGGGAGATAGCTTGACAGTAGACTTCTTGATATTCTGGCCCCCATAATCTTCTGCCCTGAGCCACAGATTCAGGAACCATGCTACTGATGTATAAGATGGGTCTGGCTCACCACCGTTTGTTAATCTCTGCTTTGTGTCCAGTTATGGCTCTCTGCAAGGCTGCACTTGCTGCCCAGAGAAGCTTCTTTGGTGAGGGGATGGTAGCTACACTTATTTATGAGCCTAAGAAGAAGATCTAGAAGTCGTGTAGGAATTATGCTGGTGTAGCAGTGTGGCTGGTGAGTTCTCATCCAAGGTCCATGACCTCACTGGCCCCAGGGGGTTGGCTAGATTTCTAGTGCCAGGCCTTATTTCCCTCCTGGGCAACCAAGATTTGAAAATTGCTTTTCTTGTCTTTGCCTTGTAGTTTATAGAGCTCTTCAGAGTTCTTTGTATTTCAGTGCTTTGCTTTTCCTCTAGCTCTGAGCACAGTTGTGGGTTGTGTTTATATAACCATATAGTTCTTTACTTGGTGCCTGTGAAATGAATTTGCTTTGTCATCCAGGATTGTTCATATTATTAAGGAAAGTGCCTCATTATGTGAAGTCAACTGTTCTTCTAAGTTCTTATCACTGATGTCACAGCCATAGATACTGCCTAGAAACAAACCATATCTCTCCACTCATCCACAATTTCTTGCCTTAGTTTCTGCTCTATAAAATGGAGGCAGTAGGGAGGATCCGAAGTTCAGCATCATCCTCCACTATACAGCTCAAGGCCAGCCTCCAGGACATGAAAACTTAAAAACAATAAAATAAAACCTCTTCAGAATATTGGTATTAGGATTTTTGTATATGATGACTTATATAAAGGATTGTGAACAGTGCTTGGGTCAGAGTGAGCCTTGTGCCTGAGTCTGTAGATACTATTATTACATTTTCTTTGTTGAAAGTTTATTATCCCTATACAAAATTCCTGGGCTCAGAAGCATTTCAGAGTTTTATAGTTTTTTTTTAAATTTTAGAATATTTATGTACACAATACTAGTTGAGTATACCAAATCAAAAACAAAAACAAAATCCCAAACCACTAAGATCCTGCAAAATGCAATTCTCTTGGAGCATTATGTCAGTGTTCAAAAAGTTTCATGTTTTGGAGCATTTTGGTCTTGGAGATTTTTAGATTGGGGAGGATCACCTTGTATAGTCTCCATTATTTGTCATTGTTTTCAAAAAGTTGTTTCAATTTGCCATCAGGAAAGTGAATTTGCATTTCTCCAGTGGTAACTCTAGCAATAGAAAGAGATGCTGCCATAGCTGCTGCTCATTCATTCGCGATATTCCCTCATTAAGTCCGTCCACTGATAGGTGCCAGTCAATTGCATGAAATCACCTTCTTTGGCCATATGACCACAATTATTGTTCATTTGGAATTTTTATTAATGAGTTATATAATAGAAAGCATCCAGGCAAGACTGTTTCTTGGGCACCCACATTTTAGAAGCAGGTATGCTTGTTTTATATATAGCCAAACTGGATAGACCATCCCGGTTTTATTTGGCTTTAGTTTTTTCACTATTAGCTTTGGCAAAGGTTTCCCAGCATCTTAGCAAGATACTGCATGGGCACCATCATATGGCATTCAGTTGTTTGCTCTGTGTTATTTATTTTACTTTATGTTACTTTTGGCTTCAGGAGAAAAATCCACTTAGCTTTTTCTGGTTACAGGTAACTGAGAGAAACATCAGGTAATTAAGAGAAATATCATGAATGACTTTTAAAATTATATATTTATCATATAATTTTCAACACAGCCCTTTTAGTGTTTCTCATTGTTGTCTTTAGTACGTAACTACAATTCAGAGCAACTAGCAACCTGAGGCCCAGTCCATAGCTACCACTCTGGCCTATCAACCCACTGCTTGTGTGCACCTTGTGAGTCCTCGGTTTGATTTCATGCTACAGAGCCTGCACAGGAAAACTAGTGATGGCAGGTATAGCTGCAATCAGTGCAGACCTAACTCAGCATATAGACTGAGTGCAAACTCCCTGCAGCTGCGGACTGTGGAGTTGGAGGCTCAGAGGGCCTCAGTAAAGAGGGGGGGCCTGCAGAGCACCTTCTCATCTGTGACACAGTGCTGGCTGCTTTGACGTTGTGTAGGCTTTGATCAGGTACCCACAGCTGCTGCACGTTCATGAGTATGATGTCCATGCCATGTAAGAAGATGGCATTTCACAGCACCCCCCCTCCGCTTCATCACTACCTCTAGCATTCTTTCTGCCTCTCCTTACACAATATTCCCCGAGGCTGGGTTGAGAAAACTTGTTGGCGAAGATGGCCAGTTTAGGACTGACTGCTCAGGACCTTACTCTTAGCACTTAGACCAACTCTGCATCTATTCATTGACTGCCTCCCACTGTGGGGTGTAGGGCGGGGATGGGGGTGGAAGATGCTTCTCTGATGAGGTTGAGAGCAGCCTTTAATGAGAAGCTATTGGTAATTGGTAAGCAGTAGCTTCGGGAAAGAGAGAGTCTTTCTATTTTTGGGGTGTGCAACTGGCTGCAATGAATGACTCCACACCCATACACATGGAGACAACAGTAATTAAACTTAGTGTGATATCAGAAAGGAAAGACAAACAGACATGAAGTTGGGAGGAGAAAAGATTGGTGGGGATAGTGGTAGATATGATCATATTACATTATATCAGCGTGTGATATTCTAAATAATAAAATATTTAAAAAATATTAATATACTCAAAAAAGAAGATAAGGACCATTTTCGCAGGATGGAATGTTCAGCTGCTGTGGGAAGCTTACAGAGTATATTTACTTGCTCTAGGTGGTACAGATAATAGGAAGACCAAAGTTAGAAGCCACTTACAGCTGATCGATGTCGTCAGCATCCTCATGTGGAAGGGAAGCCTTGACATACCGTAGATCTTGGCAGAAGATTAAGACATTGGTCTCACTTCCTTGTAGGCAGCACGGAAGCTAAGTAAATCTGTAGAGTCCATATCAAAATGACATACACCTGTCACATGCCTGTAGACATTGTTTCAGCCTTTGTCACCTCTTAGCTAAGGTATTGCAATAACTGACCATGTCCCCTCTCCAATGTTAACCTCTTTTTATTCTCTAATGGAGCCTACATATAAGAACTGAGTAAGACATTCTAAACTGCAATATTTGGCAATTCCGTCAAAATCCTTTGAATTAGATAAGGTCTAGGTTTGAACATTGGCTCTGTATCTTGCTACCTGGGCACTATTGGACTAATTACTGAACATTTCTAAAATATTTCCTTCATATGGAAAATGACTTTTATGATGACATCGATTCTGTGAAGATTAATTAAGGTACATTACAGGCAGCTAACTTAGCACACTGCTAAATGAAAGGCTGAATAATTACTGATTGCTACTGTAAGTGTTCTCATCATTATTACACATGCTAGAGTTCATTGTAACTCTGTCTTATCCCAAACAAGAGTGAGTCCTCAAAAGCATTTCTGGCACGCAGTCCAGGTCTTGGAATATAAGAGGAGTATATTTGTTAAGTGATTGACTGAATGGATAAAACAAATCGCTCAATGAGTCATCAGCATAGCTATGAATTTAAATGCTGGTAAAAGGGTGTTCTCTAAATAGTCTTATATTATGTATGTCCTGTGAATTTCCAGTCCTCTCACTTTGGCCATAAAATACAAAGGAGTAAAAAGCCTCACTTGGGTAGCAAGCCATATGTAAAGAAGACCCTCCCTTCTCTCTGATTCTCTTCACATTTCAGACCTCACCTTGTTGCTCAGCTCCAGTTTCCCAAGTTTACATTTTCTAGACCTGCCTATTTTTCCATCATGTTTTATCTTTCCTTCTTTGTCCATGACAGCCGTCCAAAAGACAAGTAATTTGCAGGGTCCAGCTCAAAATATCTTGACATTGCCCTGATGTTTTCATGCTTTATTCATAAATAAGTGTTTAAGCCTATATTCCCTTGACACAATAATGTTGCAACAATTGACTAATATCTCTCAAATGCCAGACTCTCCCTGGTCTTTTCTCTTTTTGGTTGGTCCTACATATAACTACCAGGTAATTCCTTCTAAACCACAGCAATTATCACAGTGCTCCTCAGTACTGATGCTTTGAGTGCCCATTTTCTATATAATCAAGTATAAACCTTTCTCTGGGACCTTGCCTAAGTAGCTGTACATGTGGTTGCCAGTAAAGCTCCTTGGCCTGCCACGCTGCCTACTCTGGGCCCTTATCCAAGCTGCTACAGACATAGCATGGGTGCCAAGACCCACCTCCAACACTGGTCTGTTCTGATGTCTGTCCCAGGACCTGCCTAAGCACACAGGTACATGTCTTCCAGTGCTAAGACCCTTCATCCTTACCCCATCACCTGCCCTGGAACCTTACCGAAGAAGCTGTACATGGGCAGTTAAAACCCTAGTTCCTCCGAGTAACTGCTGAATTACAGTCACCCTAACATCCCACTCATGAATCAAACCAAGTGACAGAAGGACTGAGAATATATCCTATCCTGTCTAAAACTAGCCAAGTGAGGCTAACAGCAGAATCAGAACCAAATTCCTATTCATCAAATGTGAGCTAGAAACTCATATCAAAAGATGCAACCAGCAATTTAACTCTAGGCACCAGGTTCCATCACAAAAAACATAGTATGAAAAGCCAGCATGTCCACAAAGGCCATCAGTCCCAAATCAATGGTACCACAGGAGAAGACAAATGTCAAGACACAGAATTTAAAATATTGATTTTTGTTTGTGTCTGTGTATGTATATAGAAGAACATTTACCAAAATTAGGAAAAGAGATTCCTATAGATGAAAAGAGGCACAAAGAACACCAAGTAGACAGGACCAGAGGTGGGGGAAACTTCCCATACATATTACACTTAAAACATGAAATAAACAGAACCACAACAACAAAGGTAACAACAACAACAGGGGACATTGAAAGCTACAAGAGAGACGTTACAAGGCACTTATAAACTAATCCCTTCAGAACAGTGGTCCTCTACTGTCCTAACACTGCAACCCTTTAATACAGTTCCTCGTGTTGTGGTGACCCCCAACCATAGAATTGTTTTCGTTGCTACTTTGTAACTGTAATTTTTCTAGTATTATGAATCATAATTCAAATATCTGATACCCAGGATATCTAATATGCTACTCTGTGAAAGGGTCTTTCAACCCCTTATAGGGGACTTGACTCTTAGAGGGGACTTGACCCACAGGTTGAGAACAGCTGCTTTAGACTAATAGCTGATTTCTTAATTAAAATGTACAAACTCTTAATGACTACACACACTAAGACAACTGTACTTGGCGCAACAGCTGCCATAGTTGAAGGAGAAAGAAAACCTTTCTATCATAAACAGATTCATGTCCACCAGAGCAGCCTTATTGGGACGTATTGTGGACTGAAGAGAAGAATAAACACAAGAGGCTACAAGAAGAAGACAGAGGACACGGAAAAATAGAGCAGAACTAAGAAAGCTACCTGCACTACACAGAGAAACCCTGTCTTGGGAAAAAGAAAAGAAAGCAACCTGCAAAGCGATAAGATCCCTGCAGTCAATGCACACCTTTCAATAACTATAAATATTAACATCCTCACCTCCCTGTCAAAACTCTCAGGTTAGCAGATTGGGTTAACAAACAGTATCCATCTTTTTTGTTGTCAGCAAGACACACACATTTACCTTCAAGGACAGACACTGACTTAGAGTGAAGGATGCACTCCAAGCCAATGGAACCGGCAAACAAGCACGCATGGTATCCTGATGTATGACAGCGTAGACCAAACCAAAACTAATCATAAGAGATAACACTCATTCACTGTGATCAAGGAAATAGTGTACCAAAAGCCCATCACAATTCTAAATATAAGCGCACTAATCCCTAGTGTACCCAATTCCATAAGATACATACTACTAGGCATTAAATCCCAGATTAGTCCTAACACAGTAATGATAGATGACTTCAATACCCATCTTTCACCACATGCCATCCAGACAAAAAGTAAACAGAGAAACATCAGAGTCAAATGACGAAACAGATCAAATGAACCTAATAGATATCTAAAGAATGTTTTACCCAAATACTGCAGAATACACATTCATCTTCTAAGTGTTTAATTGAAGTTTCTTAAAAAAAAAAAAAAAAAAAAAAAAAAAAAAAAAAAAAAAAAAAAACAAAAAAAAAAAAAAAAAAAAAAAAAAAAAAAAAAAAAAAAAAAAAAAAGACCATATATTGGGACATGAGGCAAATCTCAACAAATGTAGGATTGTTGAAATAACTCCTTGTATCTTCCCACCTCTTTTCTTCCTACTCCTCTGTCCCCTCCTCTTTGCCCCCCCCTCCCACCTCTAATATTATGGGTAATGAGTATGCCCATGGGCTATGCTGCTTCAGCATCTCATGTAGCTTCCTATCCAATGCCTGCCTCTTGATTGTCTGGCCTTTACCTTGTCTGGTGGGAAACCCACTTGTCCATCAGGGTACCTTCCCAGTGCTGCCTCCCTAAGGAAGAATTTCCTGGTCTCAGCTGATTTCCTCTCCTCATCCTGTACTATCCTCCTCTGATCTACATCATTAGGCTCCTGGGTTTAGAAACTTCTGTGCCAAAGAGATCACCAACTTCTGCTCCAGGTCCCACTTTGCCTCCTGACTCTACTTGATATGGATGGTACTTTGGGGGAGGGCATAGTCCCAAATCTCAGTGTCCCTGTTACAGAAAGAAGGAAACTGAGGCTTGGCATCTTGGTTTGAATAACTCAGACACTGGACTCATAGTCACCCTTAAGAGGAAAAATATTGTCCCTTTTCTTTAATCCTTTCTCTCCAACCGAGACTGCTGGGAAATATTCATGCCGTCCATTCTGTCCATTTGTCTTGGGATGACGTGATCAGACCTACCGACATCTGCAGCACACATTGCATCAGCTGCCTGAAGCTTCGGGTCTTCTTTGTCAACAGAAACCAGTTGCAGTACTTAGTCCCTAACCCTGGCACAGTAGCTGTGCGTAATGAGATTCTCATCACTGTCCACTGATCTGCAGCTTCTCCCACAGTTCTGTCCTGAGCTCTTAGACTGGCACTGGCTGGTTCCAGTGATTATTGCGTCAGGCCTTTCGCATGGACTGTCGCATTCAGCTAGCTTACTATGGGTGACCTAATGTTTGTGAGCATCTCCCAGAATAACTGGTTGGATTGCAGGGAGCACTACCCACCTGTCTGTGCTGTGATCCTTGCCTCACACAGGTCACGTTTTTGTCTGTTGATGGGGTGTGGGTTTTTTCTTCCACTTCTAGAATATCCTTTCCACCTCGTTCTTGGTCCACCTTACTTACCAACTTCTGTGGCATGGCTTTGGCACTGTCCTCTGAACTTGAACAACTGCCCCCCCAAATTCAAATTGCACTCTGAGACTTATCTAAACAAATGACATGAACAGCATGTTTTCACATCTTTGTAAAAATCTCACCATCGAGCTATGCATTGAGGTATTGTAAGATTTACTTTTTCTTACAATTTTATCTTACAAATAAGAGTGTGTGTAGTCCCTCTGGCTGTGTTTATATCCCATAAGGCATATTCATACAAACTTTTCTACACGACCTTGTCAGGTACTTATAAAATGGTGGTGATTCTCCTCTTACAAACAATAAAAATATGTGAACTTATCTATGTGACATCATAAGTCAAATGCCTTTTCAACTTATGGATAACATTTTATAAAATTAGGGCATGATCTATGTAAAAATTTGAATATTTTCTTTATTAAGCAGATCTAATTTCTAGTGATGGTTTGCATATTTATCACAGTTTATAAAATTGCAAATATACTATGGTGATTTTTTGAATGTAAGTTTTCTTTCAATACTCTAAAGGTTGTTAAGAATCTTAGTTGAAGAATTATGACTGCTGTGTATTACATAAAATTAGAAACTTACCCTGAAATATACAAAAAGAGAATTTCATATAGAAATGAATTTTTAAAACTGCATCTGCTCCAATTTTAGTAGTTTTAAATAAAAATAAAGCATAAGATTTACTTAGTTGATTATAAAAACACAAGATTAATATTACTAAAATAGTATTATGCATTGAATTTATTATGTTTTAAAAGAAAGGCTTTGAAGAGACCTAAAGAAAAATTTATAAAATAGAAAAAAAAGTATTCCATGGTAGCAAATATCTATAAAAGCTATTTATGAGATGAAATCTTATAATTTGCCCTAAACATTAATATATTATAGGTTCTATATTAAGTGTGGGTGATGTCAACTGGTATATGGATACTTGATATATTTGTAAGGAGAAAATTGGTGGGCAAAACTCTAAAAATTATAAAGAGAAGGGTAGTTATGTTTTCATGGTTAAAAAAGAGTTTGGTCTCAGTTTTTCAACTTTTAAAATCAGTATCATTGGAGTTGGTCTTCTTTCAGTTCTTAAATTTAATTGAAAATCTATTTTTATATGAAAATTACTATATCAAATCATCAAAATCTATTCAAGTTTCTGTGCCCAGTGAGTTTTGTTTTCAGGACTCACACTGAACATTAATGTACCTATGTAATTCATATGTACCTCTGCTCATATGCTTACCCATCACTCATATAGAAACAAGTCCTTTTGTTTGTGATTTTTATTGCAGGCCTCTGCTTATATAGCCTGCTTCACTGAACAAGTTGGGTGCCTCAGCAATATCTGAATGAAGATCATTTGAAATGTATTACCAGTTCTGCAATTGCATCGTCTCCCTGAAATGCTAGAAACTGCCTTCCCTTTATTTTGTTATTATTATTTTAGTTCTTACTGATAATAGGTTTGCAGGAAAACACATTAACAATAAGCCAAATCTACTGACTAGCATATATTTAATGTATTTATTTTAGATTGCTGATAATTTAAAAAATACTCCATGCAGAGTGAATTCATCAGACACTTTGTTTTCTTAATGCTGTTCTCAACTTTCCAGCAAGGAGCCGAATTTTTTCCGTTTTCAATTAGGAGTGGAAAAGTATCTGAGGCAGCTGTGGCTCTTAATTTGACATTTAGTTTTAGGTCATTTTCACGTGAATGGAAAACAATAGAAACATGTTTACAATTTCCATAAAGGGGATGCTTCCTTCAACTTTATCATTTTCCTCTGGCAATTTTGTCTTCTCACTCTGGGATTAAAGGAGCCAATAATTGTTCACAGTTATTATTTTTCATCTTTACAAAAACTTATTAGTTCCACTCCCTATGAGTCCCTATACAGAAGGCTTCCGATGCCTTCTGTATTTCAGTCATACACACTCCCCATTAGTGCTTCTTGCTCATCCTTTCCGTAATCTGAGCTAGGTTAGGCAGGTCAGACTTTCTATTTCTTTCTATAATACATTTTCTCTGGTTTTTTTTGCAAACTCTCTTTCTGCCTTAAAGATAGAAAGAAAGAAATAAACCAGGAGGTGAAAACTTGGAATTGCTCCATTGAGTACCACTGATGCAAGCTTTGATTTATATTGCTTTGAACATGCCCAATTGTGTTACCAACTGTGGCTTCCTTGCTATAATAAACCACAATCCAGTGCATTTTCTAATAAATAATTTTATTTCATTTTTACCCTTTTCTTGGGAGGGAAAAACTCCAATTTCAAGCCTAAGCATAGACAGACTTACTACTGTGTGTTTATGGTCTGTACAGTTGTTTTCAAGAAAGTCTCATTGGGGAGAGACTTCACTCTGCAAGCCTCTTTTTCTGTCTGTTGATTTGTGCAGATTAAGTGGGAAGCTGTTTTCTTATTGAGTTATTCCCCAACTTTCTTTTTCCGAGGAATATTCAAGAAAGAAATTAGGGAATCTTTCTAACGAGCATATTTTGTGGCCCTTCTAAACACATCAGCAAGCCCTGCAGTCTTTTGACCTACCACAATTGTTGAAGTTACAGCAGTTGATACACTCAGGGGAGGGCGTTGTGATGGGTTAGTGCACCTCATCTGGTGTTTACCTAACGCATTTCTGTTCCTCTTGTGCTCTGCCCCAGTGATATGACAAGAGCCGTGGAGATTTCTGGGGAAGGAGACCCGCTAGGAATACATGTGGTACCCTTCTTTTCATCCCTGAGTGGACGGTAAGGCAATTCCCTTGTTTCATAAGCACCTGTTAATGAAAACCCTGACAAATGCCTTCTCCAGGAGAGAGTTAAGCAGCAATCCTCTTATTCAGATGGACTCCTTAAGTAATACTTTGGTTGTCATCATGCTTAGAGACAGACTAAAATCATTTATTTCTAGGATGCAAAGGAAAAAAAAAAGAAAGAAAAAAAATCATCCCGATTTCTCCACTTACAATTAATTATGAAGCACTTTCTTGGAGCATCCTTGAGAGTGACGAATAGTAAACAGGCTCCTTGGCAAAGATTTTAACATATTGTTAGACAAATGTCACAACTGAGTGGGTTTCTTTTTAGCATTATAAACTTGTCTTCAATGAATGAAGATAGTAATTCCAAATTTTCATATATATAGAACTAAGAATAATAAACATTTACATTCTAGAAGCTTACCGGACACACATACACACACATGAGTGATTTTGTTATAGAAGAAAAATGTATCTTGCTCTTATTTTTTTCTAAAATATACTCCAGGCCACTGAAGACTATTCATTATATTCTTTTAGAATTTTAAAGACATTTGCTGATAAATCCATACTGGTAAATGCTAATTTAAATTGTGTTAGTGTTTCTTGAAATCCACATCTGACTGGATACAAAAATCTGTTTTGCTGATGGGACTGAAAACGTGTGCTACAGATCTGGCATTACAGCTAGGATAATGACCTTATGGAACTTCTGTTAGGTGTGGACCAGTTTCAACAAGATGGCTACCTAGTGCACTCCCATGGCCCCAACAGGGGTTCCCAGGAACCTTGAAGAAAATCAGCTCTTTACTATCAGGGCATGATTATAATCAATAGCCCAAATTCACTTTCTTAGCAGCCATTGAACAGTGACAACATTTTATTTTAGCCCAATATATCAAGAACCAAAAAAACCCATTGATTTATTTTTTTTTGCCCTCACAGTCACTCAAAACCGAGATCTCTGGCCTTTCCCCATTCCAATGCTCTTTCTAGAGCCACGATTTCCCCAAAGGTTATATAGTATTAATTTACTAGCTCTGGATATTTACTCAATCCAGTTGGCCATATCAAAGGACAAGCAGCTTTAGTCATGATATTTGGATTGGCATCGTCTTTAGCAGGTAGCCATCTGCTACCTGTAATTGCAAAGACATCACCTTATTTCTCTCCCATATAACATCTGATGCCAAGCTCCTGCTGGAATGCATGGTCTCTAAAAAGAAATGAACCGAAAAGCCAGTAGTGCTTATAGTCTGGTTTCCTGTGTGTGTTAATAAGTGTGTTTATATATGTTATGGGTTACGGCAGAGGACAGACTGGGGTTGTTTTTGACAGACAAGGTGAGTATTTATTCAGTTCCCTTGAGAAATCTAATGGTTTTTGGCAGAAGTGTACTGATAGAGCTCTGAAAAATACCAGAGTGGTTAAATTACCAGGCCCTTTAGTTTAATGAACCTGGAATAGAACATAGGATCTTTGCAATTTCCCAAAATGAAAAAAATATCCACAGTGACAGCCACCATCCTTCATCTTCAATCGTTCAGAAAAGAAGCTGGCCCTCTAGATGAGAAATCACCTTCTCGCACTGCAAATAAAGGGAATGGGCCAGAACTGATTTCCCCTGTTTTGCTTTGGGGTTCTGCGTCCTAGCACAAGTGAGGAAGAGGAGTGGAAGGGGGAATTAATCCCAGTGTTCTCTCCATATAACCTCCGGCTAGTTCTCTAAACTCATCTGCAGTGAAAGCCTACGTCATATCAAGGTTATGGGGATTAAATGGCATTAAAAATGTGATAGCTCCTTGTAAAACCCACAACCCATGAATGCATAAATTGTCAATATAATGATTATTTTGGATAAAAACAAAAACAGCCTAATTCATAAATGAGGTTTCATTATAAGTTCATGGTCAACTGTACAGTAACTTGAAGAAATGGTCCTATTATACTTTTTGGTATCTACTACCATTATAGAAAGGAAATTTAATTAAAAAAACATTAAAAAATCATATGGAAGTGGAGGCATGAGCCAATAAAAGTTAAGAATTAATGAGTACAGGCTGAAACAGCACACATAACTCAACCCATGTGCCCTCATGTGATGCCTATGGAGCACGTCAGACAAGTGTCTGCCTTTTTCCTACCATCTGGTTTCCCTGTGTGAGCACAGGGGCTCGCTCAGGTTGCTGCAGTATGCTTAGCTCTTAATTTCCTTCCATTTATTAGTTTGTTTCATTATTTCAAATTAGAATCTACATTTAATTCTTTAATAAGACTACTATAATTGGCCTTGCTTCCAGTGTTTTGTTTTGGTGTTTTATTATGAAAAAATATTGCCACACCTGTTACTGAGTGAGAAGCTTACCCTAAGTTAGAACATCTGAGTAAAACCCGGAGGCCACTGTACCCGCTGAAATCCCCATGAATTTATTAGATACTGGAGGAGGGGGGTGCTGAATACAGCTGGTGTTAAAGGCCATTGGCTTTCACTGTTGTTTTTGTTTTTGTTTTTTTTTTTTGTTGTTTTTTTGAAAGAAGATAAGCACAAAACACTAAATCCTTGCCACTAATCAAACAAAAAAATCACATTAATTTTATTTTTTAAATGTCAATTAAATTTTAAAAATTAAAATACTAACTCTTTCACTAAAAACAGACAATACACTTCTATTTCATAATAGAAGACAGCTAAACAGCTAAAAGTAAAGGAGAAGGAGGAGACTCAGAATGTAAGGAGAGGAAAGTATCGAGTGGTTGGCTAGCAGGAGTGAAGCCACGAGTGGTGGGCTAGCAGGGGTGAAGCCACATGGTGGTGGGCTAGCAGGGGTGAAGCCACGGGATTCAGGCGGAGCACAGGCCTCCACAAGGTTCAGGTACTGGGGTCTGTTTGTGTGTTTGTGTTTGTTTGAGATAAGGTTTCTCTGTGTAGCCTTGGGTGTCCTGGACTAACTTTGTAGACCACGCTGGCCTTGAACTCACAGAGATCTGCTTGCCTCTGCCTCCCTGAGTGCTGGATTATAGGCATGTGCCATCACACCCAGCTGGCATTAGAATCTTAAGACTAAGCAACTAAGAAACAGTTGTCGCTCCTCCTACCTTCCAGGCAGCTGACTGAATTTTTAGCATCCTTTAACACTACCAATGACCTGGTTGGTCTTATCATCCAATTGCATCACAGCATTAATTGTTAATTCTGGTAAGTTTTTATCTCAAATAAGGCAGCTATCACCATACCAGTATGTAAAAGTAGACAGTGTCTTATAAGCTTCCTCACAATGGTAAAATGACATCATCCTGCAGGGAATTTGCCCCTTCAAAATAATAGGGAGGGCAGGGCGGGATGGGTTTGTTGCTGGGGACCAAACTAATGAAATCAGTCAGTTTTACGTCTTACCAAAATTACCTCTGACACGCACGTTTTGCAGTTGGGCTTACTCTGTCAATAAATTTTTCATGGAAAGTTAGGTTATTTAGATCAGTGAGGTTCACATACCATGCTCCAGCTGTAATACGCCAGCTAAATTGCAACCCAGTGGCCCGAAAGAATTAATTCATCTCCCAAAATGTGAAATTAAATCCTAGGGAGTAACATTACATGACTGATGGTGTACTGAATTAAATTAAGGGAAGACTTGGATGCTTGTTAAAAAAATATCACTTACATAAACTGGTTTATAACCACACGTGAGCCTCCTAATGGATCATGTTATGGGGAAGCCACCGTAACAAAAATCTAAACTGTGAATGATCAGAGAGCACAATTTTGATCTATCCCTCCCTGTTTCATCTCAAATAGTTTCACTTTAGTACTGTGCTGGGGAAGAAGGTACCGTGATAAGGTCAACTGGGTTAGGAAAGTTCTAGAAGTAGGGGTAAAGCCTGAGACCCTGCCTGGACATGCTCAGATGACCTGGAACCCTTCCTTATGGTATGTAGTATGACTGCCCATAGCTCTAGCAGCCGCAGCTGCAGCCGCAGCAGCAGCAGCAGCAGCAGCAGCACCCTCGGATCATTTAACATTTCTGAAGGAGGAGTCTGAGTATCATTGTGTGCACCCTGCCCATTGATACCTTGAGATGGTCTGAGCTCATTAAACGAACCAACCGAAGCCAGAGGCAGAGGCTCAGTTTTGTGGCCACTCCAAACAGGAGGATCGCTTTCTCTGTGCTTTCATTATAGGATGCCCTTTTTGCATGGCTGACCTTATTATTCACACATAAAATGTGCTCATATTTTATTTAGATTTGAAATTTAACACAAAGGGACTATGTAATATAGCACACAAGCCCCTTATTCAAAAAGAGAGTGACTAAATAGAATAAAAAGGGGACAGGGAACACGGGGGTGGCTGTTTCGCCACACCCAGCAGATACTTCTGGAGGCCCATCGCTCTGTCTCAGTGTGACACAACAGGAGGCTTTGTTATGCCACAGAGATAAAGGATTTCAACAAAGTAAGGAATGCCTAAAACTGGTAGAGATTCCATTTCTTGTGGTAGGCTTAGTTTTGGTTTTATGAGAGTGATAAAGCATACATACACACACATGCATATACATATGCACATACATGTGCACAGACAGCCTGCATGTGAATACCAGAATCTTTGTTCACAAGATTCTCAATCACAGCAGTTCCTACCAACTGCGGATAGAAGATATCAACAAAACTTTCTATCTGTACTAAGTATGTACAGATTTTTCTAATGTTATTATCCCCTAAGCATTGTGTTAGCTGTTTACGTAGCATCTCCACTGTATTGGATTTTGTGGGTAATCTAGAGATAATTAAAATGTACAGAAGGATGCAAACGCTAGAGCATTTTTCATAAAGGATTTGAGCAGCCACAGAGTTTGGTACCCAAAGGGGATCCTAGAAATCTCCATGGATATGGAAGAACTATAGGAAACATAACTATTGTCTGTTGTAGTTTCCTCTCCATTTCCCGTCCCCTCTCCCTTCTGGCTCTGAATAAGAAGTTCAAAGCTCTGGGAGCCCTTGGCTACCTCCCTGAATCTGAGGTTGATGGTGGGCTTGCCTGCTCTGTCAGGTTAGGTTCCTTGCTGACCCGGGAAGATCCCTCTCGATGGTGGGGACCTCCTACTCTGTGTTAGATTTTAAGCCCTAGGATGTCTCCAAGTTTGGAAGTCTTACTCTGCCTTATTTATGTAGGTCTGGTCCTCCAACCTTACTTCATTTCTGCCATCATCCTGAGGATGGAGAAAACACCTAACATGGGCTTGATTCAGAGGCACATGAGTAATAGGGTTTGAGCTGAAATGTTTGTTTACTTTAAAAATGCAAATTACTAGAACACGTAATAAGTCTGCAAAACACTGCTGTGAATGTCTAATCCAATTACAAGCACCAAGTTTTTACCTTGCCACTCAGACAGGCTTCCTTATGGTCAACTCTGATGCCTTGAGTCAAACCTCTCATCCTGGACAGTATACTCATCACTGAGCTGTACTGGTGTTTTCTAACATAAGGCAAACATAGAAATGGGTTGGTGCTTATGATATGGATATTTGCCTTCAGGTATGGGGGAGGGAGAGAGGAGAGAGAAAGAGAGACAGAGAGAGGGCAGGCATGTTTGTATGTGATTTAAAGGCTGAATAGAAATACACTCTATTTAGTAAACAGAAACCAATACTTCTGAATAGCTGCAAAAGGAGGAATAATGAGCACATTGGTACTCAGAAGTTTTATTTCAGCCTGAATGTTTCATTTAGGATTCTAGGACTCTTCATCCGAGGCATCGAAGAAAACAGCAGATGCCAGCAGGAGGGACTATTTCAAGAGAATGAATGCATTGTAAAAAATCAACAATGTGGAACTTCTGGACAAAACTTTTGCTCAGTAAGCATCTTTTCGTTGTTTTATTTCCTTCATTGATCTCTTGAATATTTATAATCATTACTGAGCTCATTATGATCCTAATCATAGGTGGATTGTCTAGCCAATTCCCTTTAAGTGACCTGACCATTCATTTCTGAGTGCATTTTGTCTTTTAGCATACTCAGAGGTGGCCAACACATGTGCCTAATGTCTGTAGGGGGGTTGAGATATAGACTGCAGCAAGCCTTCCTGCCTGCCTGTCTTTCTGGGGCATCTGAGATGGAAGGGTTTGTTTTTCTTAGGTTATGGGTCAGTTAGGCTGGTATTTACTGGCTCTTTTCACAGACAATTAATTCAGCTTATTAATTAACATCATTGATGTCAGTCTTCCTTAACTGTATAACTTGTGGGTGATGCCTATGAGAACTCCGTGAATAACAGAAACAAGCTGTTAAAAAAAAAAAAAAAAGATGTTCTTCCTCAAGAAATCATCTTTCTGAATGTGAAAACTGTTATGGGGAATATGTTTCTACACAGGAAATAGAATATGCAGAGCCCAGCTACGTCCATATATACACACATATATTGATGTGCAGTAAAATTTTGCAGGGCTTCTAAGTTAGGAAAATAAGTAGTGATAATCTTCATAATAACCAGCAGCCGGTCTTGCTTCTGAGCCAAACTGCCCATAACACAGCATCTCCCTGGCCATCACTTTTCAATAGTGGGGCCTGGTGGTTGCCAGTGGAAGGCATGAATCACTAGAGGCTGCCTAGGGGTAGAAAGAAATGACATTTATTCCATTCAGCTATTGTTGGACAGAATTATGATAATTATTAATAATTATGTTATCTGCACATTTTGCGGCCCTGTTGTACAAAGGCTAGGCAGCTTGATGATCCCTGTTTTATAAAAGTGGAAACTGAGTCATAAAAGTTTAGCACTTGGAGGCAAGTAAAAAAAAAATAACCTATTAATAACCTGGTTTTAAAATTAGAAGGATTTAAGTTTGCTTTTAATGTGTGCTTCAGTAATTAATTCTGGGTTGATTTTCATATTTAGAAACACTTAAAAGCTGAGAGTTGTCAGCTAAGTTCTATAGTCTTTCTAAGCTTCCACTTGAACTTGTTAAATGCAAGAGAATTATATTTACTTCATGCAGTTGTTAAGAAAAATAAACTAGAGGGGTAAACACAGTCATGCATCTGTAGCCACTGTGGTAACTAGTTAGCAGAGTAATACTCAGTGAAAATCCCAGTATCTCCTATCCTTAGGCTACCAGGCTGCTCCAGTTGTCCTGCATCTGTAGCCACTGTGGTAACTAGTTAGCAGAGTAATACTCAGTGAAAATCCCAGTATCTCCTATCCTTAGGCTACCAGGCTGCTCCAGTTGTCCTGCACCTGTGACAGAACGCAGGATCATTCGGTTTATTCACTCTTTCCAGGGCCCAGGACGTCTTCCGTCAGGCAATGAAATCCCCCAGCGTGACTCTCCGTGTACTTCTGCCTCAAAACCGCGAACAGTATGAAAAATCAGTCATTGGACCACTGAACATTTTTGGCCACAGTGATGGGGCCTCGAGAACAAAGGCACCGCCTCCTGCCCGTGGGAAACCAGGACTAAAGGCAGCACATCTAACAGGAGCAAACGGTCCTGAGGCAGACGAGTCGACACCCCTGCAGCAAAGCAAGAGCCCTCGGGTTCCAAGACTAGGAAGAAAACCCTCCTCTCCCTCACTCTCCCCTCTCATGGGGTTTGGCAGCAAGAAAAATGCAAAAAAAAATTAAGATTGACCTAAAGAAAGGTAATTATTAAATTATGCTTAATAGCATTCTATTATTGTACCATGTAAAACTGGCTAAGAGAAACGCATTAAGGTTAATTTAGTTAATTCTCTTTTTATTTAATTGTATCAAAGAATAGATTTGAGTGTATACTTGGATGACTTAAAGTTTTTTAAACTGTAGTACTTTTTCTTTTCTCCTGTAAAGTTTAGATTATTTGAAACAAGAAAACTGTGAGGCCAGTAAAGAAGAGAGAGAATCAGTGCAGCATTGTGTGTCAGCTCTACACTGAGGACACATGAGCAGCCCACTGTCTTCATTTTGAGCATAAGTTAGGGATTTTTTAAAAGCATCCTTTAGGCCAATTCAACAATATGGCCTCGGGCTCTATAGAACGATTCTATATCAATACAAGCTTTACTCTTCAGATAGACACTAGACAATAGTTATTTATTTCAGATTCAACATTACATTTTTTTCAAGATAGTCCTAATATCAGAACTGCAGACAATCTTTCTTAATCTTTTTCAGTTTTCTTTGTCCATCTCCAGCACTGCGGTGCACATGTGTGTGCATGTCTACTGGCGCAGCATTATACTCGTGTTCATGTACCCATGCACTGCTGTATAATGTGTGTGCATCCCAATTGGTGCAGCATTACACTTGTGTCCGTGTACCCATGCTCTGCTGTATTCCTCTTCATTCTCTAACCTCCACTTGATAGTCCCTCCTCCCATTGTAACCTCCTAAAATCCTGTGGTTTTCCAAGTCAATCCAAAGGCTCTAATTGGTTTTTAAATCATTTAATTAATAATTTAATGGCCATGAGGAAAATTTAAATATTATTTGTGAATTTCAAAAAAATAAATAGCATGTATATTTCATTAGGATGTAGAAATTATTCTGAAAAGATTTCTCTGATCAAAATTTTATTCACTTATGAAAATCTTATCCTGGGAATAAAGCAAGTTGAGAAACTGTACAGTTTGATGTGCTTATTTGTAAATGCATTACAAATAAGTGATGTCCAAATGTATTATTATATAACAATAAGCCAGCTATGTATATGGGTTAGTACTTTGAACATAAAGAAATGAATCCATCACAGAGTCAGGAAAAGATGTCTAAAGGAGAGAGCCGATCAACAAGGGTTCACTGCCTCTGTGTAAATGTGAAGCTATAATAGGCATGCCTTAATAGATAAATGGTTGTAGGAAGGAAGAGAGAAAAAAATTACAATTTTTGCTGAGGTTTTCAGCAAGGGCAAATTGCATACTGAAAATGTCATTGATTGAAATTAGAATTTCAAGTAGATGAGGCTATTTGATAATGGCAGGATCTGGATTGAAGAAGGAGAAACATAGCAAAGTTTGAAATATTCATAATTATATTCAGGAAAGAGAAAGAAACACAGAGACCCAGGGAGATGGAGAGGTGAGAGGAGAGAGGACAAATGAGCCAAACAGATGCTAGCTCTGTTCAATAAGGAGATGACAATTAACAATGACTCTGATCAAGGCAAGTGTGGCAAGAGGAGAAATTGGCCCAATACAGACCTTGGGCATCATCTGTGCTCATGTGAGAGAACAATGGTGTGAGTTCTAGATTGCCAGGCTTGGTAGGATGTGAGAGATATGAAAATGAAGATATTATAAATGAAGGGAGAGTTAATTGCTAAAAATGATAATTCTCAAAGATTGATAAGAAATAAGGTCAAGTTTGGAAAACCTTACTGGTAATGGTCATAGGAAAACAATGTGTCTATATGCTTCCTAAATCTATAACAAGAAATATGAAATGGGCTCAGAATTTTGGAAGTTTCAGTCCAGGACTTGTTGGCAAGTTGCTTTTAGACTTATAACAAAACCATGGAGCACGATGGGGATGTAAGATAGAGCAAGCCTCTCACTTTCCAGCAGCCCAGAAGCAAAGACAGAGAAACATGAGGTCTGAGGGGCCATGGCTCCTTCTGTGGAAGACCCCTCATGACCTAACTTCCTTCTACTAAGCCCCATGCCCCAAAGGCTCGACTAATCCCAGCGTGTTACAGGCTGGAGATTATGGCCTTTGAAGGGTTCTCATCCAAACAGTGGTACTTTATTCATGACAGAAGCTTCGAGAACACTAATAATGGATTACAGATTATTTACAATTGAGAAATTGACATGTTTCTTTAGACAGAATAGAAGGGTGAAATGGGAGGTTTCAGAGAACAAGAAGGAGGCATCTAGACCCTTCTGCGACAAGACAGTGGCTCCAGCAGTAAAACAGTCAGGACACATGCAGAAGGCTGAGCACAAACTACTCAGTGCTGGAGAGACCCGCAAAACCCCAACAGAGGAGATCGTCTGCTTGAGAGGAAAGGTGAAGCCAGGAGGTAGATTGCTGAGCAGTCGATACTCCAGGCATAAGGATAGCACACATCGTCTTGTCGAACCTGAGTAAACAAAAGGATTGCGTGTATATGTCAGATCCTAACTTCACTTTGACACTACCGCTGCCTGGTTCGAACTGTAATCTTTATGTAAAACAGGAAAACTGACTCCTATGTAGTCTCCTGGAGTGTAAATAATTTACTTGGTCTACTTTAATGCAAACTAGGCAGAGTTTACTAATGGAGTAGATGGAATGTTATCCATGCTTAAGCTGACAGTGCATTTTTTTCTGGTCTTGCACTCTAGGTCCTGAAGGACTTGGTTTCACTGTAGTAACCAGAGACTCTTCCATACATGGTCCTGGCCCCATTTTTGTTAAAAACATCTTACCAAAGGGAGCAGCAATAAAAGATGGCCGCCTACAGTCAGGAGACAGAATTTTGGAGGTAAGAACTGATGTTAATATCTTCAGTAAAATATTTCTTTATTTTTAAATTAATTTAAAATGTTTTTATTTAAGAATATAAATAGATAGCTGTATTAGTCACTGGCTGTCCCGTGTTGGTCCAGTACCATCCAAAATCACTAGCAACTACAGATGTCCAACTCCTGTATGTTAATGATGTTGTATTTGCATACAAATGATGCCTTAAACTATCAGTATAGACTCAGTAAGTTATATTTAGGAATTTATATTACATGCAAATATATTCTATATAAATATTATATTAATTATATGTGATATGTGCATGTATATAATATATTATATGAATGTAATAACAATGAAAAAAAGAGGGGAATGTTTGAAGGGAGGAAAGGGAACAGAAAATGTTATTATAATTTCAAAAATAAAAGAAAACTTATCTAGATGATTTATAATAGCTAACTCAATCCAAATGCCACTCAGACAGTTAGCCTGTCCTGTGTAGAATATAAGGATAAAAGTTCGCCCATGTTCAGGACAGATGCAGCCTTTTCAGTATTTTTGATCTGAAGTTGATTAAATTTCTACTATTAAATTCACAGATGTTAAGGGCTGACTATATATTAATGTTTAATTTTTAATGTAACATATATTAGAAATTATTACTTGTAGAGAAGATAACGACTTCAATTATAAAACTAGTTAGCGAGGAACCTAACAGTACATGTCCCCAAGAAGGTCAGAGATGTGGGACCACATAATAACATTTCCTATCTCCTTTCTTTTGCCTGCGATAGTTGAATTAATCTAGGAGTTTGCTAAATACTTAGTTGGAGCTAACGATTTCATACTTTCACACAAATCTTCATAGCAGTGTTTTCAAAACTTTGAGGGGTCTCTTATTGATGCTGCCAGACCCAAATCAGCATTGCTTATACTAACCCAGGAATAGGTGTGCTGAGCTGGTTTTGCATGGAGAATTATTTAGAATGGCCCACATATGGGGCTTGTTTCTCCCATTTGTTTCTGCCCAATAACATTATCCTCTCAATAAAGAGCTCTGGTCAATCAGCCTGAAGGGAAGTTTGAGACTGGCTACTTTTAAATCTCCTATGGCATGAAAAGTTGCTTTTAAAACTTTATCGCTACAAATGTGTGCTTTGGAAACATTTTAGCACTCTATGCCCTTCTAGATCACAAAAGATGCTCTGGCTGACAAATGAACCTCTGAGTCTGCCTTCCAGTAACCCGATGACAGCGCTTTTCTAGAGAAAAGGAGCATTTAGGGTTATACCAAAACACTTGTATTTCCATAGAACTTTGTCATATGTTAAGTAATTTACTTTGGCATTGTATATTGCAATTCGGTCCATACTTATTTGATGAATTAATTTCTGGTGCTTCTCAGTCTGACCCTCTCCCATCACTCCCACCCTTGTGTAAAAATGTTTTGACTTAGGAAATTTTTCCAATCTAAAATAATTTCCTGATTGAGTTTGTCTAGTATCAAAATTATGACGGCCAAACTGTGTGTGTTTGCCCACGTGTTTAGTAACACCTTTTCAGAGCTTCATGAACTTATGAACCCATTTGTTGCATACTTAATACACAAAATAGAACTTAAAAACAAGCAAACTGGAAGCACTTAGGAGCTGAGCTATGCATCGCAGCACATGTCTATAATCCCAGCACTCAAGAGCTCTGCCAGAAATACCCCAGTTCAAGGAAAGCCTTTGCTATAGAGCAAGACCTGTCTCTAATGAAAGGTGGAGAGGGCAGTAGGAAACGTCCTGACTGTGTTTATGTACATGACTCTACTTGTTAGGTAAATGGCAGAGATGTCACAGGAAGAACTCAGGAAGAGCTTGTGGCCATGCTGAGAAGCACCAAGCAGGGAGAGACTGTGTCGCTGGTTATTGCGCGCCAAGAAGGAAGCTTCCTACCCCGAGAGCTGGTAATGTTCAAACCTCTGTCTCCCTGAGGTTTTTTGAGCAGAGATTAGCATCCATGTGGCACTCACACTAGCTGAGTACTGACATTTAATTATAGCCTATGTTTATTACAAACACTGACTGTTGGGTGTTATCCTGTTTGGAGTATCAGACTTGTAGGACTGCCGATGCACTGACAGGGTGTGTGTCTACACTGACCCTTGAGAGAACAAACTCAGATACATTTTGGTAACAAGTAGTTATCCGAGTACTTCAGCAAAATACACATTGAGCTTATTTTGTGAACAGTTTGCCCAACACAGTTTATAGGCCTCCTCAAGTGAGTTATCTAAGTACCATCTTAGTGGGAGACATTGGTAACTGGGGAAACTGGGTGAGGAATATGCAGAATAATGTCTTGTTATCTTCACATCCTCCCTAAATCCACAACTGTTTAAAATTAAAAGTTAACGTAAGTAAAAGAAAAAAAATAACTCCAAAGGAGGTAACTCATAGCTGGCACTGGGCTTTTTATTTTTATTTGCTAGCCTGTAGATCTAATAGGAGCATTGTTCTTTCATAGAGGGTAACTCCATTTTATATATATATGTGTGTGTGTGTGTGTGTGTGTATGTATATATAGTAACTCCATTTTATATATATATGTATATATGTATATATAGTGTATGTATATATGTATATATAGTGTATGTGTATACATATGTATATATATGGAAGCTTCTACATTAGTAATTTCCATATGACTTTCTTGAAAGGTCTTTAGAGTTAGTTTTCCTTCTCCGTTCTACCTCCTCAACCCTTCCGTCCCCATCCACTTTAACATTGCTAATTCCATTACTCCCCCCCTGCCCCTTTAAATACTCAATTATATCTCCCTTCCCTTGAAAGCACCCTGATGACATCTACACACAACCACTTCAAGGGCCTTTAATACTTTCTTGACCTCTGTGGGCTTCCCATAGAAAACATGCAAGGTTAAAATTTAAAGCTAGCATCCACAGACGTGAGAAAATATGTCACATTTGTCTTTTTGTATTACCTCACTCAGGATGACACTGTGTGATATTTTATTTATTCGTAAAAAGCTCTATTCATTTACCTGCAAATTTCATACTTTTGTATTTCTTAATAGATGGTAATTCCATTGTATAAAGGGACTACATGTTCATTATCTGCTCAATAGTTGATGGACATCTAGGCTGTTTTTATGTCCTGAGTGTTGTGAATAAAGCAGCAATTAACACAGATGAGCAGGTAGCTCTGTTGTAGGATATGGAGTCCTTTGGGTATGTGCACAAGTGTGACATAGCTGGATCATAAGATATGTGTCTGTGTTCTAAGGGAAGCTCCACATGATGTCAACAGTGGCTGCAGCAGTTTTCACTCCCAACAGCAGTGAATAAGTATACCTGTTTTCCAATATACATTCCAGCATTTATTGTCATTTTTTTAATTTTAATCATTCTGACTGTAGGAGTTGTTTGCCACTGGGCCCGCTCAGACCTGCAAACATTACAGAGAACTGCCATTACTTTTGCTTAACTTGCAGTAGTTGGCAGTACAACCCTATTGCTGAAGATACCATATACTTGAGTGGTAGAACGTGGGCAAATCAATTTGCTACTAACCTGGAATGTCTACTGGCTAGCTTTCATCACCCTGAGAGGTACAAGGTGCTCTGCATGTGGCCAGAGAAGAACAGTAATCAGTCCTCTCTGCCAGTGATCTTGTGGGCTGTAATAGTGAGAGACATTGTAAAATATGTCCACTGGTCAATGTTATAGGATTAACCAAACACTTTCTGATTGGGCTAACTTCTGATCCACAAGAAGAACCTTTGTGTACATAGACCCTAGCAGAGAATTTACTGTTATTGTTCTACTAAGTGGATGTAGTACTAAACTAGCTCTTAAGAAACTGTTGCTATACCCATAGATGGATGCATTCCTCAACTCTCAGCAACAAGCCCCTTCTTATAACAGATGACGATTAACATAGAGACTAGAGCTGGTCAACAGGCAGAGAATAAGAGACTTCTGTGTCCCCAGCCCCGGATGTAGCATCCGTATCATACAGCTCCTCACAAAACTCAGGAGACATCGTAGAGGAGAAGGGCAGAAAGACTGTACAAGCTGGAATCATGGGTGACGACAACAAAACAGTGTTTTCTGAACAGAACAGGGCAGTTGCCCATACAATCTCACAGCACTTCTGACAGCGTGCATAAGACCTGTACAAGCACAAGCCAGACCAAGTTCCACCATGGAGGGGAAAGGGGGCAGGAAGTTTTACCCCTAGCTGAATAACTGCTGGCAATTGATTGCTTCTGGGAGACAGAGAGTAAGCTTTCTTTAAGGGTATGACCATGGTAGGACAGCCATGATCCAGGAGTTATCCCTGTACCCAAGAGTATTTGTGCAACAGAAGTAGGAGTTGTTGGACTTTTGAAGAAGAGGAAGAGGAAGATGAAAAGGAAGAAGAAGAAGAAGAAGAAGAAGAAGAAGAAGAAGAAGAAGAAGAAGAAGAAGAAGAAGAAGAAGAAGAAGAA
>OU015743.1:43838418-43863880 GCA_907169655.1 Acomys percivali | reverse complement strand
ACACACACACACACACACACACACACACACACACACACACACACACTCCCTTTACTAAAGCAGAACTATTTTTTAAAATTTTATTAATTTATTCATATTACATCTCAATGGTTATCCCATCCCTTGTATCCTCCCATTCCTCCCTCCCTCACATTTTCCCCTTACCCCCCCCCCCCTGCATGACTGTGACTGAGGGAGACTTCCTCCCCCAGCAGAACTATTTTTAAGTAAGATTGCCCTTTCCAGAGATAAATGTTGTACCTCCTTTGACACTGCCCTGGCATTCCTCTCTGCCAGCCTTCTGAGTGTGCTCACCAACCACAAGGCTGAGGGATGAATAGTCATTTGCTACTCTCTGGGAAGCCTATATACCTGAAAGAATGTTCCTGAACCCTGTCAGCAAAATCTAGGCTTCATAAAATAGATGATGATAAATGCTCTGGTTGAACTTCATTGAAACAGATGGAGGAAATACTGGCCATTGTCCGTGGGCCTGTGGCTTCTGGGTGTCAGAATGTAAGTGCTTAATGGATTTTTCTCACAGGGCTGGTTTTGTTGGAGACTGAAGGTGGTGGAATGGGGAGTGCCTTGTGCTGTTAAGATCTCAAGACACTTCTGAGTGCTGGGGCCTTTAATTACGTGTTCTTGCAAAGCTAACAAGGATGAGCTGTGAGTTTCAGGCCTACTTTCATAATGCAGATGTTATGTCTTGTTAGTGGCTACTGCCACAATGATTAGGCTTCATGAGACTAGAAAAGGAATAGAAATTTCCTAAAATACATATTTAAACAGCTCCAAAAAAAAAAAAAGTAATATGTTGACCAACCCCCCACTTCGTCCCTCTTGCCATCTAGTTAGCCAAATGCTGCCGGTAATTTATACCAGCTGTTGCTATGGAGCAGCTGCTTGCGAAGGTGGACACAGACCTCTGGAGATGATCTTGATTTCCTTAATTGCCTCCACGTCTGTGATCAGTGTGTTCATGAAGGTAGATTTGGTGTAAGATAAGAAAATGTGTTCCCTGTGTAAAGGGTAGTTGACAATTAGGGCAGAAAAGTGTGGTCTTAATTGATCATGGCTGGCTTTTCCAGCTGTTGCTGAGTAAACAGCACACATGCGAAGCTGCCACCGCAGTCCATGTCATTTGGAAAGTGTACTCGGAGATTTTGCAACATGCCTCCTCGGCTGCATTTCCCAGGAGAATGTGTGATCTTCATCTGTAGAGAACACCAACTTAAGATCACTGGCGTTTTTTCCTAAGGTCTGATAAAACAAAGATAGACACTTAAATAACAATCTGTTGCCACTTGCCTCTTCCCGTGCCCCGTCCCTGAAGATTCTCTGGGCGATGACTTTTAAATATGTTCTCATTATTTTTAATGAGTGTGCAGACACGGGACGCATAATGCAACAGTAGATAGGTGCCCTTTCACTGAACTTGTCACATATAATAAAACATCGCAGAGGTTAAGATGCATTTTTCTTTAAGATATTATAATTATTTAAATCAAGACAACCATGTACAATTCACATACTATTCAACTATTGTTGGTGCGTAAGTGAGGCTCCAATGAATTCCTAGTTCTTTTTGAAAAAGAGTGTTTTAGTACAAATGTTAAAAAAAAAAAAAGATAAAAGAACATTTAATATTGTTCTGTCTCTTTAAGTTTACCCTTCTTTAAATCTGCCCTGGATGGCAGGATATTCAATTATAAAGGAGTTCAATTATGTTTCCTGGCCACTTATTGAGTTATACGGAGGACTTTTATCACCTACTCTGTTGGTAATTAATTCTTTACATTTCTTAGCAGCTTAGGGCCTAAGGAAGGATTGCTGAACAGCTTGAGATGTTATTTCAATTTTCTGATAGTTTTCTTTTCCTTTCTCTCCTTTGCCTTCCTCTCTCCTTTTCTTTCTTTTCTGTTTTTGGATGCAAATACCACTCTGTGTGTTACCTCTCAGTTACTGAATATATATTTCCAGGACTGAGGCTGTAGCTAAGCACTCTGTTGGCAGAATACTTACCTAGGATGAACAAGGCTCTGGATTAAAACTCCAATACCACAGATGCACAAAGGTATTGTCCATCAATTTACAGTGCTGAGGGGTGACAATAGAAGTGATGATAGCAGGACAGACAAAAGACTCACCTTCCAGGACAGCCTCCTTGTTGGATGTGTATTCTCTGGCTACACACACTTTCATGCCTGGATATTTGAGTGTTTAGCCTGGCTAGTTTCATGCAACTTGGTACAAGCAAGAGTCATTGCAAACAGGTGGGGGAGCCTCAATTGAGAAAATACCTCAACACAGTTGGGCTAAAAGCAGGCTTGTAGGGCATTTTCTTAATTTGCTGTTAACAAGAGGGGTGGGGAGGGGCGATATCATTGTGGGTGAGGCCACCATGGGAAGGTGGTTCTGAGTTCTATAAGAAAGCAGGCTGAGCAAGCCTGTAAGCATCACCCCTCCATGGCTGCTGTATCAGCTCCTGCCTCCAGGTTCCTGCCCTGTTTGCGTTCCTGTGCTGACTTCCTTCAGTGATGGACTAACATGTGGAAGTGTAAGCCACATTATCCTTTTCTTCCCAACTTGCTTTTGGTCATGGTGTTCCACTGCAGCAATAGAAACCCTAACCTAGACAGTAAGTATGGGATCCAGCGATGTTGGATCATGGATTTGTCTGCCTTTGCATCGCAGGTGAGGTACTGACCTTCAGCCTGATCTGAGGGAAACCCTCTCCTTTTGTTCTCCTTTCTAGTATCTGTGTGTGTGTGTGTGTGTGTGTGTGTGTGTGTGTGTGTGTGTGTGTCTGTGTGTGTCTGTGTGTGTGTGTTTGGTCATTTTGGCTTGTTTTCTTTCCATGTTAAATTGGGTGTGTTTATTTTTTTCCCTAGTGAGAAGTCAGATGTCAAAAAGTAAACAAAACAAAACAAAACACCAAAAACCAAACACACACAATTTAACATGGAAAGAAAACAAGCCAAAATGACCAAACAAAAAACTATCTGATCAGCATATTGACTTTATAATTATCTTTCCTTGATACTTTTCTTCCATAATGCTCTTAGAGAAGTTGATGTTGCTGAAGGCTATCTTCTTGAGCCTCCGTTTTTCACCTGGAGATAACAAAAACCCATTGTGCAGTGGCATTGTCTGAACTCCCATGATGCCCTGCGTAGCTGATAGACTTCTGTTACACACTGTGCCATGCGCTGGATATTCAAAAACCCAGTAAAGCATGATTCCTGAACTCCATTAGCTGACACATGCTACATTCTGTTCAAGGAGGGAATCTGAACAGACCTGTCATCTGTGGGGGAAGCTAACAGAAGGGAAATAGTCACACAAGTTCAAAGTAGAATCCGAGAGATCAGCCGCAAAAGAGAAGTTCTAGAAAGAAAGCAAAGCCTTTTAAAGGTCAAGGGAATGCCAAAGTCAACGATGTTTTAAATCATGAAAGATTACATTTATGAGAAGGGTAGGCCCTGGATAGATTCAAAGAATAAGGAGAGAAAAGCCTTTTGGAAAGAGGCAAAACACAAGCCACAGGAAAAACTGAAATATGAAGCAGAGCAGGAAGAAACACTTGTTATACTGATGGTATTGCTGGCTACTAATACAACTTCATGAATAAACTGTGCTATTATAATACTTTTTCTTAAAGCAACATAAAGAGATAATCCAATGTGAATTTAAGATCTAATGGATGCCCTTTTCTGCATATTCTATGTTTGGAGTTATCTCTGATTGATAAAACACACCCAAACATAAAGTCACAATAGCGATTGATTTCTTCTCATGGCTCTGTGGGCAGCATGAATGGAGCGTTTGGAGGTCTTATGAAGACTTAGTTGTGCAACTGCGTTCATCTATGGTATCTCTCGAGCTGGAAAGCCCTTCTTGATGACCTCTCTTTCATGTCTGTCCCTTGCTCTTTTTCTTTCTGGGCGTTCTCTTCTGAAGACTAGGCAGCGTTCTCAGGACAGTGACCACAGAAGATGGAGGGTTTGTAAGAACTAGAGTGGTGTGAGGGTCAATATTAATGACCAACTTGACATGGTCTAGAACCACCAAAGAATCAAGCTTCAGGAACACACCCCGAGGGGTTAATTGTGATTAAGTTAGCTAAGGTCAGAAGACCCACCTTAACTGTGAGCAGAATCGCTCCATGGCCTGGGGTCCTGGACTGAGTAAAAAGGAGAAAGTGAGCGGATGATGAGCACTCATTCCTCCCCAGTCATGCCTGAAGGCAGCGCGACCAGCCACATCCAACTCCTATCATCGCCATGATCTTCTGGACCTGATGGACTGGAACCTCACACTGTGAGCCAAGATAAATAGTTTCTCCTGAGCGGCTTTTGTTGGGTTATTTTATCAGAGCTACAAGAAAGGAAATGAGAAGAGTCGCCTGATGCTCATCGATAGAGCAAGTCTCAAGACTAGATAAGGGGTCAGGTGTAGAGAGTCAGATTCTCGGTGTGGATAGGAATGGACCCCAAAGTCCATTAATTCACTGGGGACTAATATGGGTGCAGTCTACTATACTGTGTTAGCAAGATTGGATTGTGTGCTTTCCCACATGTCAAAGGAGCACTAGTCGGGGATATGGGGACATGGGAACTATTATAGGCCCAGGAATGCCTCTAAGTGCTTGGGCTTGGGTTGCTCTCTTAGATTTATCATCTTAATCCCATTCAAAAATTATTTATTGGGGTACTTTCTTTATGCAAGAACAATGCTAGAAATACAAAGTTGATAAGACATACCCCTTTCTCCTGTATTGTTCAATGACATTTTAAGCATATGGACTCTCAAAATGTCAGCCACTGCTGTCCCTAAAGAGACATACTTATCTCTCTCTTCTCCAGCAACTGATATTTATCTCTTTGAGACAATCACAATCTGCACTGGGATGAGGACCAAAGAGTTAAATTGTGCCCATTAATTATAAACTAATAAATGCTAAAAATCATTAAATAAAATAAATTTGACAATAAACAAACAACACAAACTTTCTTATCTTAAAAAGAGATTGAAGGAAATGGTCTCCTGAACATCTTCCTCCTCCAAAAAAACTACTCTTTGAATTTCTGTGCTAGAAACCCTAGCTTGACAGTCAGTTCAGACAGGACCTGAATTATGAATGATCTGTACATAGGAATGGGCAGCAGGAATCCTGCTCTGACTGTGTTGTTCTTCCACACTTCAGCATGCCTAGGGAGCATTTGACCCCGAGAGTGCCATCTCCTGAGTAAGTGGAGAGCTAGCAAATTGCCAACAGTTATCTTTCTCACAACTATGTCTTTGACCTTCTGTCATGACAGCACTAGTTGCCATAGTATAGATGCAGAGGGAACCCCTTCTTTGGACCTCTCCTGATGTCACTGCTACAGTGGCTACCATAAGGAGCATCACTTTCACAGCCTGAGTGCCAGGACATATAGTCCTTTTTTTTTTCTCTCTCTCTCTTTTCCTTCTTTTCTGAGCTGGAATGTTGGTGACTTTCCCCATATATCATTCAGTGTAATTCTTCCATTAGAATGTAAATCATCCCATATTGGCCAGTATGTTTGGAGTACCATGGAGTACAAATAATTTACTGTTATTTCTTTTGATGAAAAAAAAACTGAGCAAGTTGCAAGTACCAAGTTTAATAGAAAACTAAGTGTCAGTGTTCTTTCTAATGAAGAATTACTGTCTCATGTCCACAGCCACCAATTATTTGAAGTTTGTTTCCCTTTGACATAAAGAAAATGACTGGATTATAAATATTCTTCATTAAGGTGTAAGTCATCTTTTTAAAATATGAAATATGAGCCACACAACAGATATAATATGAAGAAATTTATTATAGGGGGAGGGCTACCCTAGAGAAAGAGAGAGAGAGAGAGAGAGAGAGAGAGATGAGGTAGGTTTGTCCTTTTATATAATCCTGGGTAGGGACACACCCAGTGGTAGGCAAGTAATGACATCAATGGTTGCTAAGCAGACTGGGGCAGTATGCTAACAATCTTTAATGCTAAAAATATTTGGCTTCTGGATTATTCTATTAGAATAATGTGTGTGACTTTTTGAGAATTTGGCAGCTATTTTCAGTGTAATCAAAAACACAGGACTCCTCAGCTCCTCTTTGTATTAGGCAGGCTGTAAATAAATTATATAAATAAATATTAATGCAATTATTAACTGGATAATTTTATGTGCTGTGCAGGCATGCAAAGACATTAAACAAAGATGAAGGCTGCTGATTTGTTGGTGCCCGCTTTCTCTACATACCAGTGACTTACTCTCTGTGTCACTGAGGCGCAATGACTCCAGATCAAGCCTTGTCCCCGGCTGCATTACTGAGTGTGACTGTAAATAAATAAGTAATTTTTAGCGGTGGCGAAGTTAATAACATGTCACTATTATTTGTGCGCTTCTACAACAGACACCAAGTACTGTGCATCCTGGTTGAGAAGGGAATAAAGACAAAAGCCTACCCCTGCCTGGTGGCGGGACTGAGGCTCCAGCCTCAGCCTCCACGGCCATCAAGAAAGTCTCCTGTTTAACCTGTAGAGTTCCTTAAAGAATGGACTCACTCCCACATGTAAATGCCTCTTCTTCCTTAAACCTTTGAAAACAGAACCCAAAGACTGTGTTGCTTCTTCTCTCAGCTCTCAATGGCTCTCAGGGGAGTTGGCCTCTCTTATCAGGAGCTCCCAGCCAGGCAGGGGGCAGCCAGCACATGGAGAGGCCAGGGCAGAGAGACGGTCAAGGCCGTTGGGCAGGTAGTGAAAGGCCTCTTGCTGTGTTAAACAAATGCAGCTTCCTTCCTGGCTTCCGCAGGGGATGATTTTGTTTGCCACTTCCCTCCTGGTCTGAGAACAATCAGGCCATTCCCCCTGTGAGGAGATGTGCATTAGATTATCATAAATCCAGGAATGAGAAGTGCAGTGGTCAATGAGGACAGCCATTCTTGGGTGAAATAAAAGGTTTAATTGAAAGTGCTGTCCCAGCGGAGACAGATGATTGAGGGCAGTATTGAGTAGATGTTAATTACAACTGCTCAAAGAATGAAGAAAATAAAAGAACTATCATTTATTGTAAGTTTTCATTCCTGCTTCTTTTTTAAGAAAATGTAGGAGCTTACTCTAGTAGGTGAGTTTTGCTCACCGGCAATGATTTTGTAGCACTTGAAGACTTTCTTAGGAAGTTAAAGCTGAATATTTTTATGCAGATGGTTGTATACTATTACATGACAACTTAATATATAGTGCATATTGTATATGTATATAAATGGAGTTTCTCGCAAAATAGCAAATTAGTAAATAATTTATAAATTACTCTTTAGATATGCCTCTCAGCTTTATTTTATTCCATATTTTTTGTGTACTGGTTCTTTCTCTTCCCACATAACAGGAAAATAATTCAAGAGGAATATAAACATACATTACATTCACTAAACACTACTTTCTCTGTATTACTAAAATTTTGCAGTCTTCCTTTTTTTGACATGGTTAAAATCCTGGGATAACTCCAGCATCCAGAGAGAAAAGTCTGGGATCAAGGACAACCTCAACAGGAAAATAACTTATCCCGCGTCTCTCTTACCTATTTTATTTTAACCGTGAACATACTTGAATTATGAGCCTTTCAAGTCCAGTAGCTATAAAAAACCTGTTCTGGAGTATCTGTGATGCAATGGTTTAAAATGATAATGACTGAGAGACAGAACACATGAAGAGTGTTGATTTAATTCTCACGTCCAAGCTGCTGCTCCAGTAGGTAAAAATAAATACATCAGAGCAACTCTTGGTTTGTTTTTTTTAGTTTTTATTTAGAACCAATAACCATTGGTTGATTTCAGACTTTTAAAATCAATTACCAAGGTGTTGATGTCGATATCGTCATGCTTAATTATAAAATTTTACCTTTAGGGGTTTAATTTAAGGAGGGCGGTTGCCAAATAATAGCAGTTGTCACAGTAACGTAGAAGGGAATGGCAGATTTGCTTCATCTCATATCAAAACATAGGAGTAAATATAATCCAATGAGGAAAAGTAAATGTGTTCTCATCTTAGAAACCTTTGCGAGCTGTTTTCTTTCATAGCCCAGCCCTCCCATGGCATCACAGGGCAAGTAGTCGTGATTATGTGCAGCGTTGTTACAGCAATGGGGCAAGGCGACTGATCACTCAGCCAATCCAGACATCCCCAAAATATAACTAATATTCCAATACTAACTGGCCATGGGGACAGTGGCAATAGTAATTCCTGTACAAATACACTACCAACCTCTAAATTGGCTTTTATTTCAGTGCTGGAACTTAACGAACAGATCTTTAAAAATTCTTTTTGATGAAATGGGCCTTGGTATATAGAAAAAGCGCTCATGGAGTGTTTGTCAGCCGCGTTGTTTTAGTGCATCCCACCTGCTTGTCCTTAGGCATGCATTCGGTAGATACTGGTGGCATGAACGTAAGCGGTCCTTGTAGACCTTCCCACCCTCAAAGAGGTAGATGAAGATGCAGGCAATAATATGATGCTCTTGGGCTTCAGACCCAGACAAGCAGCTGGACCTTTTCATCTAAAGGGGACCTGACCTCCAGGCTCTCCCAGCATCCTTCCACCCCTACTTGTTATAAGGCATGGCTGGCATACACCACCCTCTACTCTGAGCTTCCCAGCTCCCTTCACTATATAATCCAGACATTTTGGTTCCCTTCTCTCTCTTTCTTTCTATATCTCTTTCCCCTCTCTTCTTGCTCTCTCCTACTTTCTACATTTCCTCGCCCTCCCTCCCTCACTGCGTGTGCACATTTCCGTCTCCCTCTTCATGGAGACGTCTCTGGACCTGTTCTTTGGGACCAGTGAACCTGCCGAAAAACCCTGCATTTTTATACTTTAACTTGTCTTAAATTAGCTTATTTCACCTCCACAGTGATGACCTATCAGTTGTGTGATTAGTGCCCTACTCTAGTTACTATAACAACTTAGGTGAGCATCTGACCATGGAGAGACTGCAATTAAGGTGGGCTTTGGTGGGACTAAGTTTGTAGGCTGTTGACAAAATTCAGTGAGTGGAGAAAATGTCTTTCAGGCAGAGACAATCTCGTGAAAAGCCTAAGAGAAGATATTTGTAACATGTGAGTGATTTCTATTCTAAAAAACATGCCAGAAAGTTCAGTTCAGAAATGTTAAAAAAGCTGTTTTTATAGATAAGATACAAGATATGGCTGCCACATTCCATGCCCTCTGATACCATTATTTCAAAGGGTAGTGCGACAGAAAAATGTCAACAGAATTGATGAAATAATTCCACAACAAATATATATTAGATGCATGTCCTTGCAGATGCTAAATGGATTAAAATTTTGAATTAAATATAATCTCAATCCTTGATGAGATCACAGTGGTATAGCAGAGTTAAGGTGGGCAATGTGACAAATAATTAAAAGAATAGGAGGAAATTGATGAGAATCAAAGGAATGAGAAACAGAAAGCAAAATAGGAACTGGAGTACGGGGTTTATCTACTGAGGAGATTGGGGGTATGTCAAAGATCTAGTAGAGGTGCTGAGATACAAAGTACCTGGCAATAAGCTTAAAAGACCTTTATTCTATCACATTGTCAGAGCCAAGTTCTTATTAGTTGAAAATACTTTCTGTGCTAAATGCACACATACATGAGAAATATTTTCTCTTCTGTATGATTTTATGACATATCATAAAACTTGTAGGCCTATCCCATCAACGAAGCACCTGACTAAAAACATACATTCACTAGTTATGCTTAGATGAAGTTTCCTTTTAAGTGCACGTGGTTTTGGATTGTTCCTAACCGCCAAGCTCCTTAGGCTTAAGCTCAGTTGAGATGGTTCTCATCTGGCCTGTGCTGGAAAATGCAGTTGCACCAGGTCATGGAGGCAAGAACTCCCGCCAGCCTCCACTTAGCAGAATATGGATGGGAAGTGTTCTGTGCTTTCAAAATGTTCACATCTACTCACTGATTTTATAAGAATTAAAGCAATAAGAGTTTGTTCCCCTGTCACTTTTATACACATATAACTGCAAGAAGGAAGAGACTTTAGAAGTTGAGTACCAAGGAAAAGAGTGCCAAGTGAAGGGCAGCGTCAGTAGTATAAGCCAAGAGCTGCGCCTCTCCGACCAGTTCCCTCCAGGAATACAAAGGACATGGAAGAGATTCCCCCCCCCCCCCTTAGGCTACATATTTCTTCACCATCAGAAAAAACCATGGGCCCACAAGCCAGTGAGGGACAGACAACAGGAAGGGTCACAGTGTCAGCGACAACATAATACCTAAAGAGAAATATAAACCCCACGTGTTTTATCATTGGCCTTTGGTAAGTGCTGTGAGTCAAAGCAATGGCATCTAGTTGGGAAGTGGAATAATTCAATTATTCACTTCTTTATACTATTATACTGCTAAGAGCATTAGCAATATATTCTTAATAGCATTCTATTGCTACACGCTTGTTGAGGTCTCACTATATTTAGAGCTTTTTTTCCCTACCATAGTCTGTGAACTTCGCCATTCCATGTGAGCAGATGTTATGTGAGCAAATACTGTCTTTCATCATGTGATCAACAAGATTCAGGTATCCAGTGGTCTGAGAAAAGTGAGGGTGTGAGCGATATGTGATGTGGGGAACATATTCATGCCTCAACAGTAGCCTGGAGGCAAGCACACAGCACACTGGAGCCCAGCCTGTGCTAATTAAATGCCAGTCAACCTGCAGAAATATGCACTGTAGGTGTGCCTTTTACTGTGCATAAGCACGCATGTTAGTGACGACTTTTGTTGTGCAGTGGTTCTTGGAGCAGTGGCTGACTTGCAGATCCACCTACTTGCTCCTGTGAGTTAGATCCAGGTAGATCCCCTTCCACCTTCAATCTGTCTGTCACATAATGAACAATAGGAAGAGGTATTCACATTTTAATTAGGATGGATTGTTATCATCTATAGGACCTAAATGACTTTTTATTTTATAGTCACTTTTATCCAACAATTAATGTAAACAGTGTAATTGATTTAATTATTAAGATAAAAGGCAAATTATATGTCTATCAGCAAATGGAATATTATATATACTAAGAACACTTTCATTACAATAGTAAACATCACTATGAATTTTAAATGGCTGATACCCACTGAGATTCCTCCATCCCTGTTTGGAATTTAGAATTATTTATCATTAGTAGTAGACTAACAGGATTGGTTTCCAGCTGGAGTCACATTAGATGCAACTCAGACAACAGAGAAAAATACAGGGTAAAAATGGTTATGTTTTTATCATTTATTTTATCTTATGGCCATTAACCGATTGCCAAAAACCCCATTTCTTTATCAAGTCTTCCCTTGTTCTCTTCATTTTTGAGAATTTAATTTATCAAACTGTTCCCCTTTGAAAGTCATGCTAGTACAATTAATGAGAACTATTTTCTTACCTAAAAATGAGTATTTACTGAGTCTGTTGGAGAAAATCAGAGAAAGTGAGATGTAGGTCCACCTTGAAAATACTTGAGTTGGGGAAAAGACTGCACTATCTTTCTTAAGAGCCGTTGTACCCTACATAACACTGCATGTGCCTGGAATGAGGACAGCTGTGTAGACTGTCCTGGTACTGAGACTAATGTGGAAGATGTCACTCAGCAGCCATTATACCACCTAAGAGCTTAATAACCTGTACTCTGTCGCCTTTAACCATCACAGAAACTGCCCCATCCAAAACTCAGAACAGAACGGGGGAGAGAGATAAAGGGAGGAAGGAATAAAGGGAAGGGGAGAGAGAAGAAAGGAGGGGAAAATGTTATAGGAAGCTAAACTTTACTTTTCCTTCAATAATGACTTCTAAATGCTAAAAGCTTCAGGCTCTGTGTCTTTTCTGTGTGACATATTTGCTCTGTGGTACTCTGTGCTCAATGTTCATTGTGGGATGGTTTTGTAAAACAAATCATGATGAAGAAATAATGGAACTGAAGAGTTTAACCACAGTGCTCTAAGGCCTTGCTGGTGATCTGTGTGATTTCCCCCTGCAACTTTCTTGCTCTCTGTTTCAGCCCACTGTACCTAGTATTTCCTAATATAAAAAATTTAAATGTATGATAGACAATATTTTCTAAAACATCCTCCATGCAAGAATGTGCTCCATGAGTGAGTAAGGAAATTGTCCCTTGACCAAAACAAATTGATGGGAGAGGAGAAATCTACCCAGAATTAAAAGTGAATGTTCCTGACAGTTACTTGTTGCTAATAAAGTGTTCCAGAAGTAGTCCCAAATTCTGTTGTGCACAATCAAACATTTATTTGTGGCTCACATATCAGCAGGTTAGCTGGGGTTTGGCTGGTCTAGCCTGGACTCAGATGAGCTTACTTTCAAGTTATGGATGTGTACCTGTGTGCCACATATCTCCCACCATCTTCAGACCACAGGTTGCCTAAAGCTTGTATATCACATGATGAGAGATGAAGCCTAGCTGTGGTGGCACAGGCCTTTAATCCCAGCACTGAGAGGTAGATCTCTGAGTTCAAGGCCAACCTGGTCTACAGAGGGAGTTCCAGGACAGGCAGTGCTACACAGAGAAACCCTGTCTCAAAACAAACAAACATAGTGAGAGATGTTCTCCTTCCCACTCAAAGACTCTAAATATATACTGGTTAAAAGGCTCTCACAAGCTTCAGTTATCTTTTCCCAATTTTTTTATTAGAGAAAATTTCCAAGTTCTCCGACATTCACTGATAGGCCTAGAAGAGGTTTTAGAGGGACACTGGTTGGTTGGTTGGTTGAGTTCGTTGTTGAAAACAGCCTTAATTGGGCACAACCCGAGGCCAGAGAGATCTTCTCAAGAATACGAACAAGCCGTGGACCTACTATATGGGTATCCAAGGGATGGTCCACAGTGGTCGGCGCCACATCTTTCCAAGATGTAGGCAGAGTGGTGAGCAAGCAGAGCAGGGAAGGCACTCTGGGAGTTCAAGGCCAGTTTGGTCTACTGAGTGAGTCCAGGACAACCAAGGCTACACACTGTCTGAAAAAGACAAAAACAAAACAAAACATGTATTCTTTGGTCAGCTGGGCGGCTCAGCTGGCAGAAGCACTTGTTGCACAAGCCTGAGCACGCGAATTTGATCACCAGGGTCCACGTAAGAGCAGAAGGAGGGACGCAGTTCCACAGGCTCTTCTCCCGACTTCCACATACTTTACATACATCACTCCCTCCACCACACACAAGTCTAGCTCTTACACACAATAATACATTAAAAAAATGTAAGTATATATTCTAGCATTTCCACCACTGGATTATTGTTTGTGAAGTATTTATGGCAATTTTAACACTAAATTTCTCTAATTGCTGAGATGTTTGTTTGTTTGTTTGTTTATTTGTTTGTGGAGACACACTCTCACTATGCAGCTCTGGATTGCCTGAGCTGTTCTGCGTAGACAAATCTAGCCTTGAAGTCACAGAGATCTGGCAGTCTCTACCTCCGGAGTACTGAGATCCAAGTGACCATCCTCACACACAGCTTTCTGATCTACTTTTAAACACAAAAGAGTAAACACAAAATAGAAAGAGCCATCGTTTCTCAATATTAACAATTTTAAAAATCTAAAATTAAAATACCAACATATATACTTTCCTTGACACAACGTATTATATTCGTTTCCTTTTTATTAGTCATTTTAATAAAAATGAAATATAAACACTATACATATTAATGGCATGCTGCCTGAAGTTCTAGTGTCTTATATTATTTTTCAGAGTTATTTAAGAAGAAGATATTGCTAGAGTTGTTTTGTTTGTTTTTGCTTCTTTGAGGCAGAACCTCAGGTAGTTCAGGCCTGTGTGGAGGATGCTATTTGGCTTAGGATCCTTCAGTCTCTGCCACTCAAGCACTGGGATTATATGTGTAACATTCCGGGGAGAAAGGGTTACCTGATTCATTTTACCTGGTAGTTTTTGTAAGCTCTGACCCAGCATCACATTAAAGGTAACTTTATACTGCACAGGCAGTAAAGAATGGTCATTTCCTGACATTTGTTTCTTGATATTAGTTTAACCTTCTACTATCAAAAACTGGTTTGTTTTAGCACATTGTGTAGCTAGCAACTCTTGCTTTTGAAAGTTTGCTTCTCCTACCAGCTTTAAGTGGGAGGGGATACATTTTAACAAATTAAGAAAAAAACCCTACTTGTGACCCAAACTGGACTCGGCGGACAGTTCAGCCCCAGAGTCCCGGGCTCAGCTCAGTGCCGTGGAGACGCAGGCTCAGCACAGTGGGCAATTCTGCCCGAGGCGTCAGATCAGCGCAGCAGCAGCTCCCCTGCTGTGGCGCAGGCTGGGCAGAGCGCTCAGGTCCACCCTAGGACCCAGCTCGGCGCAGCCGCAGTTCTCCTGCTGTGACACGGGCTGGGCGGAGCGCTCAGGTCTACCCTAGGATCCAGCTCGGCGCAGCCGCAGTTCTCCTGCTGTGACTCAGACTGGGCAGAACGCTCAGGTCCACCCTAGGAACCAGCGCGGCAGGGCTGCAGTTCTCCTGCTGTGATGCAGACTGGGCGGAGCACTCAGGTCCACCCTAGGCACCAGCTCACCTCAATGAGCAGTTCTGCCCAAGACACTAACTCAGCTCAGCGGGCAGTTCTGGGGCACTGACACGGATTCAGCCCAGAGGCCCTAGCTAGAATTGCCGGGCAGATTAGGCCCAGAGTCTCTACCTGAGCTGTACGCACAGACTCGGAGTCCCCAAGGCTCTGACTGGACTATCCACACAGTATAGACCCGGAGTAGTGGGCTGATTTCAGTGTGGGTCCATAGTCCCTGGCTGAGATCGGTGCATAATTCCGCCCCGGAGACTTGGGTGGAGCTCGGCGTGCAGTTTAGGGCCAGAGTCCTTAACTGTGCTTGGCAGACAGATTGGACCCAGAGACTCTAATGGAGCTTTTAGCTCCTGGCTCTAAGACTCTAGTTGGACACAATGTGCAGTTTGAATCCAGAATTTCTGGTTGGCAGACGGTTCGGGCCCTGAGTCAATAACTGACCACAGCACGCACTTTGGTCCAAAAACCCCTAGTTGAACTTGGTGCGCAGTCCCAGCCCAAAATTTCTGGCTGTACCCTGTGTGCATTTTGGGCCCAAAATCCCTTGCTGAGCTCGGCAGACAGTTCAGGCCCTGAGAATCTAGCTGAGCTCGGCGCGTGGTTCGGGCCCAGTGTCCCTGGCTAGACTTGGCAGGGAACTCAGAAGGCTGTGGATACCTTGGCCTGACCCAACACTCATTCGGAGACCCAGAACGATTGCACGACCCACAGCACAGGGGATCTGAGGATCACTGGCTGTGAGAGTCCAAAACAACAGGGCTAACCTCCTGCCGTCCACACTAGTGAAGCATCAGAGCTTTGAGCCTACAGAAATCCTGAGAAAACAAGTGAGTCTATCATCAGACTCCCTCCATCCAACTCTGGAAGCTACCCAAAAAAACAAAGCCAGCAAGATGTCTAAAGGACAGCGTAAAAGCATACGCAAAAAAACCCAAAACAACATGACGTCTCCAGTTTCCAGCTATCCCAAAGAAAACAGCCCAGAGAACTTAAATACAACGGAAATACAAGAAAATGACCTCAAATCCTTAATAAGGAGCATATTAATGGAGGAAACAAATAAAATTCATAATCAAATATAGGAAGACGCAGCCAAACAGGTGAGAGACATAAAAGAAGCACATGGAGTGGAACTGGAAAAATTTCAGGAAAATGCGAACAACCATATGAAAGAAAGAAATAAAATGGTTCAAGCTCTGAAGACCTATAAGGAGGCAATGGAAGAAACTCAGGAATATACAAAAAATGAGATGAAAGAAATAAAAAAAATCAGTTCAAGATCTGAAGACGAAATTGGATTCAATGATAAACACACAGACAGAAGAAAAACGAGAACGTGAGACCTCAGAGAAGAAGGCGAGCAACACAGAGGTGAGCTTTTCTAACAGAATCCAAGAGACGGAAGAACGAATCTCAGGTCTAGAAGATACAATCACAGATCTTGAAGCAACCATTAAAGAAAATGCCAAATCTGGAAAACTCCTGACACAAAACATCCAAGAAATTAAGGACACCATGAAAAGAAGATATCTGAGGATAATAGGCATTGAAGAAAGAGAAGATATCAGACTCCAAGGCCCAGAAACTATTCTCAACAAAATCATAGAAGAAAATTTCCCCAATCTAAAGAAGAAGATGCCTATAAACATACAAGAGGCCTACAGAACACCAAATAGAATTGACCAGAAAAGGAAAACTGCCCGTCACATAATAATCAAAACACAAAATATACAGAACAAAGAAAAAATATTAAAAGCTTCAAGGGAAAAGGGCCAAATAACATTCAATGGCAAACCTATCAGAATTACACCCGACTTCTCAGCAGAGACCATAAAAGCCAGAAGAGCCTGGACAAAGATCCTACAAACCCTGAGAGAGCACAGATGCCAGGCCAGACTACTTTACCCAGCAAAACTATCAATAATCATTGATGGAGAAAACAAAATATTCCATGACAAAAACAAATTCAAACAGTACCTATCCACAAATCCAGCTTTACAGAAGGTACTAGAAGGAAAACTCCATCCCAAAGGGTCAAGCTACAACCAAAACTACTCAGGAAATAGGTAACTATGCCATGGCAAAAACACAGCTACACAAACGCTCGATTGGAAACAACATCAAAATTAAGACTCTTAACAGTCACTGGTCGTTAATATCTCTCAACATCAATGGTCTCAATTCTCCAATAAAAAGACACAGACTAACTGAGTGGGTGCATAAACAAGATCCAACATTCTTCTGCATTCAAGAAACACATCTCACCTATAACGATAGGCATTACCTCAGGGTAAAAGGTTGGAAAAAAATATTCCAAGCAAATGGTCACAAGAAGCAAGCAGGTGTATCCATTTTAATATCAAACAAAATAGACTTTCAACCAAAATTAATCAAAAGGGATGCAGAAGGGCACTTCTTACTCATCAAAGGTAAAGTCAACCAAGATGACATCATAATTCTGAACATCTATGCTCCCAATACAAGGGTACCCACATTTGTAAAAGATCTTCTAAAAAAAAACTCAAACCACACATCGATCCTCACACAATAATAGTGGGGGACTTCAACACCCCACTCTCACTAAAGGATAAGTCATTGAAACAGAAACTAAGCCGTGAAATAACATCATTAACTAATGCCATGGGTCAAATGGATCTAATAGATATCTATAGAACCTTTCACCCAACCAAGAAAGAATATACCTTCTTCTCTGCACCCCATGGAACCTTCTCCAAAATTGATCACATCGTAGGTCACAAAGCAGGCCTCAACAGATACAAGAGGATTGAAATAATACCTTGTATCCTATCAGATCACCATGCTCTTAGGCTGCAATTCAACAACAACAGAAACAACAAAAAGCCTACACGTACATGGAAACTAAACAACTCTCTGCTAAATGACACATGGGTCAGGGAAGAAATAAAGAAAGAAATAAAGGAGTTTCTGAAATTCAATGAAAATGAGGGAACAACATACCCAAATTTGTGGGATACATTGAAACCAGTGTTAAGAGGAAAATTCATAGCACTAAGTGCCTTTAAAAAGAAATCGGAAACATCGCACATAAGCAACTTAACAAAACAGCTGGAGCCCTAGGAAAAAAAGAAGCAGAAATACCCAAAAGGATTAGACGTCTGGAAATAATCAAACTCAGGCCTGAAATTAACAAATTAGAAACTAAGAAAACAGTCCAAAGAATCAACAAAACCAAAAGCTGGTTCTTTGAGAAAATCAACAAGATAGACAGACCGTTAGCCAACCTAACTAAAAGGCAGAGAGACAGTATTGAAATCAACAAAATCAGAAATGAAAAGGGAGACATAACAACAGACACTGAAGAAATACAAAGAATCATAAGATCCTACTTTGAAGGCATATATGCCACAAAATTTGAAAACCTAAGGGAAATGGATGATTTTCTTGATCAATTTCACTTGCCAAAGTTGAGTGAAGAACAGATAAACAAGCTAAATAGTCCCATTTCCCCTACAGAAATAGAAGCAATCATTGATAGTCTCCCAACCAAAAAAAAAGCCCAGGGCCAGATGGTTTCAGTGCAGAATTCTACCAGACCTTTAAAGGCGAGCTAATACCGATACTCTTCAAGCTACTCCAAAACATAGAATTGGATGGAACATTACCAAATTCATTCTATGAGGCCATAGTCACGTTGATACCTAAACCTCACAAAGACTCAACAAAGAAAAAGAATTTCAGACCAATTTCTCTTATGAACATCGATGCAAAAATACTAAATAAAATTCTTGCAAAACGAATACAAGAACACATAAAGGATATCATTCATCATGACCAAGTAGGCTTCATTCCAGGCATGCAGGGATGGTTTAATATACAGAAATCTATCAATGTAATCCACCACATAAACAAACTGAAAATAAAAAACCACATGATCATCTCTTTAGATGCAGAGAAAGCATTTGATAAAATCTAACACCTATTCATGTTTAAAGTTTTAGAGAGATCGGGGATACAAGGTACTTTCCTCGACAAAATAAAGGCTATATACAGAAAGCCAATAGCCAAAATCAAAGTAAATGGAGAAATACTCAAAGAAATTCCCCTAAAATCGGGAACAAGGCAAGGCTGCCCACTCTCTCCATATCTCTTCAATATAGTACTCGAAGTTCTAGCCAGAGCAATAAGACAACAAAAGGAGATGAAGGGTATTCAAATGGGAAAGGAGGAAGTCAAACCATCCCTATTTGCACATGATATGATAGTGTACATAAGTGACCCTCCAAATTCCACCAGAGAACTCCTATAGCTGATAAACAATTTCAGCAATTTGGCTGGATACAAAATTAACTCAAAAAAGTCTGTAGCCTTCCTATACACAAATGACAAGCTTGCAGAGGAAGAAATTAGGAAAGCCATACCCTTCACATTAGCCACAAGCAATATAAAATATCTAGGAGTTACTCTAACTAAGCAAGTGAAGGACTTGTTTGAAAAAAATTTCAAAACTCTGAAGAAGGAGATTGAAGATGACATGAGAAGATGGAAAGATCTTCCTTGTTCATGGATAGGGAGAATTAACATAGTAAAAATGGCCATCCTATCAAAAGCAATCTACAGATTCAATGCAATCCCTATCAAAATACCTACACAATTTTTTAAAGACATTGAAAGTTCAATTCTGAACTTCATATGGAAAAACAAATAACCCAGAATAGCAAAAACGATCTTGTACAATAAAAGGTGCTGTGGAGGAATCTCCATACCTGATCTCAAATTGTACTATAAAGCAATAGTAATTAAAACAGCATGGTACTGGCACAGCAACAGGCTGGTTGATCAGTGGAATCGAATTGAAGACCCAGATATGAATCCACACACATATGGTCACTTGATTTTTGACAAAGAAGCCAAATCCATTCAATGGAAAAAGGATAGCATCTTCAACAAATGGTGCTGGTCTAACTGGATGTCTATGTGTAAAAAAATGCAACTGGACCCATATTTGTCACCTTGCACAAAACTCAAATCCAAGTGGATTAAAGACCTCAACATAAAACCAGAGACACTAAGTCACTTAGAAGAAAAAGTGGGGAAGATCCTGGAACATATTGGCACAGGAGACAACTTCTGAACAGAACACCAACAGCCCAGGCCTTAATGTCAACAATTAATAAATGGGACCTCATGAGGCTGAGAAAGCTTCTGTAAGGCTGGAGACACTGTCGAGAGAACAAAGCGACAGCCTACAGACTGGGAAAAGATCTTCACCAACCCTACATCTGACTAAGGTCTAATATCCAAAATATATAAAGAACTCAAGAAATTAAACACCACCAAACCAAATAACCCAATTGAGAAATGGGGCTTGGAACTAAACAGAGAATTCTCAGCAGAGGAATATCAAATGGCTGAGAAACACTTAAAGAAATGCTCAACCTCCTTAGTCATCAGGAAAATGCAAATCAAAACAACTCTGAGATTCCATCTTACACCCATCAGAATGGCTAAGATCAAAAATTCAAGTGACACCACATGCTGGCGAGGATGTGGAGAGAGAGGAACACTCCTTCATTGCTGGTGGGAATGCAAACTAGTACAGCCACTTTGGAAATCTATCTGGTGCTATCTCAGAAAACTGGGAATAGGGCTTCCTCAAGACCCAGCTATTCCACTCCTTGGAATATACCCAGAAGATGCACCAGCACACAACAAGAAAATTTGCTCAACCATGTACATAGCAGCCTTATTCATAATAGCCAGATCATGGAAACAGCCTAAATGTCCCTCAGTAGAAGAATGGATAAAGAAACTGTGGTACATATACACTATGGAATACTACTCAGCTATTAAAAACAAGGAATTCCCGAAATTTGTGGACAAATGGATTGAGCTAGAAATGATCATGAGTGAGTTAACCCAGAAGCAGAAAGACTCATATGGTATATACTCACTTATATCTGCATACTAGCCCAATGGGCATGTCCCACGAAAACCTTCACTTACCAGGAAACTGGGACAGAGGGGAGGACACCCTATTGGGACTCTAGATGAGAGAACCATGGGAGAATACCAATGTAGAAGGATCCAGTGTGTCCTAGAAACCTACAAGTAGAACATTATGATAGGCAGATTTTGGCCAAGGGGTCCCGCTCAAACTAAGGCACCAGCCAAGACCAATATAGGCGGTAAACTTTAAACCCCTACCCAGATCTAGCCAATGGTCAGAACAGTCTCCACACTTGAGTGGAGAGAGGGATATGACTTTCTCACGTACTCTGGTGCCTCACATTTGACCATGTCCCCTGGAGGGGGAGACCTGGTGGCACTCAGAGGAAGGATAGCAGGCTACTAAGAAGAGACTTGATACCCTATGAGCATATACAGGGGGAGGTAATCCCTCTCAGGAACAGTCATAGGGGAGGGGAATAAGGGGAAAATGGGAGGGAGGGAAGAATGGGAGGATACAAGGGATGGGATAACCATTGAGATGTAACAAGAATATATTAATTAAATAAAAAAAAGAAAAGGAAAAAAAAAAAGAAAAAACCCTACAATTTTCTTCATCCATGTCAGTGGTTAAAATTTAACTCATATAGATAACTATGAACTTTGGGAGATCACAATAAAGATATAAATTTAACAGACACTGTTTCTATTCTACACCAGGGTTTCCTTCCAAAGACAATATATTACAGCATTGCCTACATTTTGCTCTCTGCAACCTTTCTCCTACTTATGTTAATGTTGACTCATCTTGTTTCTTTTTTATGAATGATAACATGGTATTAAATTTTCAGTTAATTCTAGGCAGTTCAGTACAAAGTTTAAAGCCATGAAAACATATACACAAGAAACATTATGCAGAAAGAGTAGGCTATATTAAGAAATATATATGTACATACATATGCATTTATGCATGCAATATCAATTAGTGGGAAAAAAGAGGCCATGAATTTGATGGAGATCAGGGAGTGATATGTAGGAGGATTTGGAGGGAGGAAAAGGAAGGGAGAGACATTATAATACTGTCTCAAAAAATGGAAAAATAAACAAAACAAACAATAGCAAATCACCACCACAATCTCTGATTCTTTGTTGAAATGTGTACATTACCCAGAGGTAAAAACCCTTTTGAAGTGTTTTTCATTTGCCCACATGTAAACCACCAAGTGTTCTGCTGATTTCTGGTCCTGAATTGGCAGATACAGTAAAAAGAAAAGTCATTTGCCGTTTATTAAAATGACATCCTTAGGTCACAACTTACCTTGTCTTGTGCCTGAGCATCTCCCACCTTTTCCATTTCATTATTCTCTGAAAAGACAATCAAAAATAAAATGTCTCCCTGCTGCTGGGAAAAGCCTCTGATCCCACTGTAGGATACTCACATGCTGAATTTTATATAATCCAATTGACCAAAAACCTTTCATGCTTAAAATAGCGACCTAAGGCTTTTTCGGAAGATTAATAATAACAGCTAAAAAAAATGTCAGAAGATTAAGCATCTTCGGGTGTCCTGTCTCTTCACTGTCATGAAATTTTGTTTATTATTATAAAGGCTTCATCCCTTAAATTTCCAAGAATTTACTTAGGCAAAAGTTAACAATAGTTAAGCTTATTATAAAACATTCTGGCAGAAACGCCAGGTATAGCTTTTTGCTTTATATATAAAAATTATGTTCACTCTTTTCTTTAAACCCTTTGTCTGAGTTTTTGTAACTGACAAAATGATTGCATGTGAAACATAATTCTTGCATAAAGTAAGCTGCTTACAACGCAGGCTAATTACACATCTGGGAGGCGAGGCAAAGGCATCCAGAGCTTGCTCCTGCTGAGCCCCAAGCACAGCATTTAATGAAATGAGGGCCATAAAAGGTTCAGCATGGATGCTTTCAGGTCTGACCTGGGCTTCTGGGAAATTGAGCATTGGCCCTGTGGGCTGCTGCATTCCCCCAGGATTTGAAAGGCTGGGTTATTACCGCTTGCATGCGTGAATCAAGCACTACTTTGCAATATGGGACATTTGCGAGTCTGGAGATGGCCCCATTTGGAACACTCTTAAACTAATAGCATGGATGCCTCCCTGCCCATCCATCTTCCCGCTGCTCTTTCTTCCTTTCACACCAAGAGATTACTTTTGCTATTTGTTTTATAGAGGTGGTTAGCATGTCCAAGGAGGTCTGTACAGACACTTGTGGTTCCTATTCCCTGTTCTTCAACTTACCCTTCCTTTTCGCATAGCAAGACTGAAAGAAAGAGGCTTCCATGTTGCTCAATAAGACTTTGACCAGTTATGTGCTTTGTAGACTGACCGTTTTGCATGATAGGTATTAAGCACATAGTAAATGCTTGGGAGAAAATTGTTAAATGACTATAGTTTGCAAAAAGTAGCTCTTGTAATTCATGCCAGAGTGTCCCCGGCTCTTCTCTGAATTCCAACTGCAACAGGTTACTTGTTATGTATGTATATATTTGCTCTACTGTTTCCATACTTACATGTGCTTTGATATGTTACATATGTTACATGTTGTATGATATAGCATATAGAAATGACATTACAGAGAATAAAAATTAAATAGGGAATTAACTTCATTCAAGGAATAACATATGAACCATCTTATATAGCTGGCCAGTATGATATTTATATCATCCTATGGATATTACGTGCTGTGTGCTTCCATCGTCCCCGGGCACCAAGCCGGCAGCATGTGCTTTCCTCCCAGAAGGTCCCAATTCCACTGGTCTCAGAGTGGAAAAGGATGAAGTGTGGTATTCCAAGTTCCACTTCCGTCATGAACATGGGGCTCTAGGTAGGGAACAGTGGAGGACTGGAACGAAATCCATACCACAAGAATTCCAGTCCAGCTGGAGGTGTGAGAAAAGGTTTTCTCTGAAATAAGTGTTAAACAGGGGCTTTATTGACAGACAGTGAGGGTGAGCATAGTGCACACGCACGCCTGACCAGGTTACAGCTGGAATGTGGGTTCTGGAGCTGTGCCAAGCAGCAGTGGGGAAATCAGGGCTCCGACACCAAGTTAGGTGGCGCCAGAACCCGACCTGACTCGGGAGAACAAAACGGCTGCTTCAGGAATAGGACCAACTCGCTGCTTCAGATGGGCACTGCTACTGGTGGAGCGGTGTGAAAGATGGCACTAGCGATCTGCGCTGACTTGCCAATAAACAGTAGATACCTACAGCAACCAGGCAAGCTTCTGCAGTGACTGTGATGAGCCCATGGCAACAGCCTTGCAGACAGTCAGGTCCAAGGGTCCAGCAATGAGTTCTTAGGGGAGAAGCGGAGCCTTTCTTTTCCCCAGTGTTACAACTCAAAATAAACAACCAGTCTCAGGAGATTGTCTGTGAAGTAGATGGTGCACTCGCCTCTGTGTTTTATTTCATTTAAAGGAGGGATTTATAAACCTTGGGAAGTGGGGAGGGGTTTTAGTGAATGCTTTCATTGGCTGGGAGTGCTGGCAATGCTGTATTTACATGGGGAAAGATAACAAGTGACAAGCTAAGTGACTGACCACCTGTAACCACCTTGGGGTTCTATCACATCCTCCTGAGGCAGGCACAGAGCAGGGAGGGAGCTCTGTCCCGCACCTTGCATTCTCAGAATGAGATTTTAAATCTCAATTTTGAGATTTCTGGGGTTTGAGCATGCTCCATCTCCCCAGGTCTATGCCAGTTCCTCCAGAGGCACCATCCATGAGCCCCACAATGGGCTAACTCTGGGAATACTGAGGACATTGTGTCCAAAGGCGTCTACTGACAAAGTATAAGAAATAATGAGGAGGCAAATTAAAAGTGTGATTCACAAGCATCCCTTGCTACATCAGTAAGTTGAAGATAATTTGTACAAAAGAAGAAAAAGGACCAGAGCTATAAGTGGGTGTGATAAAGCATTAAAATAACTTATAAGTTTGGTTAAAACTTTATATGCCATTTGTTTTGTTTGCTTTTTTTCTTTCTTTAATAAAGATAAAGTCCATATATATGTGGATGATACATTAATCAATTAAAAATCAAAATAAAAAACAAAGTTTAATAGAAAACACCAGAATGATTTGTACTCTTAGCAAGTATTGTCTCATAAAACTTTATGTAGTTGCTCATGTGTGTGTGTATGTGTATATGTGTGTGTGCATGTGCAATTTTCATGTGAATGGATGGACCAATGGATGACTACATGTAGATAGATGGATAGGTAGATATTATAGCTTTGATGCTGGATGACAGTGCTTCCAAAACTTTGGAAAAGGTACCATGAATATTGTTCTTTGTGATGGTCACTTGCAATTTAAAATGTGAATGCATACACACAATACATACATACTATATGTAATAGGGAGAGTCAAATAATTCATATAATAGATCTAAGAACATGTACTATGTCTAGTTTCCAAATAGGATATGTGTGTGTGTGTGTGTGTGTGTGTGTGTGTGTGTGTGTGTGCGCGCATGTGCACGCACACACATGTATGCCATTCAAATTATCTTTTCCATTGTTTACAGTACCATTTAAAAATATTTGTATACCTTCATACATGCTTTTAAAATGCATTCCTTTTATAGTGATTTACTAATACTGCAAAAGCATAGAATGAAAGAAAATAGCAGTGCTTCAGTGGTAGTAAATAATCTACTCTAGTAATACTAGATAATACAAAATTTTTGTTTCCATCAAGGTAAATTGGGGCAGGGAGTTAAGTAGGCAGCAGTTGAGATGGTGTCTGTATATATGGTACAGAATGTATGTGACACAACTGAAGCATGCCATACACAAAGGTTTGCTTCAAATTTTATGTCAATATTGGTTTTTACAATTATATATACAAATATATATATATATATATATATATATATATATATATATATATATATA